>OX465101.1:11834921-11906647 GCA_949987565.1 Luidia sarsii | reverse complement strand
CCCCCAACCCCCCCCCCACATCTCCAAAACAACCGAGAAGGAAAAAAACCCACTGGCCTACCTTTACGATCGTCTTCCCTCCCCTTCATCCTCTTTCTCTTCCTCAGGTTTTTTTCCCCTTCCTCCTCCTCCCCCTCCTCCTCCTCGTCCTCCTCGTCCTCGTCCTCCTCCTCCCCACCCACCCGTCTCTCTCCTGATCTCATGCATGCCCCCTCCGATAATCTCGGCCACTTACCGACTGTTGGCCGTATCGCCAGCGAGCGCTCTCTCCCCCTCCCCCCTCCCCAGATCCATCCACCCACCCCATCTCTCTCTTCTCTTCCCCCCTCTCCCACTATATACCCCTCCACGAATCATCGCAGTCCCCATGGTTTGGCCGCCATCAACCCAGAGCTCACCAACCGCCGCTTTTGTTCCCGATTCGTCAGCCCCCCCCCCCCCCCCCCCCCACCACCCGAATCACCCCGTCGGCTGACTGACTTCGATCTGTGGCAAGCACCCTGTGGCCATCGCCTCGGATTTTTTTTTTCATCTGGTACTCTCCTCTCCTCTCTCTTTTTTTTCCTCTCCCGGGCGCGCGTGTATTGCTCCTCTCGGAAAGCGACACCGGTAATAATATCCGATTCACTTACCCTCTTTCGGATTACCGCCCGAGTGTATTATTTTAATTATACGGCGTGCGAACGTGAGAGTGAATTATTTGGGTTAAACAGGCCCCTATTACAATATTTTTGCCGAGACCGGGAACGGCCGTGATACGATTAGCGCAAACTACATGTATATAGGGCTCGGTGACATCGCGGGGGGCGGGCTTCCGCCGCGGTGAGTGGACGGGAGGTGAATGGCACCGCGTACGGCGGCGCGGTGCGGGGGAGATGCCAGAGCAGCGCGCTGTGAGGACGGCACCGGCAGGCAGGGCCGGGCCGGGCCGGCCGCGTATTTTTTTTTTTTTTCGTAGGAGGGTTAGGGGCAATTTTCATTTTAAAAAAAACCCCATAGATGGGCGCGTCGAAGAAAATTACGACAGAAGAAGATTACGACACGCCTATATATATGACGATCGCCCCTAACCCTCCTACGAAAAAAAAGGAAAAAATCCGCGGCCCGGCCTCGATGAATTTGAATCTATCTCACTCCTGGGCCTCTCCTTACACCCCAACTCCCAAACCCCAACCCCCACGGTGTGGCCTGACGATGTCCCTGCCTGCAGCCTTCTGAGCTTCTTCTCGTTCGCTTGAAAATTAAGCAGTGCAACGCCAGAAGAGACCTCTTTGCATCTCGCCGACACAAACCAACCGTCTTTATTTTATTTTTTTCGAGCGTGTGTTTGTTGACTTTTCTTCTTCCGATTTGCAAATAATATGCCAGATGTTTGCCGAGCGACGCTGTTACAGAAATGTTGCGTTTTCGTTACGGCGAAGCCTGTGAAAATGTGTGCCGGAGGTCCTTTACTTCAACTAGGGATGCCAATAGTACTGTAGGTTGCTGCGGGCTCGGCGTGGTGACGTTTCTCTGTCGTTGCTGGAGGCGAGGCTCGTGTGAACGAGAGGCCAAGGACCGCTGAGAGCGAACCTGCTTGGTACAACTGTGGCATTTCGCATCAGGATCTGTGGGCAGCGATTCTTTGGTGCGAAAACAATCAGAAGCAGTATCGGTCTCTCGGACGTGGGAGGGGAAAACAAAGAACACCCAAACCTCTGAGAGGTTCGTTCCAGATATGATTATAGCAACCCGTGGCAGGACCGGCGGGTCTCCGATCGACGGGGTTTGGAATCGAACCCGGGTCACCAGATGTGGCGGGCGAGGAGGAGCTATACGACCTCGGAGACTATACCTCCTCATAAATTACCCCAGTTTCGAGTTGATGCCGCATGAGTCCCCCGCTGCATGCACTGAGCCGGTCTGCTTAGCCGAGTCACATTGACTATTCTAGATTCCGGTGTCCTGCCAAAAAGTGTCCCTGCCAAATACTGTCCGCTCATTAGCATACTGATCGCTGATTGGTTAGCGTTAGGACTAGGATTAGGGTCGTTAGGGTTAGGGTTCGGATTAGAATTAGGATTGGGATTAGGATTAGGGTTAGGATTAGGGTTGTTTGGGTTAGGGTTAGCGTTACGGTTACAGTTAGGGTCCAATGGTACCAAAGTGCCCAACGTTGCGTGTGTTAGGCCAGCAACCATACACAATGCGTGTGTAGTGCGCAACCATACCCCAACCACGGTGGTTGAATGTCATACGTATTGGACCAATCAGCGATCAGTATGCCAATGAGTGGACACTATTTGGCAGGGGACACTATTTGGCATGACACCGGGCCGTGGGTGTTCCATGGTCACGGGCTGATTGATAGCTGTTCCACACGGCAGTGCACACTGTGGTATGAGTGGATGTGAACCACCTTTAACTCGTCTGCACTGCAGAGAGGAGAGCCCATTGTCGTGCGGTGCTGGGATCAATGCATTGCTTACTAATTCGGCGGTGGATTTCAACGCGATGCATCGTAACTCGGCTTACGATGGATAGCTCATATAGTCATAACGTGGACGGACGTGTACAAAATACATGTAGATGTGCATGTAGTGGTAGTACTGTACATGTATACTGTACATGTACTGTATGTTGCAACGGAACGGTTGTTCTCTAATACCAGTTCTGCGCGTGCGCACAGTATTTAAATTCCCAACAGTTGGAAACTGTAACCCGATTCATTGCAATCGTGCCCATCTGCTGGGATTATTATTTCCCTCTCTACCCAACACTTCGTGGTTGGATCAAGCAATGTAATAATGCATATTAATTGGGCAATGTTTATCCAACTAAGCTTACTACCAAAATATCCAACGTTGGTCAAATTTACTCAGTAGTTGAGCAAAAATCCACCAACAATTTGCAAATCGCGTTTACCCAGCGTTATTTTGCCCAGCGTTTTTAACACTGCATTATAAGCTGAAATAGGCCGTAATGATTCATGCGTTGGTCATCATCTTGCGGTTGGTCTTAAGTTACGATGAGTTTGGTGAAATAGACCACAGGTACGAAAGATGTAGCACAACCTATACATTGACAAATAATATTGAGAGGACATGGACGTTTCGATCCAAGCAGGACTTTTCTCCTAGAATGGCAGACAGATCGCCAGGCCATTTAAAGTGTAATTTTTTTGTATACATTTGGTTGCAAAATGCTTGCAACGTTTTTTTGCGTCAATCTACAAACTCGAATCGCTGCGGTCGTCGGCACTGCTTGGTAGCCACGGGCCAAACTGGACCTAAGTGTTAATTAACCACCGGGGTGTGCTCGGTGTCTACCAGTGCTTCGTGGGCGGGGGAAGCTCCGAAGAGGTATCAGGGGCGGTGAAACTTAAGCCGCGTTTCCACTGGACTTATTTTGGTCAAAGTAACCGAGACGATGGTTACTTTCCCCATTTTAAGTCCAGTGGAAACGGCCCAGATAGATTTCCTCTCGGTTACTTTAACCGAGCCGAATGGTTACTTTTACCGGCCAACCTCTGCCCAGTCAAAGTAACCAGGTAAGTTTAACCGAGCCGATTAGTCCAGTGGAAACGCACCACTAGGTAAAACGCGACTCCGCGTACATGCACTGTGCACCAAAAAAAAATGGCAAGCTCAGTTACTTGAACCATCGTCTCGGTTAAAATGACTGACTCAAAATGTCCAAGTGGGAACGACGGTCAAATTTGACCATTGGAAATTTATCATCGTCTTGGTTAAATTTTAGTCCAGTGGAAACGCGGCTTATAGCGGACATTTTATGGAGCGCAATCCTCTCGCGCGTGAGCCGGACTGGGCCTATATCCGTGTTGCAGGTCCTTGAAAGGGGACGGGGTTTTGCCCTTTCAAGTCGTTCTGTCCTATACAGGGTGGTGGACGGAGAAGAAAGAGAGCTGCGAGAGAGGAGGGAGACGGAGAGGGAGAGAGGAATGGAGATAGAGGGAGAGAAAGAGAGAAAGAGAGAGAGAGAGAGAGAGAGAGAGAGAGAGAGGGGGGGAGGGGGAGGGAGTGGGAGGGGAGATATAGGTAGAGGGAAGATATTGGTAGAGGGGAGAGAGTGGGAGAGAGAGGGAGAGGGGAGGGGAGAGGGGAAGAGAGGGAGAGAGGAGAGAGGATATAAGGAGAAGGGAGAGAGGGGGAGAATATGGGAGAGGAGATACATTGTATAGGGAGACGGGGGATATATTGGTGGAGGGGATAGAGTGGGAGAGGGGGAGAGGAGACAGGGAGATAGGGAAAAGGGAGAGAATGAGGGAGGGGAGGGAGAGAGAGGGGAAGAGGGGAGAAAGGGGGAGCAAGAGAGAGAGAGAGGGGGCGGGAGACAGGCAGAGATTAAAGAGAGGGGGAGATGCTATAGTTATTTGTTACCCCGATTCCTGTTAATGATCCTCCACTGAAAACACATCCTTCCCGGCTTTTGCGTTGCCACGGTAGTGTATGACGCTTCGTGATAAAAAAAACCCCGGGTTTTATTAAAACATATTTCGAGCTCCTAATTACATTTGGCCAACCCCTGTCAGTGCCAGGTTTTCGCGTTAACCGATTATGTTAGCGGGCGATATTTTGACCTGCATCTAGTCAAAACGCTTGTTGAGTAGCCCGCTTTATAATTTGTGTACAGTCTTTGCAAACTTCCAAAGAATATCATTAGTTCCAGGGTCAGCTTGTTCCACCTGCCCACATTGAATTGAATCGAAGGACAACAATGTCCGCGCATTTTTTCACGTGCTGATGGTAAATAAAATGTGCAAGCTGGTTGGGGAAGAGGGGCTGTGGGCTGGTGTGATTTACAGCAGCGTTCCGTAGTTGGGGGACGGGGTGAAAAAAAAACCCTTGAACAAGGAAGGAATAGACCAGCGCACCGATGGAGGAATTCAGCGGCCCCCTCGACCGTGACGGATTTATTGCGGTATAATTTGGCCAGAGGGACTGGGAAGGGGTTTTCGTTCCCGGTGTCTGTTCCCCTCCCGCCCTCCACCCACTCAACCCCACCCCCTTCCACCTCCCCCCTCCTCCTCCTCCTCCTCCTCCTCCTCCACTCTCGCCAGACTGACAGAATTATCTGGCGAGGCGCACGAGGGATGTGGTGACGAACGGACGTTGTGTTTTTGTCGGGTGTGTGTGTGTGTGTGGGATGGTTTTATGCAGGGACCGCGGTTGTGAGCTGTCCAATAGGTTGAATAGGTCTCCACAGGGAAATTGTAAAAGTGTATAGGTCTCAACAGGGTTTTCACGAAACTGGTATTTGGAAATAAACTCAAAAGCGGGGCATTTTGGATGGGTACGATTTCTGTCGCAAATATTGAAGTGTTATATAATAAAATATATAAAAAATTATAATAAATAAATTTATATAAATTATATAAGTTATATAAATTTGGACCGTACGTTCCGTACGGTCCAAATTTCTACCCAGGAAAGTGAATGTGGTTGAAATGGGAGCAATTTTTAAAACATCTCACTTTCCCTCGGTTGTATACTGCACGATAACAGAAAGCAATGTCTCCACAAGGATACATAAATCGGTAGGCGTGAGCTGTCGGTAGCGGTGCGAGGAGTGTGGGCTTACATACGGTCGGTTGTGGGGTACCAGAACAATGGATGGGTACTCAGAACTCCTTGTGGGTGGTACTTTTTTTGTACACCATAAGGTTCTCACGAAACTGATTATTTGGAATTAACTCAAAAGGGAGGAATTTCCGAAATTCCGAGGTACTTTGCACTTTGTCGCAAAGAGAATTATTTTATATTAGGCACGTTCTCTAGAAATTTCAGCCAGCCTATAGGAAAGTGATTCTGCTTCGAAAGGGAGCGATTTGAATTCTGCTTTTCTGAGAGTCTTTTTTTTAGTACACAAGAACAAAGGAAATACCTCATAAGTATACGAGTGTAAGGGTGTGTGTGTGGGTGTGTAGGGCTGGGGTGGGGGCCTTCCAGAGGCTACGATGCTCGTCGTGTCCGAGGGTCGGGTTTGTGAGGAGGTCATCCCTGGGCAGGCGAGATTTGGGCGGGGGAGAGGGAGGGGGAGAGTCCGCCTTGACGACTTATCCTAATTGCCCAGGGCTGCATAAATCACTGCCGATAGTCGTTGGCTCTTAACCCCTCTCCCCCTCCCCCACCTTTCCAATCCACCCTCCCTCCCCTCTTCTCACTTTCTCCCTCATTTTTCTTTTCACATCGGGGTATTATTATCTATCGATTTCCACCGGGTGTATATATCAGCGCACGGCATGGTATTAACGCGCAGACGTGTTGAAGTGGAGGTGGGGGCGAATGTGTTGAAACATTAGGCCGACAACTCAAACTGTCCCCACCCACTCTTCGTGTACTCCCTCGGAACCCTAACCCCCCCCCCCCCCACGCTACCTCTTCACGGGGCGGACAGTGGCCCTGACGGTCATGACGTCTGTCTAATCGATAGAGCCTGGCAGGGAAGGAGGGCGAACTCGCCCCAACGGGAGGGTCTCTGACCTGTGGTCTGCAGCGATTACACCCGCGCCTTTGCCACAGCCCAGTAGCTCATACATGAAGGCTCGTGCGTAAACACATGCCGCGTTTCCACTGGACTTATTTTGGTCAAAGTAACCGAGACGATGGTTACTTTTCCCATTTAAAGTCCAGTGGAAACGGCCCAGTTAAATTTCCTCTCGGTTACTTTAACCGAGGCGAATGGTTACTTTTACCGGCCAACCTCTGCCCACTGTAAAAGTGACCAGGGGTGGATTTCACAAAGCCTTACGATGCATCGTAACCCAACTTACCCATCGTAAGTTGTGATAGGCCGTATAGGTTTCTGCGCATTATTACTCATTGTCTTGCGATTGATCGTAAGTTACGATGGGTTTGGTGAAATCCGGACTACAGGTAAGTTTAACCGAGCCGATTGGTCCAGTGGAAACGCACCTCTCGGTAAAACGCGACTCGGCGTACATGCACTGTGCACTTATGATTTTTGCTAGCTCGGTTACTTTAACCATCGTCTCGGTTGAATTGACCGACTCAAAAGTCAAAGTGGGAACGACGGTCAAATTTGACCATTGGAAATTTAACCATCGTCTCGGTTAAATTTTAGTCCAGTGGAAACGCGGCCCTATAAAACATTGGTAAAGGTCAAAAGAATGCTACTGTTTGTGTGCTAAACCATTAAATATCCCAAAAAAGTAATCATACGAAGGTCTTAGCTCAAATGGTGATCTGAGACAGTAGAAAAAGGTAAAAAAAGACCCGGTTTTTGCACCATTCTGTAGTGTTAGAAATAGTTTATTACTTGCGAGTAATAAACTATTTGTCGATATTTGAGGGAAGATTTCTTGGGAAGTACAGCATCCAAGACCGTAAGATTTCAACATGAGGATTCTATCATGACCATCTACAAACTGTGTAAATTGGAAGGAAATCTGTGGACATCGATGATATCCGATCTTCCCAATGTTGTATCGGCCTTTAAGGTCGTGGCGCAGGATTTCGGACACGATTTTGAAGGTAGTGGTGGCAGCTCCATGGGTAGGCCTACACCATTTTGCGAGGGTCAAAGAATCGCTTCCATACTTTGTCAAACTCAACGTCATAGATATAACATGATGTTTGCGTCGAGGATGATGTACCGGTAGTTCAATGAGGGTTTGGCCTGCTCGACGTGATAGACACTCGGGGTGCTCACTGCTCAGTGATTTTCATCAGGCAAAGCACTGATGAGCACTCAGTGTTTATCACGTGATGCAGGGCAAAACCTCATTGAACTTCATTCTCCTCCACGCAAACGTTATGTTATAGCTATAATGCATTCAACGCGCTACCCGCCGCTTTATACAATATTCGAATCCACCGCACGACCTCGACCGGGTCGGTGGTCATGTGGTTAAGACGTCCGCACTATAAAGCGGGAGTCGCGGGTTCGAATCCCGCCCGAGCTGCCTGATAATTATGGTATCGGGCAAAGCAAAAAGCCTTCAGCGTTTATCACGTCGAGCAAGTCTTGCAAAACCTTGAAATTAACTCAACTTCTACATGAAAATACAGTGTCGGTTCAATTCCACTCAATTCCGTGTACGGTGAACATTTTTGAGTGATTTTGTATGGGACAAGTTAGTGTTGATTGACAAGTGCGTTTTAACTGCGTGTGTGACTCTTATTAGGAGTGTAAACACTCCCGGACAATGAGCACCTTGGGGGGAAAAGGCAACACCATCCCGACCACACTTCGTTCGTGAGGGATCCGTTCACGAACTTTGGCCAAACAAAATTTGCAACACCGACCCGTGCAAAAGGCAGGGAAGGGGGGGGGGGGAGTTCCGGATTGAGAGAGGTAAAGTCGAATTACTTTGAGCTTCTGCGTATCACTGACCGCCTCCATTGAAAGGCCGGGTAGAGACACATGCAGAGCAGGGAAGAGGAACCTTTTTTCTTCTTCTTTTCATCCGTTTTTCAATTTTTTTGTTTCCGATTTTGGTCGTTCCGGGGGCAACTCTTTTTGTTTTTGTCAGAGAGGTGGCCGGATGTATTGACAGAGGGGTCCATTGGTGACGACAGAGCTTCGATTCAGGGGGAGGGGGAGAGGGAGGGCAACTTTGCACGCATGATCGGCAAATCGTGAGTCGTGACAGCAAACGGAACTAACCATCGAGTTGCTGGAATCGTCAGCACAAGGGGGATGCTGTTGCCTTTGCCTTGAATTTGACTGCCTCTATTCCTCTTCCCTTTCTTCTCCTAATTTTATCCATTCTTTGTATAGCAAGGACAATGGTGGTTTTTTTTTGGCCCGGTACTGCACGCATGGTGATGCCGGTCATTGACCCGTTGACTTTTTATTTCGTGGCTGCACACTCAACGAACTTAGCTTTGAACTGAACATAGGCCTAACCGTCTGCTCTCACCTGCCTGGTATGATATTGAACTTTAACAGCGGTATTCCCTAATGGTGTTGATTTTTATCTCATGGACACCAACATCGCGTGCAAATCAATACCACTTTTTTCAGTTTATGTGGTGCCGGGAAGAGCTAGTTCTTCCCGGATCCTTCGCGTGCTCGTTGCATAGACTTCCTTCGTACGACTGTATAGTACTAGCCTGCCGTGCATGGCTATTCGCAGTTCATTAACGTCACCCAACCCCGCGTTTATTCTCAGCATGTTAAATATTGTTCACGTACATCACGGATCCATGGATATGCCTTTAATCAGGGTGGTTTCCACCAGTGAGCGCGCGGCGCGCTACCTTGTGTTTTACCTGCTTGGGTTTACCAGTCCGTCGAGTGAGTCAGAGAGTTCGAAATAATGCTGTACCGGTATTCCACGGTAAAGCCAAACCCGTCTGAAGGTGCCGTTTAAAGCCCCTACTGATGGATGTGGAATAGATGTTGGCTTGGAATTATGCTTACCTAGATATTATGTACATCATTAATTATCTGCCTATTGCATAAAACCTATATTCATTAGCCCGGCGCGGCTGTAGCAGCCACTGTGTTTGTCTTCGGCTGCAGAAAACCTGAAGTCTTTGCCTTTGAGCTGTTTATGTATTGCCGGTCAGTAGGCCCTATTTGTACTATAAGGGCCTACTTCAAAACCTATGTCGATTAGGTGAATGAGCTTTTTTGAAAAGGTTATACATGATTGTAGTCATACTCATAGATGGCAATATGTCAATGTCTGCAACCTACCCCGTGACGACCTTTAGTTACGATCCTGTGTTGTGTGGACGCCAGGTATACTGTGTAGTATACACGTGCCCGAGAATCGTTCTCCCTGCATTAGGTGCCGCAGTGAAAGGACAGTGTTGGTTGCATTCCTTCTAATTTAATTCCTTTGGCTAACCGGTCGCCCAGCCGCACCGGGCTATAATGCATACAGGCGTCCGGTCTGTGCTGCCCTCTCTCGGGGGGCCGGAGAACGGGCGTGTCCAAAAAGGCGCACAGCACTACCTCTTAGTCTTAGAATTAGACGCTTATTTTTTTTTTTTTTTTTTTTTTGGGGGGGTTATTTCACACCGTAGCCTAGGGTTTTTCGCTGTAGCGGTGCAGATTCGCCCTTGAAAAGAGACTATAGCCCTGCGTTACAGGATAAGCCAGAACAGCTGAACATTTTTAACAGCAGCTAGAGCTTTGCAATTCAAGGGATAACACAACATTGGTCGATGTCAAAGAATAGCATACATACGTTGTCTGATCCATCATAATGCATTAAATAGCACACCTGTGAAAATGACAGCTCAATCCGCCAACCAAGTCTCGAGAAAATAGTGAAAACCGCTTCATTGGTTTCGCGAAAATGCAGCATTCAACGTATTGTTCCGAAAAATCGTTTAGATCTAGGGGTGAGACGTAAACGATTTCTTTTACTTTTCTATAAAAAAAAACCAGCATTTGATGCAGAAATATTTCAGTGCGAGGTTTGTCAGGTTTCTACCATTACCATCTTCAAACTGTAAATCTGTGTACATTTCTGTTTTTCGATCTTACCAATGTTGTGTAGGGGCTTTTAACATTTTTGTGACAAACTACCTCCATGATCAACAACAGCAAGTCACATTCCGCCCCTCCAAAAGAAATCCCAACAGGCCGATCTCGTAATGCAGCATTACACATTGTAGTCTATTAATTTTTTCAAGTGCGGATTTCCACTAATACAGCGAAAATCCCTAGGCTGCGATGCAAAAAAGAAGAAGAAAGGAATACGCTGCCTAGACCGCGTATGTGCACATTGTATAAGCGGCGCACGTGACACCATGGTTGAACTAGTTCAGGGCGGGCAAACTCCTGTATGGTCGTAAGGGTGAACAACACCGCAGCGAGTCGCAAGTGGGACTGACTTCCGTGTCATTGCCTCCTGTGCGTACACACGCACACACACACACATGGGTACGGCGTGGGTTGTTCCTCCCGGGTGACTGTCGGTTGCATAATTGTTCGATCAACATCGCATTCAGCACCGTGACTCGTATTATGCCGTGTATTTATACCCCGTCTCCAGTTTTCCAATTTCGCTGCCGATCTCTGTGCGATCACTGACCGACTTGAGTAAGACTGCGGGAGCCCCTCCCCCCCCCCCACCGCGGAACAGCTTAAGCAGAAGAAAAAAATGTGCTCAGCATGAGAAGTCCTGCAGGTTTGCCAGCCATAATTTTGTAGGAGGGTTTGCGTTGACACCATTATGTATAAGGTATCTTAAAGAAGAGGTATGATTCTGAAAAGAGCCCGAGCGATAACTCGACGTTCCGACGGCATATTGGCCGGAACGTCGAGTAATCACTCAGGTTCAGTTCAGTTCAGTTCAGTTTATTTTCCAGTCATTCAACGGAGCAATAACACATGTACATAGTGAGGTGGTGAGCTAATTGAAAAAAAAATAACTGGAGGAGGTCTAAAAAAAAGCAAAGCTTGTAGGTAAGAGGTAGGTTCTTTTCATAAAGATACATGTTCTTAAAGAGACCTTTTACATGGTATCACTGCAAACCCTCCTCTATATTGTTTCACTCACCATGCAAAGCATTAAGTCTTATTGAACCATAATTTTCTTGTGATTTTTGTTGCTTTTGATTTGCATTTTTCCCCCGTGGCCTGAACATACCCTCAGACTAATTGTTTGTTTGTGTTCTCGGTTAGCTGAAGGTGTAGAGCGCCATTCACTCGATCGAGGAACTTAAAAAACCGCGTCCGCACTGGACTTAAAATGGGTAAACTAACCGAGCAAATGGGTAAATTGACCATTTTAAGTCCAGTGCGGACAGCCCAGGAAATTTTCCTCCCAGGTAACTTACCCGACCCCAGTTGGTAGTTTAACCGACCAACTTCTGCCCGGTTAAATTGACCAGGTCAGTTTAACCGAGTCGATAAGTCCAATCCGGACACGACGTCTCGGTAAACGACTCGGTAAAAAAATACATCCGGCGCCCCGCACGTTACGTTACTATATGCAAGACTCGTGCGGGCGCAGGGTAACAACGTGTTTGTGTACCTACAGTACATGCACATGTACATGTACATGAGTCGGTTACCCATCGTCTCGATTAGTTTACCCGAGTCGAAAAGTCCAAGTGCGGACGCCGGGAAGATTTACCCATTGGAATGTTACCCACGGGCTCGGTAAAAAATAAGTCCAATGCGGACACGGCTCCTAGGGTCTGGGGCTAAGGGAAGAGGACTCCGGGATCCAAACTCAGGGAGTAGGGTTTCCGTCGTGGGACTGCCCCGGCCCCGGGGTGACAAATTGAACGACTGAAATGCTCAAAGTGTGCATGAGATCTACAAGACCGCTGTCTGGTCCTCTCATATGACATGATCCATGCCTGTGCGTTGCCGGCCGTGCCGTGATTGCCTGCGTGCAAAGTGAAGATGTGAGGCGCATGCGCAGTCTTAACATTTCATCTGCGCATGCGCCCCCCCCCCTCCACAAGGCTTCCCCTTGCAGTGTCAAGACTGCGCGTGCTCTATCGGTCTTTCGGGCTCCGACCAGACCCGAGCATCGAGATCGGCTGTAGCACCCAGCCATGCTTGATAGATCCAGGTGACCAGAGAAAGCTTTTTTAGAAAAAACTGGTTCTGACAATGGACCAACAGTACTCGAAAGTTGCTTCAAAAGCCTATAATTGTCCACGTCCCAACTGGTTAGTATGGGCTATCAAGGCCCTATACAACATTGAAAAAGATCCACAGATTGCCACGGATTGTGTGTTAAAACATAAAACATTCCCAAAAAGCAATACTTCGAAGGTTTTAGCTCAAATAGTAGGCTATTCTGAGAAAGTAGAAAAAAAGCCATCACGGTTTACGCACCGTTCTGTAATGTAAGAAGTAGGTTATAACTCGTGAGTAATAAACTATCGATGTTTGATTGAAGATTTCTCTAAAAGTACAGCATCCCAGACCGTAAGATTTCAACTGTGTCTTAACAATGTTGTATTGGGCCTTTAAAGGGATAACACAACATTGGTCAAAGAATAACATCCGTACGTTGTCTGATCCAGCATATGAATTGATAGCACACAGGTGAAAATTCGCTGAGTCATGAACCCTCTTCATTTGTTTCGCGAAAATGCAGCATTCAACGAATTGTTCCGAAAAATCGTTTAGATCTAGGGGGTGAGACGTAAACTATTTCTTTACCTTTTTCTCCCAAAATACAGCATTTTATGCAGAAATATTTCAGTGCGAGGCTACTACCATAACCTACCATAACCACCTTCAAAGTGTATAAGTTTCATGTAAATTCTGTGAACATTTCTGTTTTTCGATCTTACCAATGTTGCGTATATAGGGGGCTTTATAGTGGGCTTGTGGTTTGCTGTTATGAATCAGGTAGGCTGGGCGGCTCCCTGGCCCTGTGCATTATCTTCAGAGGACGCGCACTCACCCTGTAAGCAGAGTTCGGGAGCTGGGGCAGCTCCGTGATAATAGCGGCGGCAATGCTCCCGACGAGTCGGTTGTTCAACCCCCAGGTAACCTCCCCCATCACCGCGCCTGTTGCATCCGCATGCAATGCACACGCACACACGCACAACAATGCGCGCGCAGTGCACTGAGTCTGCGGGCGTTGACGGGGCTTGCTGCATAATATAATGCACAACCCCCCCCCCCCCCCCCGTACCACCCCCATTCAGCATTGAACTAGTTCTCGGCCGAACGGGCTTCACACGGCATGAGTTGAAAAGGGGCTGCGGCGGAGCTCGGGTCGGGGAAAACGGTGCCGACTTTGATGTCTTCGCCCCCGGGGATTGGAATCGCCGGGCACAAAGGGCCGTCAAGGTTGTAGGCGTGTTTTCAAACACGCCCACATCGTTAGGCCGGTTTAGCCGGAAGATAACACAAAAGAGACGTCTTGTTCATTTTATTAAAAAAAAAACCCAACCAAACAAACAAACTAACAAAATCTGTCTCATTTTGGGTCGATCACGGAAGTACGGGTTCAGCGTGCGTGGCGGCGCGCGGTGCCCGGGTTGTATGGGGTTATACGCCCGGGACGGAGCCACGGTCGGCCGGTCTCCCGGTCTCCCGGTGCTGCTTTGCCAGTGAACTAAGGGATCGTCGGTGCGAAACCGTCGGGCCAAGGACACCGGTGCAAAAACATGTTCCTTCACACCGACCGTCATAATTATATGGCAATGTCATGCCTGCCGCGTGCATCTCGACGACGTGGAGCTGCCTTTGTATATCTCAAACACGGCGTCGCATGCAATGTAGGCCCGTTCCATAGCCCCTGTAGAACATTGGTCGAGGTCAAAGAATAGCTTCCATACGTTGTCTGATCCAACATATGCATGAAATAGCACACCTGTGAAAAGTTCAGCTCAATCCGCCAACCGAGTCTCGAGAAAATCGTTAAAATCACTTCATTTGTTTCGCGAAAATGCAGCATTCAACGCCGTACTGTTCCGAAAAATAGTTTAGATCTCGGTGAGACGTAAACTATTTTGTTTACTCATTTCTTCCAAAATACAATATTTGAGGCAGAAATATTTCAGTGAGAGGTTTCTACTATAACCATCTTCAAACTGTATGAGTTTCATGTAAATATGTGAACATTTCTGTTTTTCGATCTTACCAATGTTGTGTAGGGGCTTTAAGAAGGTCATAAATACAATGGGCGTCACAGTCATTCTCCTTGACGCAAAGTTGTCTCCAATATGGAAGAGCATTATCATACACTAGTGGAGTAGATACAACCGACTTATGCCTCCGATGCGTGTATAGGTATATATTCCTACACATAGTGCCAAGCCATCACGGTTATACCCGTAATCTTCTCGGAGAAGGGGGTGGCGTTGGTGTGACAGAGCATTCTCTATAAGGCGGTAAACAGACGCCAGACTGGAAAGCAAAACTACCTCGACTGTATTCGAACCCACAGACCACAGGACCACATGCGAGGCAGCTTTACGTTATTTTATTGTCACTGTTGATAGACCAAAATAAATGGGGAAATAAGACACGAGCTATCCAGTGCGAACTAATGAGTAGGCCAATTAAATTTGTCGACCCACAAGATTTTATTTCACAGTTGATGTAGGAAGGGGGCAAGGAGAGCTGGCTATTGATAATGACATAGAATAGATTCAAGGTGATATACAAAAATGTTGCAAACTGCTTACTGACTAAAATTACCAAAATGTCAATCTTAAAATTTAGTGGGCCTGACGTTTCGTTCCTAGCAGGACCTTTCTTAAAGCTCTCTGCCTTTGAGAAAGGTCCTGCTAGGATCAAAACGTCAGGCCCACTAAATTTTAGAATAGATTCAAGTAACAAATATCACTAACCCCCAAAACAATCACAGCAGGTGTGATAAAATTTACACATGTAATAAATTTCATATAGGCCTACACAAACCCCAGGCTTAGTAATTAATCCTAATTAATTAATCTTTGCTGGCGGGACAGACTGTATCCCCATACTGCGGTTACCTTCCATCTTAAACTGCTTCTCGCCGCTATCTTTTCTCTTTCCTTCAGCGATTTTATTGTAATTCGCCTTTGATCATTTTCTTATGTAAATGGCGCAGTATAAATGTGAAAATTAATACTATTACCGCACCTGGTGGCTGTCTCCTACCCCGCCCCCTCTCCTACCCCCTGCCCCCTCTCCTATTCCTGCCCCTCTCCTACCCCCTGCCCCCTCTCCTACCCCCTGCCCCTCTCCTACCCCTTGCACCCTCTCCTACCCCTTGCACCCTCTCCTACCCCCTCCCCCTCTCCTACCCCCTGCCCCTCTCCTACCCCTTGCACCCTCTCCTACCCCCTCCCCCCTCTCCGACTCCCTGCCCCCTCTCCTATCCCTGCCCCTCTCCTACCCCCTGCCCCCTCTCCTATCCCTGCCCCTCTCCTACCCCCTGCCCCCTCTCCTATCCCTGCCCCTCTCCTACCCCCTGCCCCCTCTCCTACCCCCTGCCCCTCTCCTACCCCTTGCACCCTCTCCTACCCCCTCCCCCCTCTCCGACTCCCTGCCCCCTCTCCTACTCCCTGCCCCCTCTCCTACCCTCTGCATCCTCTCCTACCCCCTGCACCCTCTCCTACTCCCTGCCCCCTCTCCTACCCTCTGCATCCTCTCCTACCCCCTGCACCCTCTCCTACTCCCTGCCCCCTCTCCTACCCTCTGCATCCTCTCCTACCCTCTGCATCCTCTCCTACCCTCTGCATCCTCTCCTACCCCTTGCATCCTCTCCTACCCCCTGCACCCTCTCCTACCCCCTGTCCCAGCTCTCCGCGCCCGGTATGTATATGTGTGAGAGAGAGAGAGAGAGAGAGAGAGAGAGCGAGAGAGAGAGGGGGAGGAGATAGAAGAAAGAAGGGGACAGACAGACATAGACAGAGAAGAGAAGAGAGACAGACGGAGATAGAGATGGAGGGGAGAGGGAAAGAAAGAAAAAAACCGGTGTATCCATGACAGTCACTGGAGGTCATCTCTCTCTCTCAGGTCCACGAGGGGTGGTAGAGTCGTGGGTGCTGAACGATGGGAGCCGTGGTTTAGATTGCCTATCGGTCGTGGTGGGGGGGGGGGGGTCGCGGGAACCGCCCCATCATTTGTTGTCGTACACGAGCCGAATACAATGCAGGTAATGCAGGCTGTTCACTTTTCGTACAGGCCGTCTCGATCTCGCGTCAAAGAATACGAACCCCACCAACCCCCCCCCCCCAAAAAAAAAAAAAAAAAAAAACCACCCAAAACCCGAGATTGGTTCCTCATTCACATTACGGGGGTGCATGGGTGCACATAGCCCACACCCAAACCCCCAACCAACGCGCTATACATACATGGCCCGCGTGTGGGCCGCATAGCTTATACCAACGGGTTGAACGACCGGAAAGTCAGCGACCGGCTCCTCACCGGGACCGGCCGGCTCGCGTCCCCAGACCCTCCGCGGTCCCCCAGCTAGGCTCGGTGCAGCTGGTTGATATCAGGAGTCTCCCAGAGCGGTACGCCCCGCCCTGTGCCGCATTTATGCGCTCCCGGACTGTGGACTTTGCAGGAGTCTTGAGGAATTCTGTATGGCGTTGCGGACTTGTATTCTTTTTTTCTGGTTGCCTCCTTTTTCCCTTTTTTTTTTTTTTTTTTTTTTTGGGGGGGGGGGGTTCCCGTGTTTGGAAAGTAACCTATCGCCTGAATAACATTGTGGCCGTGCGCGCACCTTGATAACGTGGTCATTGACATTGCTATTATCGCTGGCAACAAACAAAGCGAGCAAGAAGTATTTATCAAAATGACCACCAACCCCCCTCCCCCCTCTCGGGGAGACGGATTTCTTTTAAAGGCCCAATACAACATTGGTAAAGTAAAAAGATTGCCACAGTTTAAAGCAATACTGCGAAGGTTTTAGCTCAAATGGTAATCTGAGAAACTAGAAAAATGCAAAAAGCTGTCATGGTTTACGCACCATTCTGTAGTGTAGGGAATAGTTTGTCGATGTTTGGGTGAAGATTTCTCTAAAAGTACAGCATCCCCGAGACGGTAAGATTTCAGCATGAAGATTGTATCATGACCATCTACAAACTGTGTAAATTAGAAGGAAATCTGTGGACATCGATTTTTTCCGATCTTCCCAATGTTGTATAGGCCTTTAAAGGTTACGAGAGAAAACGGGAAGGTACTGGGTATATATATAGACTGCCTCGTAGAACGTTTCAGTAGGGGGCTCAAACGAAAAAATGCAAGTGGAGGAAGTGAAACAACGAACACCTACACACGTAGCTATTTTGAAATAATGTGTGTGCATGCTCGATTGTTGAAACAGAAACGGCGTAGGGTTCCACCAGCTGGAAGGCAGAATTGATTGCCAGTGAGTGGCATGCATGCAACTTGCGAAGATGCTTGATGTGTGAAATGTCAGGAAATGGCGTTTCTCTCGGGCTAGATCTCTTCCCGACTGCCTTTGTCTCTCTACACACACACACACACCCCCACTCTCTCTTCGTCTCTCTTCTCTCCACCCCTATCTCCCCTCTCTCTGTCTCTCTCCTTTATCTTTCTCCCTGTGTCCTCTCTCTTTGTCTCTCGATATCTCCTCTCTCTCACTACCTCTTTCCTCTCTCTTTCCATCGCTCTCTCCGGCCCTCTCTTTTCTCTCTCCCCCTCGCCACCCTCACTCCCTTTCTCTCTTTCCCGCTCTCTCTCTCTCCCTTGCTCTCCTCCCCTTTCTCTTCTCTCCTCTCTTCCATCCCTCTCTCCCCCTCTCTCTTCTCTCTCCCTCTCTCTCCGTTCTCTCCCTTTGTCTCTCTCTCCCTCCCCTCTCTCTTCTCTCTCCCCTTTCTCTCTCTCTCCGTTCTCTCCCTTTTTCTTCCTCACACTCCCTCTCTCCCCTCCCCCCTCTCTCTCTCCCCTCTCCACCTCTCCCTCTCCTCTTCTCTCCACTCTTCTGTGTCTACGTCTCTGTCTCTCTCCCCATTCTCTTTCGTCGCAGATTTGCCTCGATCCGCGAGGGCCTACAATCTCCACACGAGCCTACGGGAAAGCCGCCCGCCAGAAATTGCAGTCAGTTCCCACAGACTCGTGTGGAAATTGCCCAGCCGTATACCGACAGCCGATGAATTCCGACAGGGAAATCTATCCGCAGCCGGTATAGGCTAGTCGAAGAACGTTCGGTCATTGGCTGCAGATATTTTGTATGTACACATTGTGCTCGTTGTTGGTACATGCAAGGATGCATTGCTGTCCTAATACCTCCTTGGTACATTATGTATAGCGTCGGCAGCACAGCGCGCATTTGGTATATAGAATATTCCATTGCCAAGGCACCCGGGGCGTCGGCCCAAGCATGCATGGCCTGGTTGCAAGGCATGGACACCCCCCACGGGCTGAGGTGGTACAGGCCGTCTCCCAAGTCTTTTGTCTACGGCCGAAAAACAACACACGAGTCTATGGGAACTGCGGGCTATGGTTGCTTGCGGCTGTCGATAAGCTAAGCTCGCGTCCGCGATTGGCTAGCGGCTGCATGGACTGTGACGTGCGCAATTCGAAGCCGTAGCCGGTGACTTACCGCAGAGCTCCCTCAACCTTGTGGATGTCAAGGCGGTACGGTGTGCGCCCTGTGATGAGGTCGAGGCTAAAAGGGAAAGTGTGGTGTGGCCTTGACCAAGTCGTTGCTTGCCGATTTAGAAATCAAAATCCGGCCTTTCAGAAATAGTATGGTGCTTTGCGCAACATCGTTGCAAAATGCAGCCCCATTGATCTGCTCATAGCTTTCGCACGCTGTGCACCATTCCCCGCCCCTAACTTGCGTGCGTATTATGTCGTGTGCGCGTCTTGTCTTGCTACTACTCGAGGGCGGCCAGGACAGCTGCGTGCAGGCTCGTACACATGTACGCACACAGGCTACTGTGTGTGGTATGGCAGCGGTGCGGTCCGTGCGTGCCGTGTACAGCTTCGACCCGGCGTGGTACCGTTGTGCATGTGCCGTGGTTTGCGGGCGTTTGGCCCGGATCTCTGCCTGGGAGCCGTACTGTACCGGAGAGACCGCGTGGGACAAGGGAAGCACTATCTGGGCTCCAGCAGGGCAGGTCATGAATAATTCAACATTATGACGTATGAACAACTTGAGAAGCAATATCTGGGCTCCAGCCGGGTAGATCATGAATAATTCAACATTATGACGTATATGATACTGCACAATGTACAGTGTACATGTCCTATTAAGATATTCACTTCACTTCTACGTCACTTTGTTGAATTATTCATGAGCTACCCGGCTGAAGCCCAGATAGTGCTTCCCGTGGGACAAGGCTAAGCCTGGTGTGGCTCCCATCCCCGCGGTGTGCGCGCGCATCGTGTGTTGCATATTAATTGCTGAGGATGTGACGCCGTGCGAGCAGTCTATTTTTTCTTTCTTTTGAAATGTGACGCGTCATTCAGTGTCATGACCGAGTACGCTTTCAAAAGGATTTGGCGTTGCATCGTATGGTGAACGAATACTTGAATACGGGCGATTCAGAATAGTGCGCCCTCAAGAGTTTGCAACGCGTTGGCCGATCACAATGCGCCGAATCTGTCGACCCTTTCCGGTCGCGCTTTGAGTCGACAGATTCCGCGCATTGTGATTGGCCAACCTGTTTTAAACTCTTGAGGGCGCACTAGGCCTATTGAGATCTGGTAGCCCGTGTGCGTAACTTGTAACCCGAAGGCGGAATTTCTCCAGTGAAAACAGTGTGTGTGAAGTTTCGTTGTAAACCACAGCGTATATCAGCTCGTACACGACGTGATGACGAGTCCACGACGCGTTTGGAAAGCATCACAACCCCGCAATAACGGTCCAGAAAACAAATACCAGTTTTGAGACCATCGTGTTCTGTATATTTATCATTATATACTTATGATTGACCTGACCACGACAGCCGCTATTCAAATTGTAATCCACAGTAATTACCTCAACCTTCTACCTGGATGGGCAGGTGGTTAAGAAAACGTCGTGAGTTCAACCCCAGCCTGAGCTACCTGCGTTTTTGCTTTTTCAAGCAGGCAATCGACCAAAATGAGGTGAATACACCGTACACGTGGATAATGAGTGGCAAACCCATGATAATTACAGCTTGTTCTTTTTGTTTTCATCTCCCTCCCTCCCTTCTCATCTTCCTCCCTCTCCCTCCCTCCCCTCTCCCTCTCTCCTTCCCTGTCTGCCTGACTGCCTGCCTCCCTCCCCTCTCCCTCCACCTCCCTTCCGCTCTCACTCCCTCCCTCTACGTCCCTCCTTCCCTCTCTCCCTCCCTGCCTTCCTCCCTGCCTGCCTGCCTCCCCCTTCCCTTCCTTCCCCTCTCCCTCCCTCCCCTCTCCCCATCTATTCCCTTCTCCCTTTCTCCTTCCCTCCCTGCCTCCCTCTCTGCCTCCCTCCCTGCCTCCCTCTCTGCCTCCCTTCCCCTCTCCCTAAATCCTTCCCTCCCTCCCCTCCCTCCCTGCCTTTCTCCATCCCCTCTACCACCCTCCCTCCCTGTCCCCCTCCCTGACTACCTGCCTGCCTCCCTCTGCCCCCCCCCAAAAAAAACCTCCACAGATTTGTGGGGCGTGGTGAACAACGCTGCCGTGAACGGGCTGGGGGAGCTGGAGTGGATTAGCTTGGATCAGTTCAAGTCCGTGACCGACGTCAACGTCTGGGGCAGCATTCGGGTCATCCAGGCCTTCCTGCCCTTAATCCGACGGAGCAAAGGTGAGGCCGCTAACTAGAGCAGCGTGGAGAGCGGAGGGAGTGGGGAGAGAGAGGGGAGGAGGCTGCCCCTTAACAACAGATCCGGGTTAAGCTGAGCGAGGAGAGTGGGCTGAGGTTATGAGCGCCGGAGAACAATGTATCGGTCCGTTGGGGGAGGAGGGAAGGGGTGTTCGGCGTCTGGGGCCAGGTGTTTTGTTGGGGAGGGTGGAGGAGTATAGGGAGATGAGGAACTGCTTTTAATCTGGGGGTGAAAGATGCAGCTCCTGCACCGAGCCTCCCTCATAATAGTCGGCCGTCATCCTGGCTTGGTTAGCCCCGTAGCTCGCTGGGACGGTCAGCGCGAGTTCTCCTGGCGCAGCACCATAGTAATAAACAGTCACCCGAATCTAGGTCTCCGCATCACCGCTGATTGCTTCAGTCTGCCTGGTTCGTCCGTGGGGTTAGTGACCTCCTATACCCGACCGTTCGCAGATTACGGTTACGGCTATAATCTCAGGTGCAGTCGTTCCTGCACGATTCCTGGGAGTGCGGGAGATTACGAGAGCGAGGTATAGAGCGGCGTCGCAGCGCTTGTAACAAATCGGAAAGAGCGCCCTCTTTGGCGGAAACCTATATAATACCGATCATCATACCATTATTGCGGATGACGTCGAGGTCTGTCCGTATACCATTTCCCTGCCCCGGAGGTAGGAAAGACCCGCTTGTGCTCGGCTCTATTGCCGACATCCATCGAAAGTAAATTGCATGACAAACCGCATGCTTTTCTATAGGCCTATACTGACTTCGGACATCTTCGTATCTTCAAGTGCTCACTCCATTGGACGGTGAGAACAAAACTAAAGGCGTTGTACAGACATACCCGGTACCGCCATGCCAACAAACATAACTATGGCTTGCTCTTATTAAAGGGTACCTGAATTAAAAAAGGAATTTGACGTGTAATCGATCAGAGAGGGTATGGACTTCCATGTGTCAGTTTGTTTTTTAAATATAGTAATCATATTTTTGAGGAAACAGCAAGATTCTCGATAGAAACCCCCCCCCACTTTTCAACCCGAAAAATTGCTACGTGTGTGCCATGATTTTCTTGTGGACGCGCGTACGCGCGCGTATACTATACGTTTGTGTGTGCAGTCGATCCATTGATCTCCAATATTGTATTGGGCCTTTAAGCTGGATGGTATTCGAGTCACAATGCATTGAGTTACCGAGGTCGAGTCATGAGTCATGAGTCGCCTTTGAATTTAGTATTGTGTTGGAAACTCCTTTCTTAATCACAGTCACCGGTAACGGCTGCATAGGTTATCAAGTGAAATAGTCAGGTTTTGGTCAATTCATGTGCTCTATGAAATATCTCAATTCGAGTCTGTAAAAGTCGTTAGATGGCGGTTGCTGTCTATGGCGCGCACAGGTATGTTTTTTTTTTGGGGGGGGGGCTGTGTGTTTTCCCATAGAGTCATGCAAGTCCGAGTCCGAGTCAGTCGGCCCGAGTCGAAGTTATTTGTTACGCAGTGGCTGTTGTTACGGCAGTCGTCCGTGTGGTTCCCTGACTTGATTGTATTTCGTCAGCATTGCAGGCTGGTTGAACCAGTCTATTAGCTGATAGTCTGGTTCCAAGAGCTAAACATCCTGACAAATACTGCTAACTCAGGGAACCACACGGACGACTGCCGTAACAACAGCCACTGCGTATTTGTTATCATGACTCGAGTCCGGCTCCGAGTCGTGGAGAATAAGACTGGAGTCGGACTCCAGTCAGTGGTTGAACACAGGTCTGCCGTACTTTGATTATGAGCGCCACTTGACGCCAGTAATGCCACTTTTAAATAGGGCAAAGATAAGAAGGAAAAAAAAGGGAACAGTTTTTTTTCTTTCAAAGCAGGTGCGCGTGTACGTGCGTGTGGCAGGTGAGGGCGGGATGGGGGGGGGGGTCAGGCCGGAGGTCAGGCGGGCACATAAGTCGGTCATTGGATGGAGACAATGGGGGTAGCCGGGGGTGGGGGTATAGCCGGGGGGGTCTCCAGGGCCCAGGTGTAAATTGGTACGTTTCTCTTTTCACTCCCCGGTCTGTTGGCTGGCCGTTCCAGAGGCAATGAACCGCAGGTGCTCCTCGCCGCTCTCAATCCGACTCCTGCCCGCCCTCGCGAACTTTGCACCGCGATGATAACGGGAGA
The DNA here is from genome assembly GCA_949987565.1 of Luidia sarsii. Classification (NCBI taxonomy): domain Eukaryota; kingdom Metazoa; phylum Echinodermata; class Asteroidea; order Paxillosida; family Luidiidae; genus Luidia; species Luidia sarsii. The sequence continues at coordinate 11,883,352 of OX465101.1, read as the reverse complement.
CCTGGCTATTTTTAGTTTCACAAAAGAAACATGCCGGGAAGGGGAGGAGGGAGAAGTGTAGCCCCTCGGGCTGGTTGGATGTCCCCCAGAAAAACAAGGGTGGATCGGCGGGGGGTTATAGGGTCATGGGTTAATTAAAGTATTGACTTTCGTAGTAGCCAAGGGATGTGAGACTGTCAGAATTAGCTAAACCTAAAGAGCCTTTTTTCTTTTACGCAGTGGCTGTTGTTACGGCAGTCGTCCGTATGGTTCCCTGGCTTCACAGTATTTGTCAGGATGTTTAGCTCTTGGAACCAGACTATCAGCTAATAGACTGGTTCAACCAGCCTGCAATGCTGACGAAATACAATCAAGTCAGGGAACCACACGGACGACTGCCGTAACACCAGCCACTGCGTTTCTTTTAAGTTTACAGGCTGCGTTTTACTGGTCAAAGTAACCGACCGTTGAGCTCGTTGTTTCTGCTTTGTTTAATGATGTTAACCAATCTGAGCACTGGCTCCACTCCATAAAACGCTTACCAAATAAATGAGTGATTAACCACCCCCCCCCAACAAAAATGATGGACTGGGTCCGTGGATTAACGTAACAGCGCTCTTACCACCTGAGCTATATCCAGCCCTTAGATGGTGCCCAAGGCCAAATAGTCAACTGTGGTTTTATTGCCGGGGAGTGGGTGCCAGTCAGAAGCATTCAGCGATTAACTTCCACGTATCTTCAGGGAATGCCCAGGAATAACCGAACCAGTTCTTTGTAATGACTACCACAACGCACCCCCAGTGGTCGATACGTAATAAGCAAAGCCTCCTTTTGACTTCAAGGTAGGGCACCTCATTTGCGAAGGTCAAAAAATCGCTCCCATACTTTGTCAAACCTAACGTATACATAACAGTGCACACATGCGTAAGGGTTAGTATCCGTGAACCACGTCATGAGAAAAACCGTGTAAACGAAATTAGTTAACCTTTTTCGGACATAGAGGGCGGTATTTGTAAAGGGAACCCTCTGATCCAACGATCGCTCCACGGAGCGATTGTTAGACCAACGAGCTCGATTTTCCAGCGTTAGAATTTCACGGAATGTCTGATACCATTACAAACTTCCCGATAAGTAAGTAATTTCTCAAATTTGGATTGTCCGGATATTGGGCACTTTGCTAATGGCGTACCCTCCCTTGATGAACCCGTGCTTCCTTCGTTTACGATGTGTATGTGTATGTGTGCACCGACAGGGCGCGTGGTGAACATGAGCAGTATCAGCGGTCGCATCAGTTTCCCGTGCAACTCGCCCTACTGCCTTACCAAGTACGCCGTGGAGGCCATGTCGGACTCCCTCCGGCACGAGATGTACAAGTGGGACGTCAAGGTGGTGCTGGTGGAGCCGGCCAACTTTGCTGGTGAGTTATAGCGCCCTCTCTTGGAACGATCCGGCGATGGTCAATGGCGACTCCATGGCGGTCTGCTCTCATTCGGCAGCGTGTGATTAGCCCCACTGGCACTGTGTTTTGACACTAAAGGCCTTTCTTGATATTTATGCAAATATACATGCATTGAGCCCAAAACGAGGCTAAGGGCGCTAGATTTCCAAAATAGCGGTAAATTCAAGGGACCTTACCGTTTTTCCTAAGATAATGTTCGGTTTTGTTGAAGAATATGTCAAGAGAAGATAAAAAAACAAAAACAATAATTAATCTTGGAAATCTAGCGCCCATAGCCTCCCTTTCAGTTCGATGCATACAATTTGCATACATTTAAAAAAAAGACCTAGGCCCTATTGTCCGCTGAGTATCGTTCAGCCGGTAATTGGGCAAAAACATTGCATGGGCTACCGGGCTAAGTATACGCCGAATAGGGCAGACACTCACTGAATTACTTTCTCACCGACGCAATAATTATCATGTAATACAACTGTATGTTTAGTGGTAGTCACAAGACGTGAATGTAATTGTAAGAATCTTCAGCGGGGTTTTGTGCACACAATCTAAACGTGTGATATATATTAACTCGATTATCCTCAATTACAACAAGTGCCCCTCTATAGTTATATATCCTATTTTGTTTGGATAATTTCTTATCGAATTGCTTCCTTTCCTGTCCATATATGTGTCTCTGCTTAATCAAATGGGGAGTATCTTATTTGGGGAAGTCTCCTAAAGGTACCTCAAACATGTCTACATTTTCCACCAAGAAATGCCTCTGACCGTGTCGCCCCCACATGGACAAAGATAATAGTGGACCTTCTAAGGGCTGGATAGCTCAGATGGTGAGAGAGCTGGTACGCAAAAGCAGAGATCTCGGGTTCGAGTTCCGGTTCAGTCGAAAAAAAAAATCAGACTTTGTCAAAAGTTCCTAGTCAGTTTGTTCCTTTAGGCTATTTTGTTTGACAATTATAGGCCTTAGGCCTGAGCTATATAATACTGTAAAAGTGCAGTCTGTGGTTTCTTGTAGCTACTACTTTAGCTACTAGCTATGTTTTAATCCCCCTAAAAGAATCTAAAAATAATATCTCCATCGTACTTTTGTACAGCGTATTTTGTTACTTTTAATGGCAGCCTGGCAAAACGGAAGGCGTGCGTAACTGGGGGCTTGCAGTCACGTTACAGAATCCCGCACATGAAAGAAAAACACAGGAAATTCAATTGGCGTTGCAGCCGAGCGCCAGAAAACCTTTTTATGGCGCAAGGTGGCGAGGGAGTGAGAGAAGCCAGAGCAACCCCCAAATGGCAGCCAGACGTCGGGGGACGGAAGTGTTGGGGTCGTGTACCGCACTTAAAACGAATTAGCTGCGGCCGTGTCTCACGTAGGTGGTGACCGGCGCGGAAATAGCCGGGAGTGGCCGATAGAGGGCGGCCTCGTGGGTCTCGAGGTTGCAGAACACTAAATCGAGCTCCCATAGAACACTGTACAAAAAAACACCCGCTTTCAAAGTCAAGTATTCCACACCCAAAAGTTTCTCAGGTCTTGTAACTATACTCTCATTGTCTTTTCAATTTTGGTGTCAATTTTTGGTGCCGCCCAAAATGTGTAGCCGCCCAAGCCGTATTTCTGCAAGGATTTTGGGAAGTACCCCTCCACTTCTATAGTCAAATAGGGCCACATTTGATGCCGGATATTTTTTTCTCCAAATTACACACGAAATTGAAGAGTGAATCCCCGGGTTGTTTTGCTTTACTTATTCTACAATGTATCAGTTAATCAGCCTCCAAAGACCCCTCATTAAAACAAAAAAGTCTTGCGAGTCCACACTTTATGATAATCAGCTCGGCGGAGCCATCTTGGATGAACTTAGTGTACGTGCTGCAACCTCAACAGGAGAAAAGGTGCCGCCGTTTAGTAGTACAGTGCACACAAAACGAACAACCTCATGGCTTCACGTTGTAATTTCTCATACGGAAGTCTCTCAATGTCGGTGACGGTACCGGATGTTGTAGATTGAAACTTTTTGTTTCTCTTCGATTCCTTTCATTATTTGTTCCGTCAGCCGAGTTGATCTTTTGCAAATTACCCCCCACTCCCATAATAACCAGACCACTGCCCATTCGTTTTCACTGTGCAGTAACCCCGCCGGCACCGCCAGTAAGAATTGCCGTATGTGAGTTGCGAATGGGATTGCAGTAGATAGCAGGGAAGCTGGTGTTTTATGTATACCACGGTTGAGCACTGGCTGCATATGTATGTCACTATTTGTACCAACTTGTATGCTTGATTTTCATTCAGATTCTGCTGATAGAAATCTCGAATTTGGCGACCAACGTATCTTTAAAGGCCCTATACAACATTGGTAAAGGTCAAAAGATTGCCACAGATTGTGTTAAACCATTAAACACCGCAAAAAAGAAATCATGCGAAGGCTTTAGCTGAAATGGTAATCTGAGAAAGTAGAAAATGTTTTCGCACCGTTCTGTATTGTAAGAAATAGTTCATTACTCGTAAGTAATAAACTATTTGTCGATGTATGCGTGAAGATTTCTCGAGAAATGACCATCTGCAAACTGTGTAAATTAGAAGGAAATCAGTGGACATCGATGTTTTCCGATCTTCCCAATGTTGTATGTATTTGGCCTTTAAAGGTATCGCCCTGGAATAATGTCCCCCAAGATTGTGCTGTTCACTGGCTAGTTTTGTGTGTGTGTGAGTGTGGTGCTTTAAAAGAGCATTCGGTCTTTCTCGTGCCGTTTTGTCCGCTCAGGTGCCACGAACTTTTTCAAAAAGGAGAACATTGAGCGGATCCTGCTGGGAGTGTGGAGCACCATGCCCGACTCGCTGCGGGAGGAATACGGCACCGAGTACTTCGACTACGTCATGAAGTCCATGTGCTCCTGGTCGGGCCAGGGCTCTTCCGACCTGCAGCCCGTGCTGACGGCCGTCAAGGACGCCCTCACGAGTCCGCACCCGCGCGATAGGTACGTGGCGGCGCCCTTCTTCGTCCAGTACCTCCTGCAGGTCCTCTTCGTGCTGCCCACCCACTGGCTGGACCTCGTCTTCAGCTTCATGTCGGGCCGGTCGAGCCTGCCGCGGGCGGGCAAGACGCTGGAGGGCAACGCGAGGGCGCCCTCGGCGGCGACCACCACCCCCGACGAGAACGATAACGTCATCAACGTCAACGGCAGCGCCGCCAACGGCAGCGTCGAGCAGCAGTAGTTGATTTGGTGCGGCTGCATTTTGGGTTTTTTTAAATTCCCTTTAATTTCCCGTGAAATTCGCAACACCTTGGCTTTGAATTGATTTCCTGTGGTTAGGATCGCGTTACACCGTACTTGTAAATGTTTAAATCGACCTCGATAACGCTTGGAAGGGAATACCTAGTTTTCGTTACCTAAAACGTCGGGGACTGTTTCATGCGCAGGTGAACTGGGGTTCGTAAAAAAAAAATATGGCAAACTCCACCTGCCCCTCCTCTGATCAGACAATTCCCAGGCGTGCATTGGATTTGATGATCATTTGATTGGAGGAGGAGGGGGTGCATACAGCAGCATTTAGTGAGGCAGAGGTAGAGCCAAACTCGGAGTAAACGGGCTGTAGTTGCGTTATAACGACTGGGTAGTATCTTAGAACAACGTCCGGTATTCCGTGATGTGTACATGTACATACAGTATAACCTAAAACACTGCCCAGCCCAGCCTTTACCAATCTAATGGCCTGTAGCGCTCCGTCGAAAAATTGCTCGCCCTAAAACGAGGTAGGCCTACAGTAGTATTGGGTGTCACTTTGGAAGGTTTCACCTTTCACCTACCTAAGAGCTCGTTGACCTCAAGGTCAAGTGACGTTAGGTAAGGTCAAGGGGTCAAGTAGGGAGTTTAGATAAGTAGGTCAAGTACGTAGATATGATAAGACCTCTCGAGATAAGGGTAAAGGTCAAGTGGTCACATGACGAGCGTGACGTTGATGAGATCATCATTGGAGGCTACATGCCATCTTGGAGGCTACCTTGAGGGTAAAGGTCAAGTGGCGATGGTAGGTTGTGGAAGAAAGTGCGCTAACCCTTGCGTAACGTTGTGTATATTATCTATACAATTTAATCAAAGGAATAACTACAAAGGAAACTTTTACAAAGGAGCGAAGGTGTGGCCGACGGAGTGAGACTCGCTCATGAGGTCATGATGGGGGAACATCGAAAGGGCTTGACGAAGACGGACGTCTGGACGACCTTCCGTCAGGATTTTGTGCATCCGAAACTACAAGGCTTAAACATGGCTCCTATGTACAAGTAGGAGCCATAGACGCCCCTCGCCCACGTCACCCACGATTGTTAAACGAACATCATGGTCCAGACGACGATATCGTGTCTGGACGTGTCCAACGATGGCTCCCCGTAAAACCGATGTAATACCACCCAAATAGCGCGACTGTGCAGCTCCTTGGTGTCAACACGCTCCTCTGTGCTCCAATACTTTGGTCAGGTAGTACCCGTGCCGCACAGCGAGCGCGCTTGGTCGGCACTGTCCGACAATTGTTTAGGCAGCTAGGGGAGCATGTTGACGTTGAAGAGCGTGTTGACACCGCGGAGCTGAACAGGCGACCAATCGACATTGCTCCTCAACGAACTGGTATAAATTAAAAGGTTTCCCCGACGACTTGATACGATTCGATCTGCAGCCGTAAAGAACGCCATCATCAAAACAGTGTTGAGACGATGGCCAGTCAGCACGTACAAGAGGGACCCGTTCCACCGCCCGTGCCTCAACCCACCGGTCGGCAGAATGGGAGTCCCCCGAAGAAAGCATCCCTGTAGGGCAAAGCGAAGGTTCCTCCGGTTCGGTGTCAACGAAAGCGGCCATGCGCGGGGGTTCTCCTTGAGCGCCTTGGCAACATCGCATTCCCACATTTCTTCAACTCTGTACCCCGCCCTCTACGGCGCCCTTGCTTCGTTTCCGTATCTTTCGCTCATAGTCAACGCCGACGTAGGTGAGATGAATGCCCTTCCGCCCGAAGCACTTTGGACACCGGTGTCACACACATCCGTGGAATTCAAAGACGGGGCTTCTCGTTCAGCCCATCCACCCTATTATAGTTACCAACTTTCACCTCCCCGCCGTTGAGGGCGTGCCGACTTCTGATATTTGTATCAGAGGACAACCATCACTTCAACCAACGGATCGCCACCTTTGAATGGGTGTGCTGTTTCGTCTGTACCCCGGCGCCGGTTACCATCGATGGTTTCTTGCCGGAGGTATAGTTTCGTGGGGGAGTCTGTCGTGGGACCGTGGATCTACATCGATTCAAACATATCGATGTGCTAGCTATACGGGCAGCAGTGCTAGCATAAAGATCTACATTGCTTCAATCAAAATAAACCCAAAGCACGTTAAACCTTGATTAAATTATTGACCATCGGCCTTTTACCATTGCCTCGATAATACGTTTAAGTCAAACATAGCGACATACCTCATCTATCTTTCGAATTTCCCTCAGCATCTCTTCAGTTGGATCGGGACTATTGAAAGGATAGTAATCATTTTCCACCTCCTCCGGTTCACCTAACACGCCAACATTATCCGCCAACATTGACTAGCAGTAGGATCGGGCGACATCGACACATCCTCATCGTCATCGCTCCCCCACTCGTTCACTTTCCGAGTTCATTTCCTCTCTTTCAGACATTTCACCACGTCTCGGTTAGAGATACCCACGGGATATTGTGCTTCCGTTCGATTCGATTCACTGCGTACAAGTGACGCTCGTGAAACGATAATGTCTAAACATGTTTTATCTAGTCATTTCACCTTCATACCCTTTGTACTAGTTGTCACCGTATTGATATTATACACAACGTGACGCCGTGCACGCCCACTGCCTCCGTATATTAGTACGAGCCTTTTCACACACCGAGCCTTTTCAACCCCTCTTATCGCTCGCGTCATCGAAAACCACGGTCCGTACCACATAGTTATTCGCTATGGGCCCATGTTTGTATACCGGTTAAAGTTAAAGCTAGGGATAGGCTTCCTGCACAGCCAATAGAGGCTTTCTGCACAGCCAATAAAGGCTTTCCGCACAGCCAATAGAGGCTTTCTGCACAGCCAATAAAGGCTTTCTGCACAGCCAATAAAGGCTTTCTACACAGACAATAAGGCTTTCTGCACAGCCAATAAAGGCTTTCTGCACAGCCAATAAAGGCTTTCTGCACAGCCAATAATGGCTTTCTACACAGCCAATAAAGGCTTTCTGCACAGCCAATAAAGGCTTTCTGCACAGCCAATAAAGGCTTTCTGCACAGCCAATAAAGGATTTCTGCACAGCCAATAGAGGCTTTCTGCACAGCCAATAATGGCTTCCTACACAGCCAATAATGGCTTTCTACACAGCCAATAAAGGCTTTCTGCACAGCCAATAAGGCTTTCTGCACAGCCAATAAAGGCTTTCTGCACAGCCAATAAAGGCTTTCTGCACAGCCAATAAAGGCTTTCTGCACAGCGAACACAACGTACGTGAACAATCTGAGTAACCTGAGACTCCAATATTCTTCATACTTTGTGCACAAACATAATCATGGACCCATAACGAATAATTATGTGGTACGGAACAAAATATCGTGGCCCGTATATACGTCCTTCAAGGGTTAGTGCACTTTCTTCCACAATCTACCATCGCCACTTGACCTTTACCCTCAAGGTAGCCTCCAAGATCTTATCTCATCCACGTCACGCTCGTCATGTGACCACTTGACCTTTACCCTTATCTCGAGAGGTCTTATCTTATCTACGTACTTGACCTACTTGACCTTCTTATCTTATCTCCTTACTTGACCTCTTGACCTCATCTAAGGTCACTTGACCTTGAGGTCAGCGAACATCGAGTCCGTTTTCATGGATTGAACCACTTCAGGGTCATCCTGGCATGGACCCTACTGTGACGGAAAGGTGCTTCGGTCGAGTCAAAGCCTGTAGACATTCCGTTCTGGTATAAATCAAGCTATTTTGATATTGTCGTATGTGGTGCAGATTTTTAATGCAGTCTGTATACTGTGTATACTAAGCGAATACGCGCGTTGACGTCGCGTGAATTCCCGGAACGGCTCACCATCATAAGCACGTCAAAAGACGAAAATGCGTTTTCACCTCAAGATTCTTCATTACGTATATGGCATCGCCGCAACTCTGACGCTGTAAGACACAAGGGCGCCCTCTCTTGACACTGCAGGACTTATCGCACTTTTTAGTTCAATCTGCAAGACGGGCACCATAATAGTGTTAGCGTTATGTAAAAGTAGACATCTACATACCTTTCGAGTGTTATGCAAAAGAAGTGAGTGCTTTTTTATATCCTAGCCGCCATGATTACCTCAGTCAGTCGTAGACCTGCACTGTTTTGAACTGTTTTGAAAAAAAGTATGTAAATATGAAGTTAGTTTATATTTTGGGAGCTTTCGTTGAGTTGTGACATTTTAAACGTCTACGTTTTATATTGTTCGCTATGAAGGTAGGCATAATGATATGGGCTGGTCGTGTTTTTTTTTTATTTTGGTATTTTGGGATGTTCTTAAAAAAAAATCCTGTACATGTACAAACTGGTTGCTAATGTGCTTTGTAGAGACTGTTTTCTCAATTCCCGGTGGATGACGTGGCCGTGAATGATAAAGAGCTCCCTAGGTGTTGTGGTGAAAATCATGGAGAAACTGTTTTGATGAGTCAGTGCCTCGGAAGAAATTGGCAGAAGCAGTGGTCGTCATTGACTATCCGTTCCACAACCAATTTTGGCAAGACATGGGAGCGAAACGTCCTGCCAAAAACTACCCACAATTTGCATCTCGCAGGTAGCCTTGTCAGTTGAAGCAGCGCGCAACTTCTCTTGGTATCGCCGGATGTTCATACTTCCTTGTAGTCAAATCAAGGTAGCCGGCTGCCAGCCACGACCGGGAGTGTGAACATGCACATCCACAGCAGTTTTAGCTGGTAATCTGCCTGGTGGACTGCCACTCACTGGCCCCTTTTGCCGTAGCCCAGATCCTGTCCGACATTTCCGGTCGCAAGTGACAAGGTTTTCGTGGTTTTTCGTACTGTTGTTCAATACGGGCGATTCACTATCGCGCCCTCAAGAGTTTGCAACGCGTTGGCCAATCACAACGCACGGAATCTGTCTACCCAATGCACGTCTGGGCCCTTTTCAAAAAGCCGACTTTAAGGATTCGGCTAGAAATATAGAAGCAAAGCCGGAGCCTGAGCCTAAGCCGGGTTTTAGGAAAAGGGCTCTGGAAAGGGTCCGCTGACATTCCGCGCATTGTGATTGGCCAACGCGTTGCAAACTCTTGAGGGCGCACTATTGTGAATCGGCCATAATTATTGATGTCGCTTTCTGACCAAAATGCAAATGTCCAACATTTACAAAACCTGATGACGTTTCTATGCTATAGCTGGACACTTCTCCAAGGCAAACTGTTAAGGATAAAAAAAACCAGACTGTGGCAGACTGGCAGACAGGCAAGGGTGAGATCAAAGGGAATTGCGGGCAGTGAGTAGGGATGGGATTGGGGGAAAGATCAAAGCGTCAAGAGAGGAGTGGAGTGAGTCGGCACAAATTATTATTAAAAATCAACATATCAATGAAAAGCCAATCATCCTATAAGCTGATCCCACGTGATACGTGTATACATGTACATTAATTCACCTTTACATGTTAGACTACCTGTGTACAGATCGTTCGAGTTCGTAACAATAATTGACATTCGTGCGTTTTGATATTGAATATGTGTGACCTCATTGTACATTTTTTCCAATAAATATCGAAAGGTTCGATGCGTTTTTGTTACGATCCTGTCGTCTATCATGTGTGAAGTCATTCAGCGGCGTCAGCGAGTACGTGGCCCACATGACAATGAAAAGGGGGTGAATATGTGACCCGGCACAGCGACATGAGGAATATCCCACCAAAACACTTTTCGAGTAAACAACGCCTAAAGTCAAAGTATCTTCTCAATTCAATAACAAATAAATTTTCTTTTTGGGGGGTATTTTCGGAAAGTTATGGTATTGGAGGAAATTTTGATATCATTTGAAAGTTAATGGTACACTCTTTCACATCATTAGAAAATCCCAAAATCTCAAAAGTGGGGGTTATTTCTCAATAAGATGTGCCGGGTCACATATGTCATTTTACCGTGAAACTGTGATTTCACCGTGAAACTTTGATTTCACCGTGAAACTTTGATTTCACCGTGAAACTGATTTCACCGTGAATTTTACAGTGAATTCACCATATCTTCAGGTCACTATATAAAGAGACCGTGAAAAAAACGTGAATATCTAGGGTGAGAAGCTCCAGCCTTGAGGGATGGCTAACAATCCCAAGTACGGCCCCCATCCTCTATACTTCTAAATTGCCTCTAGCCATTTACCACCAGGAATATGGCTTCGGAGACCACCAGTGAAAACACCGAGAAAATGCCTTGAAAACGGTTGGCTAACTGTGCCGTGAAATTGGGGTGAAAACACTGTGAATTTTCTTTTCACAGCTAAATGACATTTTCACCCCATTTTCACGGTTTAGATGTTCATAGTGAATTAGGGCCTGAAGTTAGGGTACGGTACACCGTTTGCGAAGGTCAACAAATGTCTGTTTTTTTCTCAAAAACGGTACATTCTTGAGCACTAAAATGTCACTAAAATGTCTGATTATACCATTACAAACTTCCTATTTTGTTTGCTTATTGTGTAGCCGACCCTCCCGTTGAAGGGAGTACAGTCACATGTATCATCAAGATTATAATGAAAGAAAGGTCAAATTTCAGTCGAAAAGCATTAATATCCACGGTACTTGGTAAACACTGTCCACATGGAATAGACATTACGCCCATTGCACCCGGTGAGAATTAACAGCCAGACCAGTATTCGAGTCGTAGCATATCGAGTTCGTCTTTCGAGTCAGACTCCAAGTTCCGATTCATCCAGGTCGAGTCCCAGTCACAAAGGTCGAGTCTTAAGTCACGACTACCCGATTTTTGAGTTTCCCCGTATCACATTAAATAGTAGGCCTATAATAGGCCTGCTGAGTGCTCGGTTAACAACGCGTTGATTATCAATTATTTTGATCAATCCATGTGAACCGGTACACCAATAAAAGTCTGTAAAAGCCGCTAGCTGGTGATGGCCGTCTTTCTTAGGGCACGAGTGTCGCAATCCACGTCCGATCGAGTCACGGGAAATGAGAACCGAGACGAGTGCGAGTCACGGGTCCTATACAAAGCTGGAAACAACTGCCTTGCGAGTACTGACAATTGTTATGCAACACACAGGCGAACAGAGTCTTCTAGAAACAACGTCGGGATACAGTAATACCACAAGGGACTCAACTAACAACGTGCGTTTGTATACGGCCGTTTACGAAATAAAGGCTTAGGCTCTGGCTTAGGCTTCGGTCAAATTTATCTTACTGGTTATGATACCACAGGCAATTAAAACATCGGAAACAAAATACAATTCCGTGGATTTTCAGGTTTTCTCAGACGGAGACGAAGCCTGGGCCCGAGCCTAAGCCTTCATTTGGTAAACGGCCTACGGTACGTGTGCCGTGACCCGCTTTCAACTTTGCCCGTGATTTATTAGTGAGGGCGCCCTACAGCTTTGCCTGTGGGTTGTTTTTTTTCGACAGAAGTCACGAATTCAATCATGGCCTTCAATGGAGTGTCAAGGGCCTTTTCCCCCAAACCCGACTTGGGGGTTCAGCTCCGGCTTCGGCTCTGTTATTCAAAAGCTGAAGACACAGGTTGAAGTTCTTTGTTGAAGTTGAAGCTTTAATTTTCTTTTTCAAAACCAGAGGCTTCCACTCGTTTTCCTACCTTGTTCTTTAAACTAGATAAAAGAACTAGTGATGGAACCGGAGCCTAAGCCGGGTTTTAGATAAGGACCCATGCACTCAATGCCCGGCTTATTTCGCTTCCATGAACTTACGGTCTAGCGCCCTCTGTTGTCTGCCTATAGGTTATTCGACGCGTGGGTTCCCAAGTCACGTTCCTCACTGCATGCACTGTGCGCGCCAGCTTGACAGTGTGAATGTCGCCCCACCGCTCATTTTTATTTGTCAGGAGGGGATGTTTAATGGGCGCCTTGGTCCATTTATAGTACTTGGGTTTATTTGGGGTAATTTGGGCTTTTGTGTCGCCACATTGTTTGCGAAAGAGACTGTTAATAGTTTTACGAGTTTGCTTGGCTCGCGGGTAAACACCCATTGCGCAGTTACGACACAGGCGCTAATCGCAAAGGGCAACTGAAGACTCACAAATCAGCTTTAAATCATATTCATTGCAGTATATCCCCAGATTATGCCAGTAACTATTGAGGACGCTGTTCTTTTCGTCATTAGGGGGGAACGCAGATCATGTTTTGGCCGTTTTCGAAATGAAGGCTTAGGTGAGCTCGGGCTTCGTCTCCGTCTGACAAAACCTGACAATCCAGGTTGTGGTTTGTTTCCGAATTTGAAAGTTTGTTGGCTTGATAGGTACAGCGTATTCCCCAAGAAACTGGGGCCAAACGCTTGTTTTTAGATGCCTATGATATTATAACGAGTAAGATAAATAATGACCGAAGCCTAAGCCCGAGCCTAAGCCTTCATTTCGAAAACGGCCTTTGTTTTCTCCCCCTGAAAGGCCGTATATAATCGGAGAAGTTCCCTGACGCGTTGGGTAGGTAATGCACTTTTTTTTAGCGCGGCGCCAGTCTTTTTCTCTCGAAATGATACAAAAAACCATATAGTTTTCCGAGGCAACAGACGGGAACACGTTGCAAAACCATACTTGTATGAGCAAACAAAAAATAGTCTCCGTGAAAACAGGCTTCGAAATGAATACCGCACTACACGCTTTGATGGGTCGGATTATTTCGGTCCTCTCAGTATGATTTTTGACGTTCAATTGCGACTTTTTCTACTCTAGTGATCTAGGTTCGTCAGGGAATATACCCGTTTATTCCATTGCTGCAATCCTCGACAACGAACCTTGCAGGCATGCCAATGAATGTGTCAATATTTGCTCCTGAAATCGATTTTCTTGAAAAACCGTGCACTGACTGTTTGTGTATAATTAATATAACACTTCCCGGACAAGAGTAATGGGCCGGATTGTCAACTGATGACGTCACCAAGGACAGCCTCGGCGGGGGCGTGGCTGCTCCCCTTCAAGAAAATGAATTTGTTTACCCTCTTTCCCAAAGTTTGAAATTCCTAGAAAATGAATAAATGCATTTTACTGACACCACAGTATTATTTGTAATAATACAAAGGAATTCAAAAGTGCCATGCAGTTGACCTTTAAGCCTAAATAATGGTGCATAGAGCTAGGGGTGTAGACAGAATTGCCTGTTTAGTATGGATATTGTTTCCTTGAAATCATTTCTCTTTAATCAGTGGTCAGTTCTCGCCACTAATCTGTTTACATGCAGATCGCTGTTTATCGTGCGCCATCGATGACGCTATCTTCAACTGGATATCGGTATTCACAGCGTGTTGATAGTACTGCTTAATATGCTTGTACAGCACTTATACCAATAGACCCTGTTACTCGTTAGGGAAAAGACTTGGATGGTGGTCCGTACCATGTTCGTACCTACACATTAACATCAACAGAAGTCTTAAAATTTAGTGGGCCTGACGTTTCGATCCTAGCAGGACCTTTCTCAAAGGCAGAGAAAGGTCCTGCTAGGATCGAAACGTCAGGCCCACTAAATTTTAAGATTTACATTTTGGTAATTTTAGTCAGTAAGCAGTTTGCAACATTTTTGTATATCATCAACAGAAGTCGATTACTTATCGTGTTCTTTTCAAGGGAATGACTAATCCTTACTTCATTAATCCCTCCTTTCTTTCATCTTCCCTGTCCCTTTCCGCTTTGATCTGATTTGATTTTTTATTACACCACACTCGTCGACGCAAATTCCTATAACAAGTAGGCTATACTATAGGGCCTATGTAGGTTTCTCCGTATTTGTTTCCCATCCCATCTGTCCATGCGACCAACGTATTGGAGTCACCACTGCATGAAAAGTGTCCATCCGTCAATTTCATGTGATATTAATTAATCTCCCTGATCATTCGATATCAGATATGTACTGTGTATAGAATCCCTTGGTCGCCGTAGTAATGCTGTCCGGCTTAGCAGTGAGAAAATGAAGCGTCTTCGGACTATTCAACCACATGGTCTCAACATCCAGGAGGGTATATGACTAACACCATGCATGCTTTCTGACAATCCTTCTTTTGTGTTCACTCCTCCACACTTCTCTCTTTGATCCTTCCCCCTCTTCTCACCAATCCCTACCCTATAGCTGCTCCGATCCTTGCCCTTCCCTTTGATCTCACCCTACCAGCTTTCCTTTTTGTCCTTCGCTTCTCATCCGTGTCACTCTCTTCCCCTTCCTTTGTGTACGTGTACATGTATCTGTTTTGTCCTTGTCACTCTGCCTTTGAGAAAGCTCCTGCTAGGATCGAAACGTCAGTATGAACATCTAAACCGTGAAAATGGGGTGAAAATGTCATTTTAGCCGTGAAAAGAAAATTCACAGTGTTTTCACCCTTATTTCACGGCACACAGTTTGCCAAGGCATTTTCACTGTGTTTTGACCAGTGGTCTCCAATGCCACATTCCTGGTGGTAAATGGCTAGCGTCAGGCCCACTAAATTTTGAGATTTGGTAATTTTAGTCAGTAAGCAGTTTGCAAATTTTTTTGTATATCACTTTAAGTGATTTCAATTAATAATTATAAAAGTGTTGTCCTTTTGGCTGTTCATAGAATAAGACGAAGGTTTGCATGGTCAGTGGATCTGGAAGGTTTGCTGTGACATCATGTAACACTGCTCCTTGGAGTGTGGCTCTGAAAAGAGTCGGGAACTCAACGTTTCGGGTAGTGTGTCCGTGGTACACTACCCGAATCGTTGATCTATCAGCTATTTTCAGAGCCACACTCCTTCTCGAAAGAGTGCATGTTACATGGTGTCACCGCAAATCTCCCACCATGAAATACACAGTAGCTTTCTCCACGCCATGTAGCCTATCATTAATGTCTAAACCCAATGGCAGCGGGAACGTGCATTTGTGGCGGGGCCTGGGGTGGATTTCACAAAGCCTTACGATGAATCATAACTCTACTTACGATGTATCATAACTCGACTTACGATGGATAACCCATCGTATAAGTTCTGGCCGACCGTATGGTTTATGTACAGCTAAGCCCATTGTCTTGCCATTGGTGGTGAGTCCGATAAAAATCAACCACTGGTCATGGAGCTACAAAGAAGCGTAGTTCACTGACGTATTTCCCCTTCTATTGTTCGGATGGCACCTTTTCCTGACCCCACTGTCGCTATGGAAACCTGGGGGCGGTGCCACCATAAAACCCTGAACTTGGGACTTTGATCAATGCAAAATAGGCCGACGTGCTCCTATACGGTGAATGTTGCGTTTATCTGTTTCGTTTAATTCCTTAAAAACCCGACGACCAACGCCCTTTTCTACATGTATTTGCTTTAGGTCTGCTGCAATTAGTAATCTTTAGAACGACCCGGACTTTTTAGCTGTAATGTTTCAAAGTCGAGTGTTTAGGTGCACGTGTTTCAGGCACGTCTCGTCCGATGTGCCTCTGTTACATTGTGTATCAAAGCACGGTATGGGCTATACTTGGCTGTGTGACACTGTTAACTATTAATGAATCACCATTATGTGTATCCCGTTTCGTGAGAACACTATCTGAAATGTGTACTCTTGGGATAGGTCCGGTTGTTCATTGTTTTCGACCATAGTTCACTGTGACAACGCCCTGGGAACGTATTTATGAGCAGACAAACATCCTTGTGTAAGAAAAGAAGTTAAACGAAAGAACAAACCGAATCCACCTTGTGTGGTCACATGAACTGTTGTAACCAGGTTTCTAGTTATTGTAGAATGAGAAATTCTGCCTTTGAGAAAGGTCCTGCTCGGATCGAAACGTCAGGCCCACTAAATTATGAAATTTGCATTTTGGTAAATTAAGTCAGTAAGCATTTTGCAACATTTTTGTATATTGCTCTAAATGATTTAAGTCAAGAAGCAGATTTCCCCGCACACACAATTGTAAGCATCACAAATTTCGATCCTAGCAGGACTTTTCTCAAAGGCAGAAATTCTGATAACTGACTAAAATTACCAAAATGCAAATCTCAAAATTTAGTGTGCCTGACTTTCCGATCCTAGCAGTTTCTCTGCCTTTGAGAAAGGTCCAGCTAGGATCGAAACGTCAGACCCACTAAATGTTGAGACTTAAGACAATATGAACAGTTAATAATTATAGGCTGAGTCGTTGGTTAAACTAATAGATTTATTGTCGAATTCGTAAAATAAACCTAAGAATGTATAGTGGGCCCGATGTTTCGATCCTAGCAGGACCTTTCTCGAAGGCATAAGGCTAAAGCCTTCCAGAAAGGTCCTGCTAGGATCGAAACGTCGGCCCGGGCTTCAACGTCAACTGCCGGTAAGCAGTTTGCAATATTTCCGTGTATTACTTTAAATTATGCATTCTAATTTTTATCTTTTTCTTCACAATGGTACTTTGGGATTTGTGTAATAATTGCACTAATCGTCATGCATTATGTACATAAAATGTATATTAAGTATTAGATATTATACATATACAAGGCATTGTGGTTGTCAACTATAGGCCTAACACGTATGTTCATATAGCAGAGTTTCTAAAACAAAAGACAGTCTTGTCTTTCCTATATAAGGCTATTATAAGTACAAAAGTGATAAATGCAATCATCATATATTTTATATAGTTGTTTCACAACAAAAACATCATTTTTTCAAACAAACACAGGATAGAGTATCTGACTATAGGATCTAGAATAATTATGTCAACAGTTTGTGAAAAAAAGCAACGATAATTAGACCTTCACAAAATCCAGTTTGTGTTCTATAACATTCTAGTTTCTTTTCCTTTTTTTTTTTTCATAACATAAGCCCACTCTCCATTTTCCAACGCTTTGATTTTAAAGGCCCTTTACAACATTGATAAAGGTCAAAAGATTGCAACAGTTTATGTTAAACCATAAAAATTATTGAAAAAAAGCAATACTGCGAAGGTTTTAGATCAATGGTAATCTGAGAAAGTAGAAAAAAATACTGCAAACAACCGTGACGGTTTACACACCGTTCTGTATATGTAGTGTAAGAAATGGTTTATTACTCGTGAGTAATAAACTATTTGTCAATGTTTGAGTCAAGATTTCTCGAGGGGTACAGCATCCCAGTCCGTAAGATTTCAACATGAGGAGTCTATCATGACCATCTACAAACTGTGTAAAATTATAAGGAAATCTATGGACATCGATTTTTCCCGATCTTCCCAATGTTGTATTGGGCCTTTAAAGTCTGATTCAGAATATAATAAAATATATCAATCAATTTTTTAGTAGCATCCAATCGAGGGATACGGTCCAACTTTCGCTCTCTTTAAGATACATGTATTGTTTATATTAAACAATAATCGAGTGCTAATTACATAAAACAAGAAGACAAAATACTCTGTGCATATTAATATCCATGGAACTAGCCTAAGAAAAACTAATAAGCAAAGGGTAAATAGACCGATTGCACGACCAATGTTTACATGACGTCACGTGACTTATAGTGGGTATTTTTTGCATCTCATTCGGGTGCAGAACAGGAGTGGCAACGAGCAAAGAAGACCGTCCTATTGTCCAAATTCTTCTCTGTATGTTTGCATTACTGCTCTGTGCCAAATGAGATGAAATGTGAAAAAATACCCACTGTAAGTCGCGTGATGGCATGTAAACAGCGGTCGCGCAATCGGACTACTGCGCTGGTTCGAATCTCATACGAGCCATGACCTGCGAAAGAAAACCACGATGCAGGCACACTGCGGATGAAACAGTGCAAAGTAATGCGAGACATATTCTTTAACTTACAAAAAGACGGGCTTTTTTTCTCAAAAAGATACACATTCTTATTGGCTCATAGGTGGTCACGTGGTTCTCTCCTCCAGTCTGGTTTGGGACGGGGACTGCGCATGTGCCTCGGTCTTGGTAAGCGAAATTCAGATAGTTGATAATGTATTAGTTGAACAGGAACTGTCACGAAAGCGGATGTTTCTCTAAAGGAAAAACAATCACTACATGTACACAATTTGTTTATAGATTTCTTATCGGAAATAAGTCATGGAATTTTAGAAATGGCATAAAATCGTCGCAATGCGTATTGATTAACCAATAATTCAAAAGGAGGCACATTTCAAGATATTTTTCACACCTGTGTTTCTGGTCATTGCTATTTTGCGAGCATTTTATTTCGCTGACATTTCTTCGTGTCTAGACATTCCTTTGCATCTCGACAGCCTTCCCACCCTCGGATTTCTTCTTCTTCTTCTTCTTCTTCTTCTTCTTTTTCTTCTCCGCGGGCTTGTCCATCTTCTTATTCCTCTTGCCGAGGATGGTCATCAGGCTCTTAGGCATGTAGTAGGGCTTCTCCGGCGAGCCGTCGTGCCGCTCCAGATCCTCCAGGAAGCAGAGGAAGAGCGTGTCCACGCCCATGTCGTAGACGCCGAAGGTGACGGCCGCCACCACGTAGGTGAAGATGCCCACCGCCACCACGGGCGCCCACAGGTAGTTGAGCGGCTTGGCGCCGGCCAGCAGCGGGTTGTCGGCCCAGGTGAAGAAGTAGAAGGAGCCCGTGACCGTGCCCATCGTGACGGTCAGCTTGAAGACGAAGAGCAGGAAGCTGGTGATGCTTGTCAGCACGGAGGCCCTCAGGATGTTGCGCACGAGGAGGAAGAAGGCCGCCCGGGCGGCCGAGCAGAAGCTGCGCCCGTACACGGCGATCTCGATGTAGGCGTTGCGGTTGATGTAGCGCAGGAACTTCTCCAGGCACCAGAAGACGCACTGGCAGCAGCACAGGACGAAGCGGACGATGACGTTGTCCAGGCTGAAGCCCTTGAGCCGCTTCTCCACGTACTCCAGCACCACGCGGACCATCTGCACCAGGGTGATGATGAGGGAGCCGAAGGCCAGCGAGCCCAGGTGGTAGCGGAGCGAGCGCCACATGGAGCTCAGGATGGGCACGGACGGTATGTCGGCCGGCTTGCTGAAGGCCCAGTAGAAGGAGGCGAAGGCGCCGGCCAGGGACATCTCCCCGAAGGCTATGATGAAGTTGATCATCCAGAAGAGTCCGAAGACCATGTAGAGCTGGAAGTAGAGCTTGTAGTCCGGGGAGGTGTAGCTGGCGAACTCGCAGCGGGCCGGCAGCAGCTCGGTGGCGTTGACGGCCGCCTTGTCGCAGACGGTGCCGTTGGCCAGGTCGGAGCCGTCCGGCGCGTCGATGATCTGGTAGGTGGCGTTACCGATGGAGGTCAGGAAGACCATGACGAAGCCCCAGAAGACGGCGAAGAGGACGTTGAGGAGGAAGGTGGGCAGGGGGGCCAGGAGGGTGGACATCATCATGCCCAGGGCTCGACTGGTCTCCTCCAGCAGCGCCGTGGCAATGCGGATGCGCTGGAACAGCACCAGGACGAGCAGGAGGAGCACCCCGCCCACCACGCTGAGGATGATGGAGAAGGCCAGCCAGACCTTGGGCGACTGGAGGTAGCAGTCCAGGTCCAGGTAGTTGAAGGTGACGTCCCCGATGTCGCCGCACTTAGTGGAGTCGGTGTAGAGGAAGTACTGGCTGTAGCAGTAGTAGTTCCCGAAGGCCACGATCCCCAGGAAGAGGGCGATGACGGCCCAGACCACCAGCGTGGCCACCCACTGCATGATGACGAGCAGGAAGAAGCAGAAGAGCATGGCCGCCGCCAGCCCGGCCAGGATGTAGGGCCAGGTGCTCATGAAGTCGTCCACCAGGTTCTCGACGACCTCGATGCCGTAGACGAAGTTGACCAGCTCGGCCAGGGTGTTGACCTCCTCCAGTGTGGTGTTCCGCCCGTTGCCGGTCTGCCCGTTGTCGTTCGAGATGGAGACGGGCAGGCAGCGGCCGGCGAACGGCGAGCCGGGCAGGTAGTAGTTGGCGCACTTCTCGTTCAGCACCAGCTCGAAGATTTTGTTCTTGTCGTTGCCGACGTACTCCTCGGGGTCGACGTCGTACAGGCAAACGAAGTCCTCCCACTTGACGCTGGACAAGTCGACGAAGTTGGTCACGTACTCCTCCACCACCGAGAAGGTCTTGTTGGGGCAGCTGGCCACGCAGACCTGGGGCGTGGGGCAGGACAGCGTCACCAGGACGCTGGAGGAGAGGCAGGTCAGCCAGTCGAAGTAGAAGGCGTACGGCTTGTCCTTGACGGACTCGCTGACGCCACAGATCTGGCCGCGGTAGTCGGACGGGTAGATCAGCGTGTCTGGGTTGCCGTACAGGAAGGCGAAGGCGGCCACCACTCCCATGCCGGCCAGGAAGACCATGAAGAGGAGGCAGCAGAGGACATCCGTGCAGCTCCGGTCCCGTATCGGGCCGTGGAAGGCCGGGTCGTACTGGCGCGGCTTCCCGTAGTCCTTCCTGACCTCCGCCTCGCTCTCCTCCTCGGACGAGTCCGTCGACGAGTCGACGGTATCCACCGCGGAGGTTTTGGTCTTCTTCCCCGCGCCCAGCCCCATGGTGACTCGCCCAGAGCTATCGTAATCCCAGTAACAGTTCTCTTAGAGTACTGCACCTCACCTTATATCAGCTTTAACTGCTCTTTCCCCAAGACGGAGCAGTGGAGTTTATAACCAAAAAAGACAACCCGGATACTCTCATGACACCTATGTATGTATCAGCCCATCTGTTCTGTGCGGCAAAAATAATACCAGTGCGTTCCTCTCTCTCCGTGGTAATGCTGTTGATAATTAACCAGGACAGTTGTCGGCCATCATTATATCGACGTGCATTTAGTTGTGTGTGTTGATGTCAATGCCTCTCCTTGTCGCTTGACCTTTGGATTTGGCGTGATGATAAAGCATATAATGTATTGTGTTGATTGGTCTTTTCAATTCTAGGTGGTGCCATACAAATTTATCATAGTGATACACTGTATGCAAAAAATGTTGCAAACTGCTTACTGACTAAAATTACCAAAATGCAAATCTCAAAATTTAGTGGGCCTGACGTTTCGATCCTAGCAGGACCTTTCTCAAAGGCAGAGAGGATTTGTTATAGTAATACAAGTCACTCCATGCAGTTTGCAGCTCGTCTGTCTCCATGAACCATGCTATATTATCATACGTGCTATACCTCAGCAAAAATGTTGTCTCATTATTTATTTTTCACTTATCGGGTTCCCTTGTCGGTGTTGGAGCGGATTAATATCAGCTGAGTTTGTTGGCAATTAGAGTAGGCTGAATTGATGAGCGGCCTATTAACCAAACCATAGAGGTGCAGAGGGCAGAGGGCCTAACGTTTCCATCCAAGTGGAAAACGTCCTCCTATTTTTTTTTTTAGATACCATTTTGCTGAAATATTATGAGTTTGTAAGAAACACTTTTTGCATATTTCTCTAAATCGAAACTATAGAGAGGTAACTGTCTATTGTGGGCCTACATTCGGTGGCATGATATTGTAACTGAGTGAAATGAAACATTTGCAGATCTGAGACAATCGATGATTTTATTTTTTAAATAATTTTGTACCCATGTCACTTCATACCTAGACCTGTCACCTCGAACCCAAGTCACCTCGAACCCAAGTCACCTCGAACCCAAGTCATCTCGAACCCAAGTCACCTCGAACCCAAGTCACCTCGAACCCAAGTCACCTCGAACCCAAATCACCTCGAACCCAAGTCACCTCGAACCCAAGTCACCTCGAACCCAAGTCACTGATCGAACCCAAGTCACTGATCGAACCCAAGTCACCTCCAACCCAAGTCACCTCCAACCCAAGTCACCTCGAACCCAAGTCACCTCCAACCCAAGTCACCTCCAACCCAAATCACCTCCAACCCAAGTCACCTCCAACCCAAGTCACCTCCAACCCAAGTCACCTCGAACCCAAATCACCTCGAACCCAAGTCACCTCCAACCCAAGTCACCTCCAACCCAAGTCACCTCCAACCCAAGTCACCTCCAACCCAAATCACCTCGAACCCAAATCACCTCGAACACAAGTCGCCTCGTACCTATAAAGTCACCTCGCGCCCAAATCACATTGTACTTTGTACTTGCCAAAACAACATTGGGAAGATCGGAAAACGTCGATGTCCACATATTTCCTGCTAATTTACACAGTTTGTAGGTGGTCATGATACTATCCTCGTGTTGAAATCTTACGGTCTGGGATGCTGTACCTTTCGAAAAATCTTCATTGCACTCAAACACCGAAAAAATAATTATGAACTTAATGAAGTTCAAACTCCCCTATTTCCGAGCGATTGGTTGAATGCTGCCCTAACACGGCCGTTATACAAGATTGTATTTCTTACTTTGTCAACGGCAGTCTGTCCGTAAATAGGGCACACATCGTCCCAAGTAGCTGCGCATCCTGTACTCACTACGCCGGTCGCGTAATTTTTTTTTCACAGGATGGGAAAGGCCACCATTAAGATAAACGCACGCTATTGGTTGCAGTTTATCCAGACATGGTGAATTATTCATGAAAATATTTTTTTCTCTCCCCGCGAAGGCCGTATGCACTTACATAGTCGGTTTTAGCCATGTACATTATTTTGTCCGGGGGGACACATTTAACCTGGACAAGCTTTGATCCACGTAATTCCGTCCCCCGGACACATTTTAGCGAGAGGACAGAATTAAATTACAATGGCTTTTAAGCGAAAACAGTCACAGAGTTGCTTCAGTGACGGCCTGGCCTTTCGAGGTTCAGAAAGCCGTCTGATTGTGCTAGCTCATACCACCTTGCTCTATGCTCATACTGTACGTGATGACTTGGGTACGATAAGACCTGGGTGTGAAACGGCCTGTGCATGTGCCGTGTGAAAATAAAATTGGGGTAAAGTGATTTGCGTGCGAAAAGTCTTTTAGCCGAAATAAATTGTTCACACAAGCATGGCCTTTGTATGTCGTGCGCATTTTCCCATGATTGATCAAAACAATGTCTTATATAAATTATGCCTCGTCATTTGAAATTGACAAAAAAAACTCTTGAAAGCGGAAATACGTATACTGCTTTGGGGTTCATATCCTTGTCCAGTCACTTTTTCTTTGCCATTTTCATGAATTCTGTTCCGATCAATTATTCTTTGCTATTTCAATTTACATTTAATTCAAAAGCTCGTGTTATTCTAAAAGCTGGGGCAGTTGTGGATAATAACCGTGCCTTACCCCGGGGAACCGATCGATGCAGCTAGCTCATAAGAGCTCTATAAATAAACAGAGCTCTATGAGCTTGCCCCATCGATTGGTTTACTCTACTCAAATTAGTCATAGCGCCCTCAATCCTGAGTTTGCGGTCGATCGAAAAGCAGTGGTCTGGTATCCGCCTCACTGAATAGCGACCACATACTGTAAATATACCATACAATATTATGTGCACCGTTACATGCATACTCATAGTCTTGGTTCAAAACGTTGTTGGTTGTGATACACGCGAGGGCGCGATGAATACTGCATTTTGTTTAAATCGTTTTATCCTACTTGAGCAACTCCTCATTTTTATAAATATTCTGTATAATGAGTTGTCCAATTAGTTAGGAGAGCCCCTCGACAGGGACTTCTTTCTTTTGAGTAAATGTACTTATTGTAATCTGTTATATTTATTTGTCAATGTGTATTTGTACTTTTTGTGATTCATTATTTGTGATATCCCGGAAAATGAAATAATTACATATGTATAAATAGATTCTACCTCACTTTCACCTCCATCTCAGACTTACTCATTCGGCAGAATTCAAATTAAACTTCGCAACTGCGGATCACGGTCGGCTATACACACAAACAGTGTCTTGAACCAAGACTAGCACACTTCCAGCTGTGTATGCGGGCATGTACATTTTGTACATGCACATGTACACAGTTACATGTTCAGTGTACAGTACATGCACATGTACATGTACATGTACATGTACAGTGTAGGCAGAACCAATACGGGTGCAGACTATTTGAGTGCATAATGCACCCTTAGTGTGCACGTTATTATTGTGCACAGCAGTCGGCTTGACAGTTCCCTTCACACATTATCACACATGTACGATAGAGCATCGAGAAAGTATCGTTCGCTGCGGGAACTCCCACCCACCCACCCAACGATAAGACTAAGAGAAAAAAACACCCGAAAACAAGACAAAAACATGGGATATCTTGCTTCTGTCGAGCCTTCCGTGGCGTGATAGTCCTCCTGCCTCCACTTCGTGGCCGAAAAGAAGTTGAAGACAGGACCACCAGGATGCAAATACCGTGAGAAGGGACCGAGGATAAACCGGGACCACAGTGCGAGTTGAGACCGGCGGCTCACGCAGGGCAGAGCCAGAGGGCCTTGGGAGCTAGAGGAGAGGAGAGGAGGGTGGACACTTGCTCGGACCCACGGCCAACATGGCGGAGAAGACGTGGAGCAAACTGAGCTCGACCTCGCCGGGCAACAAGCCCGTGCCCATGAAGCTCTTCTCCACCTGGGAAGTGGAGAGGACGGCCCCCAACTGCATCGCGAGGTAAGGTCGGCTTGGACGCGTGTTGTTGGTTGGAGGACCTAGTCCGAGTAACTTGGACCCGACAAGTCACCCTTTTTTATCGAAACTTGAAATTTGGAGAGTCGGGTAACTGTAGAGTGTAGAGTGTACTAAGGGTCCAACTCCAACTAACCACCAAAATATTTCGACTACCCATGGCCATGGACTACTCGACTGAAATCCCCAGATTTACTGCCGGAAACGCCCTTATGCCTTAAGCCGCCTTATAACCGTCCTACGTGCCCATTTTTTGATTCAGTGAGAATCAAGGAATACTGGTCATTTGCTTTACTCGCGTTTTGGTAAAAAGGAAAACAAATCCCCTCAGTTGATCGAGATGGTGTTTCTCCCGTGCGACGAGCAAAAACAAGGCGGCCATCTTCGATTTAAAAAATAGCATTCTGACAGTTGCGTGTGCGCAGTGGGTCTGCAAGCGTTGAGTCCCGCGACTGTTTCGTGAACGGCGCAAAGCATGCAACGTCCGGGCACAGTCCCAAAAATTCTGTCTACAGTATAGTAATTAGTATACAGGGGGTAAGCGCGGTGGGATGTCCTGACGTTGCATACTTTGCGCCGTTCAGGAAACAGTCGTTGCGGGGCTCAACACTTGCAGAACCACTGCGCACATGGAACTACAGTATCTGAATGCTAATTTTGATTTTTGAAATTTTTGGTTCGTTGCATGGGAGAAACATATTCTCGATCAACTGAGGGGATTTTTTGTCTTTCTTTTTTTTCCAAAATGTGAGTAAAGCAAATAACCAGTCTATTACTTATTAGAATCCTTGATTCTCACTGAATCCGAAAATGGGCACGTACGTGTAGCCATAGGAGTTAGGACGGTGTTTTTGGTGGTAAATCTGGGGATTTTGGTCGCGTAGTCCATGGGTAGTCAAAATATTTTAGTGGTTAGTACTACTACTGGTAGTAGTAGTACTGTAGGATCAGTAGGATTGGGACTCCTTGGTTTCCTTGGACCCTACAGGCACCCGACCCTCCAAATTTCAAATTTCGATAAAAAAGGGTGACTTGTCGGGTCCAAGTTACTCGGACTAGGTTGGACAGTGGTTGGACTTGGAGTGGCCTTTTTATTTATTTGTTGGTCAAGTTGTGAGTTCAAATGCTGAAAATATTATTGAAAATTGAGATGAGGACTGAGGAGATGGAGCAATGGAACATCATGACTTGACACTAGTGTTGGGGACAAATGTTTTTTTGGACAGGAAATTAGTGAATTACAATGTAGTAGGCCTAACTAAAGCTGTAGCCTTGTGTTAATTGCTTGAAACTTTGAAAGGTTGTCAGAATTCTGACTCAAGTATGATGTTGAGGAATGACATATGTTTGAAGACCCATCTGATGCAGTGTGTGCGGATTTAGTTCCAGTTAGCACTGTAGCAGAGATCTGTGGTGTCACAGAACACCCGGAGTAGATTTTTTCGGGGGCTGCCAGGAGGTACAGTGTAGTGTTCTTCTGTTTCCTGTTCCTGTTAAGGTACATGTACCATACTGCACTCCTGAGTGGCATATGTGCTCATTGTACTGTACAATGTACCGGTAGTCGGAAGTCGTAACTATGTTGCACTATTGTTGACTGGCAACTGAGTAGCAGAGGGCTTATGTGTACATACATGTACATGTACATGTACATGACATTGTACACTCTATAATATATCAACTCAGATACTGTGCGAACAAATCGCGATCGCCTTTCCTTCTTGCTGAGTGCAATTTCTTGTTTTATTAGGCTAATAGAAATTTTCCAAGATGATGCATTTTACTCATTATATTTTTTATAGGGCCTATAATATGTGAGAATGATTTGTTATTTGATGTACATGTGTGTAAGGTTCAAACTTCAAATAGTCCTTTCTGGTGCAAAGTGCCGAGAAGAATTTCATGCTTGCATGACGAATCAATATTGAATCGAATGACTCTAAAGGAAACGGTAACTGTTTGGTCAGTTTGTGGTCAGTTTATATCGTGGGAACCCCAGTTTCCGACGGTACGCGTTTTCGATGCTTGGCCTTCTAAATCACATCGCAGGATGAAAACAACTTCGTGTAACGATCTCAGACTTCGTATCTTCCAGTTGGTTTCCTGCTCTTTTGTCCGTCACTGAAAATGTGGAAAGTTAAGGCTCTTCCAGTAGGCCAAACTGGTGTGATTCAAAAAGTTGCTCTTTTGGGGTCTATTTTCCTAGGTACAAAATTGGCAGTTGCTTCGAAGCTTTTCTTTATATTGTTGGTCCTAAAAAAAATCTGAGTGTACCATAACAAACCCCAACATACATAGAAAAAATATATATCACGCAACTTGAGGCAGTCCGTTCTGGGTAAAAACTGGAGGCTCCTAAAGAGCGTTTCGCTTATACATGTATATATTTTTTTAAGTATTATTTAAAGACATAAAGTAACACGGCCTAATAGGCTTATAAAGAAATGAAAAAAATCAAAGGGCAGCTAGAAAAAGTACCAAGAAGGAGGAAATGTGTCTCTTGAGTGACATTGGGAAAGGTCAAAACGGAAGAAGCAGTGAGAAAGAGGATTGTGGAGTTTTTTTAAACGTCACAGAAGAAGACATCAACCAGACCAATAAGTTTTAAGCATAAATTATGAATGATTTGAGGAAAGTGTAAGAAGCAGTGTCGGAAAAAAAACCCATTTAAGAAGATGAAAAAAAAAAAAAAGGGAAGAATTTTACAGCGCCACACAGCATTTTGAGTTACATATTTTAAGAATTTATTTTGCGTTTGGCTGCACTGGGACACCTTACTAAACACCACCATCGAAAATAGGTGACGATGCTTACTGAGCATCGCGCTGTGGACATCAACAAAACCGGGTAATCTTACGGAAGTGACAGGCTTGATCAACACTATTATTCTAATAGGCTGTGGTGTGGAGAAAGTGACTGAGACCTCTTTTAGTGTGATACTTTCGTCCACATTGGTCAGCTTGAAGAAAAGGCCTTATATCGTCGAAAACCGGTAACTGGAGGATACATGTACATGTACAGCATTTATGTCACTTCCCATGTGCTGTAGCAGCCACCAACGTGGGCCTATGCATCCTTGTATACTTGATAGTACATGCATGGTACATCTAAATGCACTTGTGGAAAGATTTTACGCTGTTAGTTTTCCCAAAAATCATATAAGATGTAAACTGTGAGATGGTGATCCAAGCTTGTGTAGCCTGAAGCCGTGTGGTGGAGCGCTCTAAAAAAAATTCCGTCATTGCCCTTATTCTCCCACTACCGGTATCTTACACAATTTGAAGCCTACATGTGCTCCATCTTGCTAAGTCTTAAAAGAAAAAGGAACCACTGCTTCAAGATACAGTGGTGTCTCCAAGTCCAAATCAATTTTCTGTGAAGTTTTATAACTTTTTCGAAAGAAGTCCATTGTGGACAGAGCTTAAAACTCCACTTTTCCCAATTCACACAAACACAAATATGCTCAAACCAAAAACAGCTCCACTCACGTTTCATAATCATAGTACAGTGGAGCGTTACTCTATATTTTCTACATTTGTGTATTTGTAACGAACATCCCGGTATCCATATTTTTTTTTCCGGTATACATGTACATGTAGCTTAATCTCAAAGATAGGGGAACTTTAGCTATCAAAAAAAAAAAAAAACATGACAAGGAAATTCTCAGACTCAGAAGTGTACGGTATCTTAACTGCTGCAAATAGCTTATTATTTATTGGCTTAAAAGTAGGCCCACAGGTTATTGTTCAGCTAAATGTACATGTGCATACTGTACATGTATGTTTATGTACTGTACATGTACATGTACTAATACCAGTGTGTCTCCTTTCTCACAGCAGATGCATTACTGATATCCATATCATGGGCAATCTAATACCCCTTGAACCCATTCTCCATCAATAAAGAGCACATTGAGTTGTGTGAACAGGTGTCATTGTTTGCGTGTGTCTTAACTGGGTTCTTTCCTCCCTCTCCGACTCTTGCCATTTTCCTGTAAATTTGTGAAATACAGTATGATTGATTTCAATGAAGAAAGGTTCACTTGGAGGGATTTGCCCAGAAAGGAAGTTCCTCTCTGTGCCAGACACACAACCTGTGTACACCAAATACACATGTAGTTCATATTGATTGTCCACTGTTCAGTCTCTGTCAATGGATGAGGTCAACTAGTGATAATTCTTCCTGGCTGGAGGGCCCATTGTGTGGGCTAGGGAAGTGGGAAAGCACCCAGCCTCATATTGGACTGTGTTAGTCACAGGGCTCTGTTGTTGTGGTCTGTGGACAGGATGGGGGCCAAATGGCTGAGCCACTCTTTGTGTACCAGTATTCATGTACAGGTACATGAAGAAGTACATGTATGTTGTCCCATTCCACAACAGTTCATTTACATTCATGTCATGTACATGTGTACATCATGAATGACAACATTTCAGACACTCTGTTATGTTTTTAGAGTAGGCTACAAAGTGCAAAGCCTGCAATGCTAGAACATTAAGCTTTGTGTGTGCACCACATTTGTACCAAAAACTGTGTACAGTGTACATGTGTATCATGCAAATTTGGATAATGTACAATGTACAGTATTTCTATGAAAGATGAATAAAAGTAAGAGGTGTTATACTCGACCTGTTCCTTTGACATTTAATTTAAACATGTATTTTATAGTCTTATTTACCATTCTATAAATTTATTCTTATGTTCCAACTTCCTAATCCTAGTCATTTGTTCATTATTTTGTGATCCTTTTACTGTACATGTAAGTCTTACAATACATTAAACATTACCGGGTATTTCTTAGGGTGGAGCGACTGGAGGTGATGTTGTTGGAGAGCATTGCATGTGCATACTGCCATACTTTCTTCTCTAAACATGACAGCCACATGTGTGGAGCAGGTGTGTTCATTTACATTGTCTGCAGTCTTGTTTGGACAAGCATGTGCACTCCTCATGAGGTGACTGCCAAGTCCTGCCTTCATTGCCTTGGCATATCCCATCAGCATTGACCTTCCTCTGACCTCTCCTATTGAAAAGCAAAAATAAAAAACGGGAAAGAATCTAGTTTTATCAGACCTGAAGACTGGAGTGGGATTTTTTTTTTTAGATCTTAGTGCAAAGTGCATTGTGGGTAATATGCCTCCCTAAGGTGCTGCAAAGACTCATACTGTACATGTACCTTATCATAGAACATGAGGGGAGCTGAAAAGTGACAACTGGGGTCCCGTGCGAAAAATCACATCAATGCCAAGGATGCACAGATACATGTTGAAAAAGTACAGTACATGTACAGTACCTTGTGGTGTAAAAGTGTATCCATTTAGGGGCCTAGTACTGGAAAGAATGAAGGATTGGTTACATTAATAGACTGGCATCAATGTAATGCACAGCCATTGAATGACTGATTGCCCCATATACAGTAGGTCAGGAGACCTATAGTGGGTATCAACTATCAAACAATTGACAAACATTGCGGGCCTCATATCAAGGTGCTGCTGTTGTAAAGTACATGATGATTGTTGCACTTGTTTGTTCGATAAAGGCTTTTCTGTTTCGAAGTCTATGAATAATATCCTGGAGTTTGTACCCGAATTCTATAAATCACGTGATGAGTAGACATCGCCCTAGCGGTCTATTGCTCCCCACTGTGGACCAACCATCATATTGACAGTTACTGGTTAGGCTGCCAAGTATGATTTATGGGGATGCTGAAATGTGTACAGTAGGCCTATGGAGGGACCACAGCATTATCGTTACACATACATGTATGTAAACACTGAGGCCCAGCTGCAAGCAAAAGACAGACCTTACGGAGTTACGGCTGTTCACACTGCTACAAAAATAAATTAAAATTATTTGGATTGTGATTCAAACTCCACTTTTTGGGTGGGCGTGGACACAATAATCTTGATTATTAGTGAAAGTGAAATTGCGATTCAGACTCCACCATTAGTGTGGCTTAGTGCGAGAATATTGGTTGTTTTAATCCAACGTGAGCCAAAAATGAAAAATCTGGTTTTTGAATTGCGATTCAAATTGCGATTATTTGCACCCCAGGACGCTTCATTGATTGAATGCTTGCTGATTACATTGTCTGCAACCGCCCTTCTAAAGCCATTTTCACACTACAGGGCGAATCCCTGGGAATTACGGTATATCCCCAGGGAATTCCCGGTGATTTTTTACCCCACCAACACCCCCGCAACCATTCACACTGGACCCATTTGGAAACTCCCGGGGACCTTATTTCCCCATAGAAATTGTAAAACCCCTGGCCTGGGTTTTCTCCTTCTATCTTATCGTTCCCCCTTCCCCCCCCCCCCCCCCCCCCATCTGAGCAGGGGTAAAAATCCCTGGGGAAAAAGCTTATCCCAGGGGATTTCTTCAGTAGTGTGAATAGAGTCAATAGACAGACCAAAATCCCCGGGGAATTTTCGAGAAATTCCCGGAGATTTCGTCTAGTGTGAAAAGCCCGTTGCACACTAGACGAAATCGCCGAGGTCCCTGGCGATGAAATCGCAACCATGTCATGAAATCGCAAATCTGTGGTGTGTGCAAGTGACCCTTGCGAAACAAATCGCCAGGGACCTTGGTTTTTGATCTCCGAGGTCCAGACCTCCTACAAAATTTCGCACCCTTGTCCAAATCGCCGTGATCGTGTGTGTGAAACGTGAACAGTGTTCGTAACCACGGACCCTGGTTTTGGCAGGTACACTGGGCATGCGCACTGCGCGTGTTTATGTTTGGAACCAGTGTTATAGCTGCGCTGGTCGGCGGGCGGACGGGGCCGACCACCACGGGTAATCTCCGTCAACCACTCCTTGTGAAAAACAATGCTTCTGACCGGCACTGTGTTCACCCCATTATTATCCCAATCTATATCATGGTTTCGGTAGTAAAATAAATTGTACTTTTTTTGTAGCGTAACCGAGTTCCGATCAGGCTTGAGCCTATATAGCGCAGCGTGATCGTAGTCGTAACTCGCTGTGCACGTGCACTGTGCAGTATACAGTTTGTGCAAAGACGTGTTGTGTCATGTCACATGTGCCGCGCGTAGGCTGGTTTCGGCCCTACTGCTCCTGTAGTGTAACTATGGCTTTACCTAGAGGCGGAAACCACACCCAGACTTGCCAACCTCGCTAACGTCGCGAAGGGAAATCGGTCATAACAAAAAAAATAATAGTGTACGCTACTCATCGTTTGTCTCCGAATGTTGTTTCCGCGTAGTTTAATATTATTCCCTTCGTTACTATTGTGGTATGAATAGTGGTATGAATAGAAAGAAGGGGAACACAGGCTTCAATTTGAGGGTAAAATTTTGCAATGTTTAACCTTTCGATATCTCAAGAAATGAATGAAAAATTCCTTCTCAAATTTTCTAGAATTCTAGAAAATACACTTTGGTTGACCGCGAAACTTAAAACATCGCTAGTATAACTGTAATAAATATTAGTTATTTGCTAGAAAACAACTTAACTGTAAGGGCTGCGCTGGCAGAAGTCTACTAATCATTGCACACGTACTGAGTCCACGTAAAGTTCCGAAACGGGGGATGTTGGTGTTTTGGTGACAGCGTTGTGTGTGTATGCTCGCTTCGTGATCGCTAACGACCTAGGTGACAGACAACTGGCGCCTGTAACCAAGGACCCTAGTTTTTTGGTCATGTGTGAAATGGGCTAAAGCCACTTCAGTTCTATCTTGGGAAACTTCAGTTGACCCCTCTGGGCCAGCCTGGAAGTGAAAGTCCGGATTGTAGGATGTGAATCACACTAGGCATTGACCTTAACCCCTTTCCAGTTTCCACCTTCTCAGACATCACCTTGGGCTTGAGTTGAGTGGCCTTTAAGCAAGGCCTCGTGTAGCCTGTTATTGTTTTAGGCCTTGTTGTTGGCGATTCTCCATAAAAAAGACCCAACAACTTTAACCTCAGCAATGTTTATTTTCGACTTGACTTGTAGACTGGACAGAAGTTTAGTCAATGCATACAGTGTGTACGTTTTGCAATGCATTGATGGTTATTAGACACACTGAATATGATCAAAAGTTTAAAAACTGCTTTTTAACGTGAAAGGCTGAAATTTTCAAGTCTCCTGGGGGGCTGATGTTTCGATCCTACATCTAGGACCTTTCACAAAAACAGAATGACAAAGGTTTTT
This sequence comes from Luidia sarsii, assembly GCA_949987565.1. Classification (NCBI taxonomy): domain Eukaryota; kingdom Metazoa; phylum Echinodermata; class Asteroidea; order Paxillosida; family Luidiidae; genus Luidia; species Luidia sarsii. Next base: position 11,850,154 of record OX465101.1, on the reverse strand, counting down.
GTTCAATGTACATGTACATGTACAGTCTCCAATCTACATTCCACAAAATGAAATAATTATGGTTCAAGGTTTTTACAGTTAATTGAAGCAATTCCAAAATGTAATAAACTGCTTCAGTTACATAGAATAATGACTAGAAATGTACAAATCTGAAACGTTAGAGGGCCTTCAGTTTCAACCTGCCGTTTCTGAAATGTCTTAAGTCATACATGTACATGTACATGTAGAGCATAATGAGAAAGGTCCTGCAAAGATCAACATATACACTGTATGTCAGGCATTCTCTCCCAGGCATACATGTATTTTAAAGATTTGTTCAATCAATTAATTCAGGCAGAATATAATGCCTGAAGGGTTTGTTTTTTCTAAAAAGATAAATAAAGAAATTTTACTTCATAATGATGACCTACAGTACATGTACAGTAACCACTGATCTACTAAAATACATGTACATGTAGGTTTAGTACATGTACATGTACATACCGGTATTTATTGTACTGTGATGTACATGTACATGTACATGTACTGTACATGTACGTACAGTACATCTCCCGGTATGTATTTAATACTGGTCAGTGGTCATCATAGACCAGCAACTTCAAATTTGCACTACCGGTACATGTACATTTTAGCACTGGCAAGTAGTACGGTACTTATTTACATACCGGTACACATACTGGTACATACATGTGCACTAACTATGCATGCATGTATTGTACATGTGTACAGTGTACTGTACATTTTGATACCAGGATAAGAATAGGTACCCCCTGTACACATAAATGTATGTTTACACTTTACATGTACAATGAATGTACCCGTGTCTAAAGCAGAAAAACAAGAGGATGCGATTCATCAGTTTTTGACTCATAAAAAAAATAGAGAAATGAGAACTGTAAATTGTACATTTTCATGTAGGTCAGCTCGAAAATCAAGTCATTAAATTTGTGTTACAGTACATTAAGTTGCATTTTCACAACTTGGACATACATGTAGTGTACATGTACATGTATATTGTACAATGTACGTGTAATAAAACAAAACAAAAAACAGTTAGAAATGTTATGGGACTACAGGCCAACCGTAGTGAGTCACCAGATGTACATGTACATGTACACTGTACTGTACAGTACTTGCAATGAGTTGCATCAGGCTAACAATAGGCAAGGCGCCGAAGTGAAAGTGTGAAGGAACAAGAATTTGCACCACCTGGGGTGACTTCCTGTGGTTGGGTCTTTTTGGATACCAGTGTAAAGTACTGCACAATTGTGCATTATAAGCTGCAGACATGATGTACCAGTATGCACATCACATGTGTACTTTACAAATTGGAAGCTGATTATGCATGCTTCTACTACATGTACAGTAGTCCTGCGTATAAAGTGTACAGCTTAGCACATGCCACAGTGATTACCCATACATGAACATGTACATGTACATGTACATTATATTCATGTCGGCCTGTGTGCAGGGTTCAACCATGGAGGTTCTACCCAAACTATTTTCTTACTTGTTAGCCAGGCCACCAGACATAAACATACATGTACAGTACATGAACAATTGAACTGACCTGTCATTTGTTTTTCAACTGGCCCACATTTTGCAGTATGCACATTAGCACATGTAAATGTACATGTATGTTGCTTGTCATCCAGACAGATGGTAGCAAAAACAATACCCCCCCCCCCATTTAACGTACATTATGTATTACATAAATTCAGAGCTGCAGCTTGGTAAACTGTTCTTTGGCAAGAATGTTTGTTTGTTTTAGATTAAGTTTGGTATACATGTACTGTACATACCTGTACATGTACTGTATGCATTGTACCACAAGAGGTACACTGTAGAGTTGAGATTTGGCCACTTTACCTGGTACATTGTAGCTTGAACCAATACCAACAATTCATAAGTTTTAAATATAATTTACTGTACACTGTATATACATAAGTGCATGTATGTAGGCCTACTGAACATACCGGTATGTATATGTACAGTACTGTACATTGTACTGTACATGTACATGTCCATGCCTATCACTTAATCAGTATCACTGACATCAGTTTGTGCACATTCTGTGATTCATCAGTAGTGCACATGAGCTGCATAATGTTTTCTGCGGCCATTGTATTTCTGCCAACATGAATCATGATGAATCATATAAGCCTTGGCTTACATAGTACATGTACATGTACACTGTACACTGTACATGTACACGTATACATGTACATGTACATGTACATGTACATGTACATGCACAGTCGCAAATGTGTTCATTCTCATTTCTCTCCATGTCCTACATGTATTTGGCAATGTCCCTTTTGGCAATGGACATGCCAAATTTACACATAACATACTGTATGTACATGTACTGTATGTACATGTATGCCGGTACTGTACACGTACATGTACATGTATATATGTACATGTACATGTACATGTACACTGTACACATGTAGACTGTACAATGTACAATACCTACATGTACATCCTACCATGTACCGGTACATGTACACCATGGTAACTGATACATGTACTGTACGTGTACACTGTACTGAACAATGTACGTGTACATGTACATGTACATGTACATGTACAGTGCATGTACATGTACAGTGTACGTGTACATGTGATCATGAACTGGCCTGAACTCTTTTCTACTACATACATGTACACTGTACATGTAAACAGTATCATATGTATGTTGGCTATCAAACAGCGGCTGCAGTATGACTGTACCGACCTGTAGGCCACCTACACATGTACAAAGAGTCAGTAGCCCAAGTCACTGAATAGTGAATACTGAATAATTATGTGATCTAAAGTTTTGAAATGGCCCCTTTACGTGTACGTACTGTACATTGTATCATGTAAATTAGATTTAGTGACATCCATGTACATGTAGTGTACATGTACACACACAGGTACTGTACATGTACCGGTATGTATGTGACAATGTGTACATGTGTGTGTTGTACATGTAGACTATGGGTTCATCAGTATACAATGTACATGTAGTTTGTTTGGACATTGGAAAGCCAGCCAGGCTACCTACATGTACCCCACAGTTTTAGGTTTCCGATTGTTATTTTTATTAGCCTCTTGGGTCACTGTTGGAGTGAAGGCCAGATGTGTGCTGATGTATACATGTACATGTACCGGTACATGTACACAATGTACTGTACATGCATGTACATACATGTACATTTGTACATAGTGTACATTGCATGTGCTGTAGCACACATACAGTGTACGTGTATACATGTATCTGTACATGTATAGCGGCCTACATATGTACAGTGTGTACATGTTCTACATGTACATGTACATGTACATGTACATGTCATTTGTTTACCAGTATTTATTTATTTATTGACCGTATCCAGCAGTGGAAGGACCGCAAATTACAGGAATGGAATTTTTAAATGTACATGTGGTATGTAAACATACATGTAAGATCCATAAGCTGTGTACACATGATTGATATACATGTATTGTACACACTACATGTACACATGTACATGTACATGTACATTGTACATGTACATGTATACATGTACATATGTAAATAAATAATTTAAAGCATCAATAAATTAAAAGCAAAATCTAAAAACAAAATGCCAGTTCTACAAAAAACCTAAATGTGTTACACCAAATGTACCAATGACCGGTTGAATATTTACATGATGTTCTGTACATGTACATGTACATGCCTACAGTAGTTGTGATGTACATGTACATGATTTACATGGACTCACGATACTCAATACTAGTACAATTGTGATTGTGCTCCCAATATTAATCAGTCGTGGTTGTTATCACAGATTCAGTGCCCTAAATCCTCTGATGGCAAGAAGTGTTGACTGGAGATTTCCTGCCGAGGTAGCAGAGAGTTTTCAATTTACATGTACAGTATGTCTCCTTTCAAGAATCCCAACAAACAAGCTCCCCCTCCCTGCCCCCCTCCCCTTCCCCTTCCCCTTCCCCTTCCCCCCCCCCCCCCTTCTTGGTCCAGAGCCTTACCGGTCCGTCTTGCCGCCGTGCTGCACCACGCAGCCCTCAATTAAATTGAAAGGTGGGAGCAACTCCCTGATTACAATCCTTCCGCTTGCTAAAGAAGTAGGCCCTATATCACCTTCAAGTGGGACGTAGTGATTGCTGCAATGAATTTCACAGACCTTTGCCCGTCTGTGGCTTGCCCCAAAGGTGGTACATGTACTGTTCTTTACCTACTGCCTGTCCTGATCAAGAAAAGGGATAACACCAATGCTGGTGGCATGACTTATGAATGGTCATTATTAGTGTTGATGTGTGGTCAAAGTCGTTAGCAGGAAAGTCATTAGAAGGAAAGTTTTAAATACATGTAGGAGGGTTTGCTGCGGTGACATCTTGTATTTGAAGGAACTTGTATGGTTCTGAAAAGAACCTGAGTGATAACTTGACGTTGCGGCCAGTATGCTCTAGCCATAATCAGGAGAATGCCTTGAGCTCAGTGGTGGAGCAGCTAAAACTAAAATGTTCCCAATTTTTAAATTTGTTGGAAAAGAGTTAAAAATAAAAAGACCCAGATAGATTTTCAAGATTATTCCTTTTATTTCATCCTCACTGTGAACGTGAATTTATGTACACCTGTACTTTGTACATAATGTTACATTGTACAATAAAAATGTGCTGGCAAATTTAACATTTGCCCATACACCCCTGTGGTCAAATATGGCAATTGTCCGAGAGTGTTTAATTGATTTTTTTTGTGTCCTTGTCACTCTGCCTTTGAGAAAGGTCCTGCTAAGATCGAAACGTCAGGCCCACTAAATTTTTGATTTACATTTTGGTAATTTTAGTCAGTAAGCAGTTTGCAACATTTTTGTATGTATACGTGTATATCACCCAGTGTTTAATTGAGCTAGAGAGTTGATGGTGTTTAATTTTATAAGACAATAAAGAGGCTGGTAAGTTTGAAGTCAACCGAGCAGGGGATGTGCGTGTTCATGTACTGCATGTACGTCATTGCCTTACCTAATGCACATTGGTCACTGAGCGTAAACAGAGTAATCAGGGCTGTGACTGCTTATGCCCGAGAGGTTTCAATCATTTTCGGGGGGGGGGGTGTCGTCTTTTTTCTTTTTCATCTTGTGACGTCTTTTCTCGTTCCAGAGATTTCCCTCGCAGGCAAAGTGCCCCATGGTCCTGCAGAGTGCAGACATGTTGAATGCAGTCTGTTACTCAGTTGGTGTAAAAGAAACTCCTAACATTGACAGTAGGCTGGTAGGGTTGTTCGATATATCCAAAATTTCTTCATCCAATATGTTTATCGTCAGGAAAATATTTCAATTATTATTATTATTATTTATTCAGCCATCACAAACATAGTATTACGCAAATGCAGACAATACATGTACTTCCAGATGGGCTTGGAATCAGCAAAAGTAAAAGTGATTACTATGGTCCTTAGACCTGCTGCCCCACATCTACATATTTAAAAAAAATAATATAAATATTTCAGTACAAGATATTTACAAATTGAATTTCAAAATTTTAAATAAGATTAACTGTGAACATGTATTATAAATGTAAGTTTTCTTCGTTTTTCAGTGTTCTTTTAAAACGGGGCAAGGAAGTTAAAATCTAGGAAGTCTGTTCATGGCATTTACATGTACAATGTAGGTGTAACCGTGTAAGGACTGGGTTCTAGCATATTGTGTACAGATGTTTAAATGTCAGAGCAGTGTCATATCTGGGGTAAACAGTGACACTTCTACATGTACAAACCACTTCACATTTGATGGTGTTAAAAAGCCATTTGACAATAAAGGACATCATCAAACGATATTCAAAAGATATTAAATATTTAGCCTATATGTACATTGTATCTTAGGCGATATATTCAATATTATCATATAGGCATTGCATAAGCGAAAGTCACGTGTAATAACAGTTTCACCGTCTGAAACCTACATGTACATGTACCTTTACATTGTACTGTACATGTGTACATGTAGCAAATGCATAACTTTAACTTTAGTTAGCAAATGTTTACCCCCCCCCCTAAATTCCTCATTTATCGATGAACCAATTTCAGTCAACTACATGTACCCTGGTACCTCTGGTCTCTCTCTTTACATACTGTATATGCTAAAAAATAAAACGATAGGAAAATTGTTTCATGCAAAAGAATAAGTTTTTATTGGGAAAAAGATAATTTTCCAGACAGTATTTTCAGCAACTAATTGCTTACGTACAGTGTGTGAGGTTATGAATCGATGTCTGGCCAGAGCCAATGGGTCTTCAGATTAATATTCATAAGGGAGCCCTCATGCTAGATTTACATGTACCGGTATACGTTGTTACCCGGCATAACGATTGCCATGAAACAAAATCTGGTGTCCTTTTTTGTGGCTCCCTGTTGTGTCAGTTTTGACACAACAGGGAGCCACTGTCTCCCTGGTGATGTAAGTTTATGAGAGGATCGTGTTCTGCTTGTGTAATAATTTATTTGGAGAGCGCGCTTGTATTGGGCCAACATTCCCCAGGGCAGTGAACACATACATGGCTTTCCGGACAGCAAGCTCCTGGCATAATTTTCAAAGAGATGCCTCCCCCTCTCCCATTGTGTGGTTTTCAAAATATGAAGTCTGGGAGTACAGCTGGGGGCAGGGTTTTAATATCACCTACTGTACTGTATCAGTTACTGCCCTTACCCATAAATAACATCACAGTGGTCTGTCTTGGGCAGTGTTTATGGACACCTCTTGCAGATATGATGTACTGGTACACTGTAGACTAGATATACAGTAGTACAGTACATGTACATGTACAATGTAACATACATGTACAGTACAGTTCACACTTAAAATATAAATTCTGCCTCTATTAAACTGACTTGTACATGTACATGTGTAGTTGTGTACATAATGCACGTACATGTACTGTACGTGTACATGTACTGTACATGTACTGTATGTACATAACATGTATGTTTAAACACATTCTTGTTGTGACTTGTGTAATCATCTTACATGTACAGTAGTTACATGTACAAGAACAAGCCCACTCATAAGCCCATTATGTTTTCAGTGTTTGTCAAAAATAGTCCTACATGTACCAGTTGTACTGTACATGTACAGTCATGTAGGCTACACTGTAAATCCTATTTCATTCTCAGTATTGCTGTTGTCAAGAATTGTTGTTTTAATATACATGTACAAGTTGTAGATCATGTTCATGTTATTCTTTAGTGCTACATGTACATGTACCTCCTACTTTTTCTTTTCACGTTATCATGTTTTCTGAATAAATAAAAAAAAATGGCAAAGAAATCTTTGACTGGACCGGGACTTGAACCCGAGACCTCTGAGTTGAAATACATGTTGTACAATGTAGTGTGTGGTTTTCTGCAAGCTTTAATTAAAAGGTGCTTTAAACTTGGATTGAAACCAAAACGGTTTCATCCCACACACATTACATGTACCTTCAGTTCTCTTTTGCACTGAAGTGTGCAGTGCTCTCACTGTGCCATCTGTTTGCAAAGACAGAAGGATCTACAGTACATACATACAGTGTACATGTACATGTACAGATGCATTCACATCGTTAGCGCCTCTTTATCAAGAAGAGACACATTTTCCACTCATCACTCCCTCGCTAAATTGCCAAGTTCATCCCTTCGTGGAAAGAACCACAGATGAGTAAGATGACACATCTGCCAGTTCTGCTGTCAGTCCTGGCCCATGATTCAACATTCCAATCTTGGCTATGAATGCAGTCTGACATTCAAACTAGTGATGCTACTGGTACACCCTTAAAACCACAAGAGATCTCCCTGCCAGAGGTGGCAAGACGGAAAGTGTCAGCGATGACTGGTGCCAGTGACACACACTGACACTATCCGAGACATTTCATTCGTAATTTGAATGAATACAAAACATGAAAAAAATGGAAAATGAGTAGGGGTAAATTATACATGTATGTGCCCATTATAAGTGCAAACTTTATCATGTGAGATGTGCGGTAATTCAATGAGGGTTTGCCCTGCTTGATGTTGAATTACATTCTTATTGACACAAACATCATGTTAAAACTGAATACTTATTACTCAGTTACTCAAAAATAAGACGTGAACAAGATTATACTAAATTGATACAAAAATTTAACAAAAAATTGGTACAAAAAATTAGGCACAATTCGGCAAAGTCTTGTTGACTATTAGGGAAGGCCACTATCTAAGGGCTGGATAGCTCAGATTGAAGAGCACTGGTACATGTACATGAATGTTAATCCAGAGGTCTCGGGTTCAAGTCCCGGTCCAGTCCAATTTTTTTTTTTCATGGCAAGCAGAGTGTCATGCTAAGCCGATTTCCGTGAGTAAGAATCTCTATAGAAAATAGAAATGTTACCGGTCACCTTTGACCGCTTCGCTTGGTCTGTGTATGTACATGTACATGTATGTACATGTACATGTATGCAGTTCGCCAGGGAAGGAATTGATCATTTTGTGGTGAATAAAGTGTACTGCACTGAGTGATTGGTATCCATCTCATGTCTGTCTCTCCTTGCAGGTTGTGCACTCTGCGGCTGACACACGTGGTGGTGCTGAAAACATTGGAGAGTGATCTTGGCTCTGTGATCATCGCTGTACGCATGCAGGTGGGTGCCTGGACTTAATTATCAGTACTGGGAGCAGTGACAACACCAGTGTCAAAAATTGGGAGGGCCTGAATTTTCGATCCTAGCAGCACCTTTCTCTATTATATGAACACTACATTTTGTACTTTGAGTTTGAGAAAAGTCCTGCAAAAATGAAAACAGCAAGCCCTTCTAATCTTTTATTTAACATTTTGGTAATTTTAGTCTATAGGCAGTTTGCATTTTTTGCATATAATTATTATTAAAGAAATTGGTGTTGCCCAAGGTGGTTTATTTTGTTTTGATTCAATTGAATTTTCCCTCAAATTTGGTTATTTGGTAGTGAATCATCGTCGAGTGTCAACCTCTTTAGAGTTTCCAAATCTCAAGAAGTTAAAGGGCTTGATGTTTTTATCATAGCAGGACCTTTCTGAGATGCTGAGAAAGGTCTTGCTAGGATTGAAACGTCAGGCCCTCTTACCTTTTGAAATTTGCTTTAAATACATGATTATCATTATTCACTGACCAGTTACTCCAGTTACCAGTTAAGTTGGTTAGCACTGCAACTTGCTACATTTGGTGTTTATTTTTCAGTTTTGGTGAAGCTTTTCCATGCAGTCAGAACCTACATGTAGATGTAATCCTTAGGAATACCATACAAAAACGTGTTGTGCCCATCACGCTATTGTACACAGACATGCATGCCTTCATGTACAATACACTGTAGCTAGGAACATTAGTCTAAAGCTGCATTTCCACTGGACTAGAGAATTTAACTGAGATAATGGTTGAATTTCCAATGGTCAAATTTGACCGTCGTTCCCCCCACTTGACTTTTGAGTCAGTCAATTTAACCAAGACGATGGTGAAAGTAACTACATGTACATGTAAGCTGGCAATATGTGGGTGCTGTGCAGTGCGCATGACCTTTGAGGTTATAAAGTGACGTCGGTACCGTTAGCACGCGAGATAACGTACTACATGTATGTACATGTACATGTACATACATGTACATACATGTACATACATGTACATGTACATGTACAATTGTACATTTAGCGCGCGACACAAAGCAGATGTTGTGAACAGTGCATGTATGTCTTACTTCATAGGCCGGATGTGTTTTTAATTTTTTGTTACCAAATCGCGTTTTACCGAGTGGTGTGTTTCCACTGGACAAATCGGCTCGGTTAAACTTACTTGTACATACTGTACCTGGTCACTTTTACTGGGCAGAGGTTGGCCGGTAAAAGTAACCATTCAGCTTGGTTGAATTAACCGAGAGGAAATTTAACTGGGCCGTTTCCACTGGACTTAAAATGGGAAAAGTAATCATTGTCTCGGTTACTTTGACCAAAATAAGTCCAGTGGAAATGTGGAAACACATGCTGAAGGTGTGGAGAGAGGTTCATGACCGTGTGCATTACTTGGGCCTCTTCTCCCCTCCGTAATTCAGATGTGTCAGATCCCTGCGCGCACGCCGCGATGTGGGTCAACAGATCTCAACCCACTTCCCTCACGGAAGGCGCTGCAAATAGACACCGCACTGGTACATCGTCACAAGTTTCAAGAGCTTTTAAATGGTACCCACACAGGTCGGATGCTGCTGTGTGTGTGCCAAGGTCAGTGGCCAATTACCGGGTCGGCCTATCCCTGTGTCCTGTCCAGTCTTGTCTGGAGATGTTCTTGCTCTGTTCCCGTGGGTGAATGACCCAGTATCTTACCCAAAGGCAGCGAGGCTCAAGCCAGGCCTACAAAAACGTGTCAACCCAATACGCTATTATTAAGTGGAAGGTTTGCGGTGACACCATGCACCCCTTCTCTTTCAAGAAGGAGTGTGGCTCTGAAAGAGCCTGCTCTTTTCAGAGCCACATTCCTTCTGGAAAGATGGTGTTACATGGTGTCACCACAAACCTTCCACTTTGTATTTCCACCATGCAAACTCTCAAGTCTTAACCAACACGCTATTGAACACGTACATGTACTGTACATGTACACACTGTACACGTATGCCTCTATGTACAGTTCTACATGTACATGTCATATACGGTAGCTAGAAAGCTTAGTCTAAGAAACACACAAATTCATGACTTACACATGTAGTACAGTGTACATAGTACATGTACATGTACCGGTACTTGTACAGTACATACACTGTATGGACTTGTACATGTAGTGTGTACAATCATACATATGTACATGTACAATGTACATGTACATGCATTATTCACATAATGTGAATATCAAGCAATTGTAGACAGGAAAATTAGACATGTCCCTAAGGAATCTCAGTTTCCTTTACAGAAACATACATGTACATATGTACAATGCGTTAATCTTCAGCTAAGAGACCTACATGTAGATCTGTACATGGTATAACAGCCGACCACACTTTACATAAGCCGCGTTTTCACTGGACTTATTTTGGTTAAAGTAACCGAGACGATGGTTACTTTGACCAAAATAAGTCCAGTGGAAATGGCCCAGTTAAATTTCTCTCGGTTACTTTAACCGAGTCCAATGGTTACTTTTACCGAGCAACCTCTGCCCAGTAAAAGTGACCAGGTAAGTTTAACCGAGCCGATTAGTCCTGTGGAAACGCACCACTCGGTTAAACGCGACTCGGTAAAAAACCACATCCGGCCTATGACGTACATGTTACACGTACATGCACTGTGCACAGCATCTGCTTCATATCACGCTAAATGTACACACGTGTACATTGTGTATCCGGCTGACACTTGACCTTCATGAGCCGTTATATTGCCAGCTCGGTTACTTTAACCATCGTCTCGGTTAAATTTGACCGACTCAAAAGTCCAGGTGGGAACGACGGTCAAATTTGACTATTAGAAATTTAACCACCGTCTCGGTTAAATTCTAGTCCAGTGGAAACGCGGCTATAGTGTACAGTACTTCAGGTTGAGCACTATACGGTAGTTACAGGCAGTGGTGAAAACTGGTGATTGTTGGATTAACCACATGGAGGAATGTGTCTTATTCCTCCATGGATTAACTTACCAGTAAGCATTTGGTAAGCAAACAGAACCAGGTCTGTCTGCCTGTTCCTGTCTGCTTGCTACATGTGTGTACAATAGCCTACAATCTGTACGGTATGCATTACTGGTAGTTTAGTGCAGCCACTCATATGCAACATTTACATTGTACATCCTACATGTACATGTAGGTCGAAATTTGCACAGGTCCACCCTGAGTCCGTTCCATCTAAATTTCAACACGGATAAATCATGCCATTCACACTAGTGACACTATGCAGCATGAGTAACATGTTAATCTGTTCACACTGCTTGAGCATACACAGGTCGCAAGCACGACTCGGTAAAAAACCACATCCGGCGCCCCGCATGTTACGTTACTGTATGCTAGACTCGTGTGGGCGCAGAGTAACAACGTGTTTATGTACCTAGAGTACATGCACATTTATATGAGTCGGTTAGTTTTACTGATCGTCCCGGTTTGTTTACCCGAGTCGAAAAGTCCAAGTGCGGACGCCGGGAAGATTTACCCATTGGAATGTTACCCACGGGCTCGGTAAAAAATAAGTCCAGTGCTTTTCAACTGGTCAGTCTTCACGCTGTCCATAAGTTGTTATTTTTAATCAGTTAAACTAACAGTACACACATGGGTATCTATGCACATCCACGCAGTGTGAACTCAACTGCAATTGAAAGCATCTTGATCAAGGACACATGTACAGTATGTACCGGTATGTAGTTTTGTACGTGCGCCCAGGATAATCACATGCTGCCCCACAAACAAATACACATGTACTGTACAGTACATGTATGTCAACAAAATGGTCATTCCATGACTCGCTGTGTTCTCAGCAAGGTAAACAAGCAAGGGACGTTGTCCAAACAGACTAATCCGAACACAAAGCTTGGAAGTCCTTCTAATTTTCCAAGAAAGTGTTGAACATGCACATACAGTACTGTACATGTATACAAATGTACATGCACATATGTGTACAATGTACAATGTACATGTACATGTACGGTATACATTATGCAATGTACATGTACATGTACATGTGTACTATGTACAATGTACATGTACAGTACATGTACATGTACACATACAGTACATGTACATTTGTACTGTATTTATACTAGTAGAAAGAACATGATTAATTTAAACTTTAAAGCAAACATTTATTCTAAATTATATTTATTCTAATGAAACCCTGGCATTTTGCCGTTCCTCCTTATCCTGTGCAGAGCTCCAAGCGAACGCTCAGATCCAATGAGATCTTCTTCACTCAGGGCAGCCTGCTGGACACGGATCTGGACTTGTCCTTTTCATTACAAGTAAGTATGCGGCACAGGACCTCTGCATCCTGAGTGCCGGTGTTGTTGCCATGCACTGGGCCCTCCGAATCTGGACACCACTCAGGGATGTAAGACTTTCGAAAACTTCTGAATTTCCGGAAATGGCCTGATTTTTGGCTATAAAGCACCAATGTGTATACATGTTCATAATTTGATGTCTTGAGAGTCAGGGATGTAAGATATTTTAGGGTGTGGTACATGTACATGTACTTTGTTATGTGTAACATGTACATGTACAGTGTACATTGTACATGTGAGCGTAGAGCAATATACTCTGTGCATAACTGTACTGTACATTATTCTTGTCTGTCCCTCTCCATTTTAATGCATTGCATGAATGCATGGCATTCATTACAATGTGTAGTAAAAAGGCCTATAGAATTACCTTCCCCCTATTTTCCCCAAGATTGAACATTACTCATGCATCCGTGAACAGATCTTCCTCAAGGTAATGCATATTATGCAGTAGAAGCCTCTCATTGTGCTACACTAAACATCCTTTATTCACCTTCCACTATTGAAACCAATCCTCATTCATTGGAATATTCAAAATCATCACATGCATGTCAAAGTAATTACACATGTATGCTTTCACAAAGATTTTTAATCATGTTTTTCATTTACACAATTTTTACAAAGTACTAATTGTGTTACTTCTTCTTTGTCTCCTGTACATCATGTACATCATCATGTACAGTGTACATGAACATGTATACATTTTGTAGTACATGTACATGTACATGTGTACATGACCACCATTGCACATGTACACATGTACATGTACCTACTGTACATGTACATGTGTACATGTATTGTACCGGTACTTTCAATGCCATGTTGACAGTTCTTAATCCGCTCCTTAATCTGAGCCTGCTGTAGATTAAAGAGATTAGTTTGCTGCTTGAAGGTTCACTTCACCGTGACCTCTCACACAGTGCCACAAGTTCATATATTACCGGTACACATTTTGCACTAGACCATGTACAGTAAAGGTACAGTAGTAAGGTACATGTACAATGTACATGTAGGCCTTTGTGTAACCTTCCCTGATACACAATATAGGTCAGGCCACATTGTCATGGGAGATAAAGAACAGGGGACTGCTTACATGTACAGGTATATAAACTGAATGGTGCGGTTCACTCCAGCGACCGTAAAATTAAATCTCATATAAAGACTCATAACGTGGGCATTTATTTACAATTATGTATGCATGTCTGGCTCGTAGTACAACTTGTACACTTGAAAATACAGGCTGTGGCTTGTCTCCAAATTTTAAGGTTTACTGTTGTTTAGCACCTGAGTATTCATCAAGAAAGTACATGTAGGCCCAAACATCTGTTTCTAGATGCCTGATATCTAAACGGGACAGAGAAATAATATGACCAAAGCTTGAGCCTGAGTGTAATAAGCCTTCATTTTGTAAACGGCCGTAGTTTTCTCCGCACAATGTCACAAACATGTACAGTACATGTACATGTGTAACTTTTCTTTTGTATGAAATGCATTCTCCAGCAGGTTCCATTTGTTTGCAAGGTTGTTTGTTTGTATTTTGGGGAGGGGAGGCTTTGTTTTCTTTCATCTTGTTTCTCATTTCAGACACAGACCCCCTCCCCTCAGATTCACTCTGCTAAATTAAATACAATCTCTACCACTGAATGCCTCTTGAGCTGAGCCGAGACCAAGAGACCGTTTTGAGTTTTGGGAACGTTTTTTTTTTTTTTAGCAAGTCTACCTGCAGAGCACCTGTCTCCACATGCGAGCTACATGTACATGTACATGTACTTGTAGGAAGTGGCAGGCATGCATCGTATAATATCAGATTCTGTAGGCTCCAGCACTCCTTGACTCAAATCTACCGGTATTTGGGATTGGACTTGGTGTACATGTACAGTACGTGTCTTTGGCCATGCAGAGGTGGAAGTGCAGCAAGGGGGAAATGTGCATGTACCAGTGTGTATGGGTCTAGTACCGGTACATGAATACATGTACAAGTACATGTACATACGTGTACATGTGTACATGTACATGTACCTGTATGTGTACATTTGGGCATAGATGGTTGAATTTGCACATGTACAACATATACATGTATACTGTACACTTGTATGAGTGGTAATGTACAGTATACATGTACATGTACATGTACATGTACATTATGTAGTATGTACACATGTACATGTACATTATGTACACATGTACAGTACTCTAACACTTCGCATTCTTTGCATCCATCATAAGGGCTTTATAATGAGTATCATTTCC
>OX465101.1:11492421-11829921 GCA_949987565.1 Luidia sarsii | reverse complement strand
ATTCTTTCTCCTCCCAGTACCCCCATTTTCTCAAGAGGGACGGGAACAAGTTGCGCATCATGCTGCAGCGACGGAAGCGCTACAAGAACAGGACGATACTGGGCTACAAAACCCTGGCTGTGGGACTCATCAACATGTCCGAGGTGCGTACACGGCATAGTCCCTGCAGGGATGGAAGACTTCCGGAAATTTACAGAAATGATTTTATTATTTTTATACATTTTTTTAAATACTTTTTTTTATATTTATTTAAAGAAGAATGAAACCCAGAGAAAATAGTTGGCTTATCTCTTTGGTTGATAAAACCAACCTACAATTACCCATGTGCAACTCACCTACGAGTTTCATAAAGAGGGAAAAATCATGGAATTCGGTGGTCGAATTCGCGTTCCCTGTACCCGCCATGTTTTCGAAATTCCCGGCAGGTCACTGCGGGGGGTATGACATAATGACGGGCTACCCCCGCATGGGCCAGGACGGACGTATCCCTACAAGTAACATGTGTGTACACAACACATGTATACTGCGTGCAGTTTGTATACACTCGCGAGCATGAACGATAGTGTACTGCCAGGCGTTTGGTTGTAACAATGCCAGCGGAAAAAAGCTAGGGAAATCTGTCCATGCAGTTCCTAACAAGGCCAAGAGATCTGAGTTGTTTGGGAAGTGGGCTGCGGCCATAAAAGTAGAAACATTTCTCAATGTCGGCTACAAATATAGTCGAAATGACGTGATTTGTAGCGATCACTTCACGGAGGAGTTGGGATCGAGGTTGACTTGCGGGCCAAACTCACCGGCTCGAAGCCGAGAAATATACTGAAAGAACATGCCGTTCCTTCAGTATTTTCACATCGACCAGCGGTGGCATCACGTTCATCGACAGCTTCACGAATTGCCGCATTGGAATCCAGAAAGCTGAGTTAATTTTGATGTTTTTCCTGTATGATACGATCGACTTTTGATGTATGTTTTCGTTTCGGTCCTAGCGTGATTTTTCTCACATGCACGTTCTGCCTAGTCTTTCTCGCAGACCGCTTATCTGTAACTCATGGAGGGTAAACTCCATGGATATACATGTATTGTACCAATTACCATGGAGGAGGAAGGGGGGATATACGTACCGTGCCGTATTTTTATTTGTGCTGCAACAAGAACATGGAGCTAGGCCTAATTTACACGTTATGATTTATCGGAACGCGACTCCAGTCGCCCACACTGTTTATTCCCTGGTCGCTGACCGCAACTCCTGTCACCCAGCGCTATTGTGTGCATAGCATACGCTGGGAAGTGCATGACCCCTGACCCCCACTAAGCTCCACACAGCTTCGCTAACGTGTACAACTGAAATCTCTCCAAAACATCGACCATCTCTTGAATCATTTCTCGTATTTTCCTATTAAAATTACGCGAGCTGAAACAAAAGCCGGACACAGTGGGCTCCCAGTCATAGTTGTCGGACCTTTATTAAACTCAGCCCCTGGTGTATAAGTTATTTTAGGCCTACTTGTTTAGCTGTTATAACAGGGCGCCATTCGGCGAAGATCAAGAAAACAGAGAACAAAATTGCGCAGCGTTTATTTTGTTACAGATACCAACGTAATGTACACGTGTACAGTAGTACATTACAAGTAGGACAACGTGTACATTGTACACGTGTACAGTACAGTAGTAGTGTGTACATGCACTGTACATTACATGTACTGTAGTACACAACGTGTACATTGTACGTGCACTGTACATGTACAGTCCGTGCAACGTATGCAATCAGGAAGCCGTGAAAGTGTTTGTAGATCAAGACTATACGCAATCCCCAAGAATAATTCAAATAATGACCAAAGCGAAAAACAATAAATCTGCAAAGGATTATAAGATTATTTTCTCACACATTGAGGTATAATTCTGTTTTAAATGTTGATTAATATTTGTAGTTTAAATTAAAATGATTGAACAAGCCTAACTGACCAATCAGACAGGGTCGTCTCCGCCGTGATGTCATACCCCCGCAGTGACCTTCCGGGAATTTCGAAAGCATGGCGGGTTGAGGGAACGCGAATTCGACCACCGAATTCCATGATTTTTCCCTCTTTATGAAACTCGTAGGTGAGTTGCACATGGGTAATTGTAGGTTGGTTTTATCAACCAAAGAGATAAGCCAACTATTTTCTCTGGGTTTCATTCTTCTTTAAATGTATTACTTTGTTATTTTCATTTTTTAAATGATTTTTTGAATTGTTATTATTATTTTTAATTTTTTTTTATGTCAAATCTAGGTATCTCAAACTGCTCACTTTTATGTTAAAACCCTAAAAATTTAAGGCCGCCTGCTGGCTGCACCCCTGCCGTGAATCTCTCGGTCTCATAAGCGCTCACTTGCAGTCGCATCTCTCGGTTGCGTAATCGGTAAGCGCTCACTTACATCCCCATCGCTGACATTGACTGCTGGTTTGTACCGGTACGCAAGACTCATGCCATACCGGTACATCTTAAGCCATGTGCCCATCAGACTTTGTTTTTTGAGGGGGGGGGACTCATAATGCCCCACCTTACTTAAGAATAACTACATTTTAATCCAATGGAAAGTCAAGGTAAGACTAAAGGTCTGTGAAGTTACCACGACTGAACAGGCCGAACGTGGTCACAGAAAGTTTCAAATTGATTTGATAAGAGTCCACGTGAAACCCAAGGTACATGTACATGTAGAAGTACCAATACATGTACTGGTACTTTCTGGGATAACACAGTTAGTTACCCTGTGTCCCCATGAGAAATAGTCCATTGGGAACACAGCTTTAATACATGGGTCGATGATTCAAAGACTTTAATTGAATTTGCTGCAGCGCGGATAGTCAACAAATTCCTGGAGTTAATAATGGTTCCTTGTGCAGTGTGCACTGTTATTGGTACGGATATATTTTCTTCTACATGTACCTGTAAACTACATGTACACTGTACATGTACATGTACATTTACATGTACCTGGTACTAACTAGTGTACCACATTATAGAATGTATCCATGTGCTTTCCATGTCAATGAAAACCTCTTGTCTAATGTACATTGTACATGTACATGTGCATTCCTTTGCCTGTTATTTACGTGTACATGATGTACATATTACACGATGTACATGTACACATGTATGTTCTCCCCACAGACTCAATGTAGATTAGCAAGGACACCTGAATTCCTGAGGCATCAGATTGTGAATGACGCTGTTGGATTACATTGATGGAAACTTCTAATGTGATAATTTCTGTATTGTCAGACTAATAAATGTAGTGGTTACTTCCTGTATCTGCAATGCAGTCTTTTCTGGTTATCTGGTATTCCTCGTTTGTCAGCCATGCTATTTAAATCTACAGATAGTGCCGGGGCTGTCAGCACCTACAGCAGCAGGATATGCAATGAAAACTAATGTACACATGTACATATTATGAATGCCATCTACGGGCTGGATAGCTGAGGTGATAAGAGCGCTGGTACATGTACATTAAGCAAGAGGTTTGGGGTTCAAGCCCCAGTCCAGTCATATTATGTTCTTTGCCATTTTTTCAAATTTGAATTGTGAATGTTCAGAAGGATCACAGCAATGGAATGCTCTAGAAGTCTAGAGTTGCTCAGAATGCTCTAGAGTGTTCCAGAATACTCTAGAGTGGCTCAGAATGCTCTAGAGTTGCTCAGAATGCTCTAGAGTTGCTCAAAATGCTCTAGAGTTGCTCAGAATGCTCTAGAGTTACTCAGATTGCTCTAGATTGGCTCAGAATGCTCTAGAGTGGCCCAGAATGCTCTAGAGTGACCCAGAATGTTCCAGAGTGACCCAGAATGCTCTGCAGTATCAGAATACTCTAGAGTGATCCTGAATGCTCTGCTGTGTCAGAATGCTCTAGAGTGGCTCAGAATGCTCTATAATGGCTCAGAATGTTCTAGAGTGGCCCATAATGTTCCAGAGGGGCCCCAGAATGCTCTGTAGTATCAGAATGCTCTAGAGTTATCCTGAATGCTGTATAATGATCCTGAATGCTCTGCAGTGTCTGAATGCTCTAGAGAGATCCTGAATGCTCTGCAGTGTCAGAATGCTGTAGAGTGGCTCAGGATGCTCTAGAGTGGTCCAGAATGCTATAGAGTGGCTCAGAATACTCTAGAGTGGCCCAGAAGCCTGTATAGTGGCTCAGAATACTCTATAGAGTGGCTCAGAATAATCTACATGTAAAGCAGCTCAGAATGCTCTAGAGTGGCTCAGAATGCTCTAGAGTGCCTCAGAATAATCTACATGTAAAGCAGCTCAGAATGCTCTAGAGTGGCTCAGAATGCTCTAGAGTGGCATGACAAAATCTTTTACACCAGGTTGTTCGTGAATGTACTCGTACATGTATGCTTAATAACGGTGTGTTCATATTGGACTCAAACAACATGTTCATTTCAATCTCAGCATCCCTTTCCAAGAAGCCAGTATCTCGATAGAATTACCTTTTTTCAAATGAAGGGTGGAAACACATCTTATTGCTTTTTATCAGGGCCATGTCTGTGTAGTAATAATACATTGTTGTATACCGGGGTACTAACTTGTGTGAGTGCAGTTCATGGTCTGGGCTGTCTTGCCCCTTTAGATGTGTACATGTACATGTAAGCCATCCATTCTGTGGCCTGATTATGCCCAGACAACCCAGGGAGGGATGGGACTGGGAGGCTGGGGTCTACTTGATTGTATTTGGTGCTAACCAAGCCCCCCCCCCTCCTTCCAACTTCCCTTCCTCCTGTAATTTCCCTGAAGAGTTGTGCAGTGGCAGTGTAAGTGACCATAGCAGTTTGTTGGAGGGAGGGGGGGGCTGTTACCTCACTGGCCAGCCCTGTAAAAGTATATTAGCCCCGCGCACCACTTGCATAGATTAATGCTGCATCTTCCCACCCACCCACCGGCTCCATATCGTGTACTGGTAGTTAATATTACATTAAACTGTAGCAGGCGGTATGCAATTATGCCCCATCCCATGTGCCGTATTGTGTGCTCATATCTGCAATATGCAGGATTGCAGGTACATGTACAGTACATCGTTAAGGTATGCCAATGTACAGGTACATGTAGTCCGAGGGATAGGCGCATTTTAAAGGCCCTATACCAGTACAACATTGGTAAAGGTAAAATGTTTGGCACAGTTTGTGTGTTAAACCATTAAACATTCCAAACAAGCAATCCTGCGAAGGTTTCAGTTCAAATGGTAATCTGAGAAAGTAGAAAAAGGCAAAAACCTGTCACGTTTTTTCGCACCGTTCTGTAACTACAGTAGTGTAAGAAGTAGTTAGTAATAAACTATTTGTCAATTTTTGATTAAAGGTTTCTACTTTCTAGACACAGTTTCTAGTACAGTTTCCCAGACCGTAAGATTTTAACATGACCATCTACAAACTGTGTAAATTAGAAGGAAATCCGTGGACATCGATGTTTTCCGATCTTCCCAATGTTGTATACCCGATTAGGGCCTTTAAGTAACGACCTTTAGCTTTGGAAAGAATCTTTTATACTACTTGTAAATGTAGCCTGAAAAATCTTAAATGAATGTAATCTACTGTATGCATATGTGTACTTCTCGGATTGATCATTTTCAAATGATTGATTGAACCTTGCACTTACCCACCGTACTTTCTTGATGCCACCACTGGTGAACATCCCTCCAGTATAAAATGCACTTAACTCAGATGAATGTCCTCTGAGCCAGAACGCCGAGGGAGTCTTCTTTTTTGGGTGTTTGCATAATGCACATGTTAACCCCCGAATGGCGTGGGATGCAGCATGGCACTACATGTGCAAGTGCCAAGAAACGGACTGTAGGACTGTTCCCACGCCACTTGTTATCCGGCGCATCCCTGCTTGTCTCATGGGGGGGGGGGGGGGGCTAATGGCGTCGTTTGATGGGGGAGTCTCTTGCTCTCTTCCCTCCATGGTCAGATGATATTATTTTACATGTACATGATGTATATCTTATCTTGCGATGTGCAGACCCTTTTTTGCGGACCCTGTTTACATTGGAGACCCGATTGGAGGTCTTCTGAATTTACTGTATTTACAGCTGCTGTGCTGTCATTTCCTGCATCGAACCAGTCATCCGTGTTCCAGACAAGAGACTTGTTTACCTCATACTTGTGCTGAAATTGAATCACTGCTCAGTGCAATTTTGGACTGTTTATCTCAAAATCGTAAACTGCATACATGTACCAAAGAAAAGTAGCGAAACATCTGTACCGGTACTTAAAAAAAACAAAAAAACATCATTTAAATGGATTGATTCTCAAATGGAATTTTCTCCACCACAAAGGGGTGTTTCCTTTGCCTTTTTGATGGCCAAATGGGTCAAGGGTCATCGAGGACAAGGCCGGCATAACAAGGTCGGTCAATGACCTCAATTAGTCAATTCCATACTCCTCCTCCCCCCTCCCCTGTCTTCCCTTTGCTCCAGTGTTATTTACACTGTACATGCAAAGCAGAGCCATCCTGTCCACTCCTTCCTTACCCCGTATTACTCCCTGTGATCTTCTGTGAATTTGTTAAGAGTGTCACGTTCATGAATAGTACGCGGCCTCCTTGGCAAAGACGTCCATTTCATTCACAAGTTCCTCTGCACCTGAACTACATGTACTCTGTACTGTACAGCCCTTTTCACACTACAGAGCCCATCCCCGGGGAATAAATCCACGGGAAAATCCCAGGGATTTTTCATCCCACCAACACCCCGCAACTGTTCACACTGGACCCATTTGGTAACTCCCCAGCACACTATTTCCCAGGAATATGCACGGCCGTTTCACACTGGCAATCAATCCCGGGGAATGTGTAAACGGAGGGCGCACTTTCTGAAGTTCCCAAATGGACGCAAAAAGGTGGGGTACCCGTAAGTAAAAAAACCTGCTGATGTTCACACTAGTTGCCTTTCCCGAGGAAAACGTTTTCTCCTTCTACCCTACTCCTGAGCAGGGGAAAAGCTTTTTCCCCCGGGAATTTCTTTCATAGTGTGAACGGGGAACCTTCGAGGAATCCCCGGGGATTTTGTCTTGTGTGAAAGCCCTTTAATGTAGTCCGAACTTGTTCCTAGGCGACACACTGCAGAGCATTTATTTTGAGCAATTCTGAAGTTTGTATTGATAAATGATTTATTTCAAACAACGGATGAGGAGCTGTTCCATGTTAACATTGCAAACATTGCTTTGATTTTACTCTTTAGTGTTGATTGCTAAAACAAGTTTTCATTCACAGCCCATGAAGTCAGATAGAAAAATACAAGTTGTGATCAGTTATAGTGACTGGTATTGTGTTTTATTTTTAGATTTGATTTTGGGTTGCATTTTATTTTTGTGATTGCTGTCTGCCTTTTTAGAAAGGTCCTGCTAGGATACAGATGTATTGGCCTTTTAAATGTTTGACAATGGCATTTTGGGTCATGTACACGTGTAAGCAGCAGTTTGCAGCATTTATGTATCACTTTACTTTGAGTTGATTTTTAAAAGTTCTGTGGAAATTGAACACTTTTTCTGCCTAAGGAGATGGGGTACAGTATTTTTTGCCTATACTTCTCTTTCACACAATTGCCACTTGGCATTTTCAGTTTTTGTCACCGTCCCGGAAGACTTGAAACCTCTCTGATCCAGACTGAATGCCATCCTATCCAAATGCCACCGTCAATTACCTGTAATACCCTTCTATGTTTTGGGCCTCCTCTCCCCCCCCCCCAACACACATCTCTCTCCTGAGCGTTTGATCTAATGCATAGTCCCCACTCCACGCGGTGAAACATTAGAGACCCTACGGCCAGACTCAAATTGAACCAGGCAGAGTCCGCTGCGCGGCTGACATTCTGTTGACGCTGTCGCGGGCAACTTTCCCGTCGTCAACTCGATCCCGGAAATTCTGTCCGTTGAACCGCATTTTTGTGGTGTGCCAATGGTGAGGTATCGTTGCGCATGGTTAGTGGTGTGGATACATTTACCTAGTTGGTACACCACACTACTTATGCGTATCCATTCCATATGCACATCTGACCACCTCCATCACCACAATGCATGGCATACAGTACAAGTTTTTTACTTGAAAAATTAAGTACATGTACCAGTACTGTACCAAAATTCTTCCGTACTGATCAGTTTTCACTCCTTTAGAAAGCATGTACTCATGTACTGTGCATGAGTGCATGACAAGTTATGGCATAGGAATGTTAAGCTGTTCATGGATTCACTGACAAATGGGAAATTGGGTTTTCTTCCAATTCCAATAGCACAGCGATGGTCTGGCTGTGGATTTGTTGAAACACGAGAGGGCCCTGAATGGCGAAATGAGAATAGGGCATTCATCTCATTTTGGAGATACATGTACTATACTGTAGTTCTACTGAGAGTGAGAGCTGTTGGCTTTGTAGAGCTACATTGTACAGTACATGAACATGTACTGTAAGACTACCGTAACTAGGCGTAAGATAAGAGGCTAAGAGCACGTGTGCTTGTGCATGTAAATATTATATGCACGTACATGTATACATGTACTGTACTGTACTGTACATGTACAGTACAATACATGTACATTCACATCTACACGTACTGTACATGTATATGTACATGTATACATATACACAAATGTACATGTACACGTATGTACACATGTACACGTACATGTACTATGTACACATCTACCTGTGCAGTACATGTACCGGAACATGTACAATGTACATGTACATGTACATGTACGGTACATGTACATGTGCAGTACAATACATTCACATCTCCACGTACATACGTACACATGTACATGTACATGTAAGGTGTACATGTACAAAACAGGCACAAATTAATTTGAAATGCAGAAAGAGTGTGGTATCATGCATGCATTTCACTCTGTCACATGCAATACACTAATTAGGTTAGTACCCCGGTAAACTTGTCACTACGCATACCAGTACATGTACATAAATCTTTTACATGTGCACGTGTATATATGTACATTACCATGTATAAATTATGCTGCTCAGCTTATAGTCTTACCGGTATCTGTACAAGGAATGAAAACATATATATACATGTACATGTACTTTCAAATATTTGAAAATAAAGTCGAATTTTTAAGCAATGCATTGGAAGTACATGTACATGTACATGTACATGTACATGTACATGTACATGTACATTGTACATGTACATGTACACACTGTACGACTTGATGTTCAGAGCAGTTCACCCGCAATATACATGTCCATCGGAATTATTGTTGGCAATTTGCCATCTTGCTATTGTTAACACCTGCTCCAGTGAGGGTGTCAATCCTCACCTCACAGTCCTCACCTCACCTTGAAGTCCCGCATTGCAATCGCTGGCACGTCCTTCCCTGAATTTCATCAATTACCAGGCGTTGCGTGCCCAAAGGCCTTCCGCGCAATTGTTTTCTATTCTCTCTCTCTCTCTCTTTTCACAAATTTTATTTCAGTTTCACCCGGCAGCGCAGAGGAAACAGAATTTGGATCTGAAAATTAATTTGCTGGGCTCGAGTGTTTTCAGAGCTTACTGCTGATGGCTCTCTGAGCCTCTGACAACATTGCAGTGGCATGAGAGATAACATGTCATGGGTGCAGTGTGCTTATAATAGTTTCTGTACTTCCGGCATTTCCAGCAGGCTTATTTTAATGCCTATTTTGGAAGGATGGCACTGTAGAAGAGAGAGAAGTTGAGCATCAGTGTGTTCAGAGGACAGGGAAAAACAGTTAAACATGTATATTTATGATCCATGAATATAAAGCAGGCGACCAAATACCGTATTTGGATGTACTGTATGTAGATCCATCTACCGGTACAGTGTAGTTAAGATTCTCTCTCATGTCAACATTTAGTGGGCCCGACGTTTCGATCCTAGCAGGACCTTTCTCAAAGGCAGAGTCTTTGAGAAAGGTCCTGCTTGGATTGAAATGTCAGGCCCACTAAATTTTGAGATTTTCATTTTGGTAATTTTAGTCAGTAAGCAGTTTTTGTACATGTACATGTCCATGTATATCACTTCATTTTTTTAGTTCATTCATTTATATCTCTTAAAGCCAAGGACGAATTACTTTGATATGATGTCAATTGCTTTTGACTTATAGACCAAACTTCTGTACACTAGTGCACATGAAACAAAAGTGAAGTTTTGGTAGGCAAGGTGATCCTATGAATCTTTTTGTGCTTCAGCAAACTTTTGGTGCAGCTGTATTTACTATGAAATTGGCCCCAGGGCACAAATGTCAATTTACCAGTAATTAGTAGAATACTGGTATTAATGTTACCGCTAGCAATATTTGTTGAGGCAGTGTCTGCACTGCAATCATTGTTCTGATGAAAGGGGAAACGTCCTGATAGGATCAACACATGAGGTCCTCTACTGTACATGTACATCTTAAACATCTGTACAGTTGCTACAGTATATTTCATGCACTTGTCTATCATAAATGGGCTGTTACTTCCCACTACACCAAATAAACGCAATTATTTGGGTCGCGATTTGAATCGCGATTCAAACTCCACTTTTTTTGCATGTGGGGACACATTAAATGCAATTATTAGTGGGATTTGAATCGTGATTCGGACTCCACTTAGAGTACGATTTTTTAAAATAATCGCACCGTTTATTTTAAGCCCACGATGCATTGCTCAAGCACGGCATTTGCTGCCAGCAGCTTACTGCCAGGAAGTGCAGCACAGGGTTTGTTTACATTCATCAGCGAGTCCCGCAATCGGCTCGTGTTTATTTGCAATGCGATTATTTGGCCTGTGTGGACACGACAAAAAAAAACGGTTTTTGAATCGCGATTAAAATTGGGATTATTTTCGTAGTAGGAATGGCCCAAAAGTGATATACAAAACTGCTTTCTGACTTTACCAAATTTACCAAAATGCAAATCTCAAAATTTAGTGGGGCTGGTGTTTCGATCCCAGCAGGACCTTTCTCAAAGGCAGACTATGTCTAGCATACAGTTGATATAAATTTTTGTCTGTGTGGTTATCTAAAAGAAATACAGAATGCCTGTTGTTCTGAGCCTATCAGGATCTTTTTGGAGACTTGTTTCAAGCTTTGATTTAAGTTACAACTAACCAATTTTATAAAAAAAAAGTGTCTTGTGAGGAATGTGCCAGAGGCGAGAGTGCCTTGACTTTGCGCAGCGTGAGGGGCACGGAACACAGTTGGACGTGCGTGTTTGCGGTCAGTCTGTGGAAGGGGAGAAGGGGGGGGGGGGAGAGGGAGAGAGCTAGAGGGGAAGGAATTGACTGCTAGTGGGCGCTGGGAGCTGTTGTCTCTACCATGTACATTGTACCCCGGTCTATCTTGTATTAAGCAGCCAGAAAGATAGAAGTGTCAGAAGTACCATCCCCTGGTAATTGGCTAATGTCCGGGAGAGGCTTGAAACTGGACAGCTTGGAAAAACACAGATGACAGGCTGTTTTTGAAATATGACGGCTGTACGGTGATTTGTAACCCTGCGTGTACAGGCAGTGTGTGTAGAAATGCAAGGGTACATGTACATGTACCTACCTGCACATGTGCTAGTGACACTTGAATGAGATTTGAGGGGTTACTCAGTGGAAGCATACATACATGTACATGTACATTGTATGTGTACGAGTACCGGTAGTTCTCAAGAGAACCGGTGGACTCAATGGTTTGGAACACTATAGTCAGTCCTTTATAGATATATATCTGAAGTGTTTGTACACAACTGGTGAAAAGAACCGGGGCTATACATGTACAGTACATGTACAGTATGTTTAGAGACTGTGAGGCATAAGAGGTGTTTGAAAAGGCATAATAGAAGTTGTGCATTTGACTTGTGCACTTAAATCTACAGGTACATGTACAGTGATAAACATCAGATAATAGATCCCTTACTTTCACATTGGCTACGGCTGGGGAAAAAACGCACTGTCTATTGGAAACGCCTGTGGCTGCTACAGATAGCGTCTTGCATAGACTTGTGTGTAATTTGTAGCCATAGCCAGTGTAATGGGTACATGAAGGAAGTAATATTAGCCCGTGAATGACACTGCAGGTGATATGCATGGCCAGCAGTAGAAGGTGAATAGAGGAATGGATGGTGTTTAACAACATTTTGTGTAGTGTGTACTCTACCCGTCGTTAGGAGACTAAAAGTACTGGATTCCAACTATCATACAATGTAGCTGATTACATGCCTGATGAGACAGGCAAAGTACACATGTGTATTGTCTACATACTGTACATGTACATGTACTACCCGAAAGCGAAACGTTGAGTTACAGAGCCATACTCCTTCTCGATAGAGAAATGCCTCAGTGTACATGGTGTCACCGCAAACCTTCCAATTACAATTTGCATAGGTACATGTACATGTACATGTACATGTAGGATGACAAATTGGTATGTTATTTGTAGCCATAGCCAGTGAATGGCAGTGCAGGTGATGCATTTAATCCAGCATTAGAAGATGAATAGAGGTGGATGAGGTTTCATGTTACTGTACATGTACAACTACATTTACATGTACATGTTTGTACATGTACAGTAGGATGACAAATAAGGAGGTTTTATAGTAATATCTTGCAGTATACCGGTCTACCGGATATGTTGTACCCTATACAGTAGGCCTACATGTACATGTACATGTACGTAGGCCTAAATGTACAGTACATGTACATGTACATGTACATTACATGTACATTGATGGATCAAGAGCCTTCACAGGTCAGTCTTCCTCCAGCATCTAGTGTATGGTCCTGGAAAGAGAAGTCAACAGAAATTGTCTGCTTCCTTGAGTTATGATGAAGGAGTATACCAAGACCGTGTTGAAGTCTTGCAAGAAGTGATTCCATTCTCAAACGAAGCCAGTGTAGATTTTCTCATTGTCTTCTTATTGTATCTTCTCCATTCCTCGCTGAAGAGTGAAGCCTCATAGGAAGAGGTGTTGTTCCGAGACGAGTTCAAGTACATGTGTAGATTTTCTCATTCTCTACATGTACTTGTGTTCTCTGCTCCTTGTTGTAGGTGCTTCAGCAGTCCAAGGACAACGAACTCAGCCTGTACGGGAAGGAGCACGGGATGGATAGGGTCGCCCATGTGACTGTCAACGGACTCTCCAGTCAGCCCGTGGACCAGTTCAAGAGAGGCACAGGTACGCACAGCCAAGGGGGCCAGGGGTCGCCGTGGTCCATCTCTCTCATCAAAGCCACCGTAACTTACCATCACTCGCAAGACGGCGAGCGATGCACAGAAAACCATATATGACCTTCCAAACCTTACGATGGATTACCCATTGTAATCGATGCATGGCAGGGCTTTGTGAAGTCCTTCCCCGGAGCCGATTTCACTAACGCTTTGCGATGATCGCAAACGTAAAAATCGTTCGCTAAGTCTGAAATCCATCGCAACTTGGCGTTACAAGATTGCTAAAAGTTGCGATGGATTTAAGACTTTGCGATTGATTTTGGCATTTGCGATGATCGCAAAGCATTAGTGAAATCGGCCCCAGGTCTAATGACTCCCACCCAGTCCCTTTTTCCAGGAAAGAGCAAGGTTATTTGCTGGCCGCTGTAATGTGTGTGAACAGATAGCGAGAATTGAAACTTGGTGAGTTACATCACAATTGAATCCACGCTGACATCCCGATGCTCATTAACGCGAGTGCAATAAGATTAGCGCTCTAACAGTAGCACATACATGTAGTACAGTTCAAGGCACTGTACAGCTTCCTGTCAATCACTCTCAGATCATGTTTCAGGCATGTGTTGCCTTCCCCTTCCTTCCAAATCAATTTCTTGATTGCGATCAAAAGTGTGAATGCAGCTGGTATGGGTAGGCCTGACATTTGACCTGTGGTCAGATTTGTGTGTGCCCAAACCTCCACAAAAAACAATCCTGGGGATGTGCTATCCAAACAGTGGTTGGAACCTACATTGTACATGTACATGTACATGTACATGTACATGTACCAACTGGATAGCTACAATTTGCCCATAAGACTTGAAGGTTTACATGGTGGAAATACTGATTGGAAGGTTTGCGGTGACACCATGTAGCACTTCTCTTTCGAGAAGCAGAGCCGGTAATTCAACGTTTCGGGTAGTGTGTACTGTGCCCTTTGTCAGGACTCAGGAGACTGCTAGATTCCAACTATCATCGGTGATTACATGCCTGATGATACCGGCAGAGTACGGTAGTGTGACTACCCAAACGTTGAGTTACCGGCTCTTTTCAGAGCCACATTCCTTCTCGAAAGAGGTGATATGGTGTCACCGCAAACCTCCTACTTGGTATTTCCACCATGCAAACCTTCAAATCTTATCCGAGTACACACTACCCAAAATGTTGAGTTACCTGCTCTTTTCAGAGCCATACTCCTTCCCGAAAGAGAAGTGCTACATGGTAAAAACCTTCCAATTACAATATATCCACCTCTATCTGTCTGTCTGTCAGTCTGTCTCCCTCCCTCCCTCTCTGTGAAAACAAACCAACCAGTGCAGAGGCCCACTGTAAATATTGACTGATTCCCATCCACCCTCTTGCCCTTTCAGTCGGAGGATAACATCATCCTGGAAAAAAAGGAAAAATATTATGGCTGATTGAAGCACGTGTGCAGGCCTGTGTCCAGTTGTCTTATCAAATAAAAATGTGTACATGTACATGTACACTGTACATGTACATGTACATGCACCAACGGTATGTACATGTACATGTTGTACAGTACATGTACATCTTTTACCAGTGGGGATTCAATCCTTTTCCCAAATCATTCCTTTTTATTTGGTTAAAAACTGAAAAATTACAAAAACGCTAGAGTGTTGTATTATTTGTTAGATTTTTTGCCTGATGGATGCACTATATCATACATAATGCTTGTTTGGATTGTGCATACCGGGTACACACTACACATTGTACACAATATGTACAGGTATGTACAGTACATGTACATGTACATGTACATGTACAGTATGTGCATACTGTACATGTACTATACATTGTGGATAGTGGATACCATAACCATACATATCTGCATACTCTGACCTGAAGTTGTACTTATTTACATGCACCTGGAATTGTGCAGGATTAGGGGTTTCACCATTAAATATACATTGGGGCACTTGCCCGGATGGCAAACACCAGACAAGGGCACTTTGGACTAGCCAGAGACTGGCTTCTGCGAAGCTTAGCAGGACAGGGCAAAAACAAATACTGGTAGCTCACATACTCAAGAAACAAACTGAGGTTTGAACATGTACATGTACATGTAAAACGAAAACATTGGAAGGATGAGGCAGGCATGCATGTACAGTATGTGTAGTTGTGTACAGTACCGCTCTTCAGGCTAGTTGTACAGTGTTTGTTTTGTGGTACATGTACATTTGCATGTTCTCTTTTGTTGTTGTTCTGGGCAGAGCTGGTACATACATGTACATGTACATACAATACATGTACGTGTAACTTGACGTTTGGAGTGCCCATCGTCAGCATCTCCTGATCCTTGCAGACCTTGTAAAAATTCAGGACAATTGTGCAAATCCTTGCCATATTACCATAAAGGCTTTGTCTCAGGATTTCCTTCCTGTAATTTAGCTGAAAACATGAAAGATAAGACTTGAAGGTTTGCAAAGTGGAAGTACAGTACCAAGTGGAAAGTTTGTGGTGACACCATGTAACACTTTCAGGAAGGAGTGTGGCTCTTTTTAGATGAAGGCTTCTGCTCAAGCTTTGGGGTAATTTCTCTCACTTGCTTAAAAATTAAACATGCAAATGGTTGCAAACAGCTTACTGACTTACAGTAAATGATGAGATTAGATAAGACTTGAAGGTTTGCATGGTGGAAAAACTTAGGGGAAAGTTTGCGGTGACACCATGTGATATGTAACACTTTCAGGAAGGAGTGTGGCTCTGAAAAGAGCTGGTACATGTACCGGTAACTCAACATTTCAGGTACATACATGTATGTAGTGTGTAGTGTACATGTATGTACATTGTGTACATGTACTCTGCCTGTCGTCAGGAGACACTGAAGGAACGCACACATTTGATGGAGGCATGGGGACCATGATCCCAGCCCTTCATCTGGATGAGGATGGTTTCCATGGCAACATGTTTGAGGACCATCCCAAGCCTCTCAAAGAAAACAATGACTTGCTTGTCTTTACTCAGTCAGATGCTAGTTACCAGATACACAAAGTGAACATAAAAGACAATCGGCAAACAAAAAATGATATACAAATATTTCGTTGGCTCGCTTGACTCGAATTCGTGAGGGTTTCCATCCTTAACCTTCCCTGTCTAGTTTAAGGGCAGCAAATCGCTGGCCGAAGCTTTGCTCAACTTCATTTCTCTCCTAATGTGTCTAATTTTCTGTCTTAGTTCGGTCGCCTGATATTGACAACGACAATGAAACGGAGGACGAGGAGGAGTCTTATTCGTCGGACCAGGAGAACAGTGACAGCGGGGAGAATCTCCCAGAAGCTCAGGTAAAAAAGGACAAACTCTCCCTCAACCCCAATCCCGAAGAAAGCATGCCGCTTTGTAAAAGGCCCTGCTAGGATGGAAACGTCCCGTCTTCTACATTTTTAAGATTTGCATTTTGGTCTCTCTTAAAGGGTCTCTGCAATAGACATTTTATCACTTAAATCAAACTGCTTTCAGTTTTTATGCTAATGAGAATTTCAATATTCATGAGCAAATTTGTGATGTCATCACAGGATCATACAACAGAAACCCAATTGGTTGTGTACAAAGGTTTCTGAAAATATGTGGTTTTTCCTGCAGACCTAGCCCTAAACCTGTTCATTTGCTGCCAAAATGTACATTCATAATCATTTACTGAAGGCGTTTTTCAAACCTAATCCAGATAGATTGATTTGCAGTTTGAAAGTTAATGTTTTTCAGTTTTTCTTAGGTTTTTAAACTGTGGGTTCTGACATGACAATACAATAGTGTCCTCATTTTTATAAGGATATTTTTTAAGGCCAACAAGATGACCAATTTCTGAATCCACTAAGAAAGCAAAGCTTGCCAATATGTTTGTGCACTTCAGATCCCTAGATAACAGCAGAAAATGAGCTTGACTGTGATTATTATTGTAGACCCTTAAAGTTAGTAAGCAGTTTGCAACATTCTCGTTTATCACTTGAAGAAAGGAAATTAGAAGACTGCGTTTTTTTCATCTGTGAATGGTCTGTCTTTCGACTTTGTCAGCCTAGACTCAGAATTGGCAATCCCGGAGTGTACAGATTTGATGGAGGGGGTGAGATTAGGACGCTGTCGAAATATCAACCTCTGTGTCAGATGCACTGATGTGCAGGAGGAGCTGATCTTGATGACAATCTGAAGAGGTTTTTTTTAATGAGGTGCCACACTCAGCAGGGTGACCCTGAGAAAGGCAACCCTTGTGTGGCAGTCTAAAAAGTACTCCAAAGTGATCTTTGACGCACATACTGTATCTTTGATACGTAATCTGGCGACAGTAAAGTTGAGTGCGCCAGTGCGGTGCATGCTGAAAGCTCTCCATTTGGGTTGATCCGTCCCTGTGACTATCGGTATGGTCTGGGGGACTGAGTGGTCGGGGGTTCGGCAGTGACATCATCTACACTCACAACCTGTACTTCTCCCAGTCCCAACCCTTTGTAATAAGTGGATACATGTGCTTGTAAGTGTACACACATACTCATTTTTGTATCCTTGTGGAGACATTGCTTTGTTCGTGTGCACTACCGGTATACAACCGAACGAGAAACAACGTTTTAAAAATGCTCCCATTTCAGCCACATTCACTTTCCTGGGTAGAAATTTGGACCGTATGTCCCTCATGTATAATGATTCGTACCCATCACAAATTTCCTGTTTTTGAGTTACCTTCTAAATACCAGTTTCGTGGAAACCTTGTGGAGACCTACGTGTAGATGCACATGTACATGTAGTCATGTATAGTTGTATACACCTTTACAATATCCCAGTGGAGACCTATTCTACATGTACAGTGTACCTATAGGAATACCGGTAGGTCTCCAAAAGGCACTATATCTGCGCCCTGTACATACATGTACATGTACCGGTACAGTATGCTGACAAATAGCAGTCAGGGCTATATGCTCCCCAGAGGGAGCTGAAGATAATTCAGATGTACCATAGGCACAAGGACTCGGGTAGTAATATTAATATATACAATACATGTTTATATGTGTGGGCTCCATTTGGGGAACTCTAGAATACGTTTAGATACAGTACTGTACATGTACATGTACTTGTAGATGCACAGTGTGACACCACATGGAAATATCTATTTTTGTGAGTTTGTGGGGCTCTGAAGAAAAAACAATGTATAATAATGCATTACATATACATTAATTCTTTCCTCTTCCGTGAAAAACTTCTGCATTTATTATTAATATTAGTAAGGGAAAAAAACAACAACAACACCATTGAAAGAGTTTGACAGGAGCAGGAATAAGTTCCGCGTAAGTGAGAAGAAAGTCAATATTTGCGGAAAATCTTAATGAGATTCCCTGGATAGGGAAATCGATGATGAATAATTCTCCTCAATTTGATGTCAATCTCAAAATAGCACAGCCCTTTCAAATCAAATGTCTCACAACGGATGCAGTGATTCACCTGCTTTCCAACTATCCCCCTTCCGCTGGCCATTTTACACCACAGGACCTTTTACACGTGTCAAAACACGGGTCCACCCTGTGCAAACGCTCCCAAATATTGACACACGTCAACCTTGCTGCACGTTCACACTACACTGTGCAAAACTGGCTTTGGAGCTACTCTTGTAAGATTGGACCCATACATTGTGTTCACACAGCTCAAATGTGCACGGGTCACGTGCAAAATAGTCCCCAAATTTGCTTGTTCTATGCATAGCAACCCACATTTTTCAACACGGGTTAAGCGCTTCACACGGGTCGACGCCATGTTGGAATCTGGCAGTGTGAACAGGTTACCCGGGCTGGACGAGTGCACAGCCTGGGGATTTTTGTTTGCAGCGTGAAAAGCCCTTATTTTCTTCTACCAAGCAAAGCCCCTTTCTCGTACTGCAATGAGAATTGGACTGATCAATGACCATGGATGTCTGCATTTTCTAAATTGCAGCAGGCGCAATCAAATTGCAACCTTGTGAACACCCGTTCATCCACCATAGACAGCAATTACCGGTAATATTCTGCAGTCCTTTGAGCATGGTCGAGGGGAATTCATGAGCTATTATTGGCATGTACCGACTACCGTTTCTCTGCTCATTTGAATCACTCGATTCTCAATTCTTTCTGTGTCTTTCAGCTCAAGATCCAGGTTTCTTTTAATACAAAAATAATAGACACGGAACAGTAATTCACAAAGCAAAATCCCTTAGAAAGTCTTAAACCTAGAATGCCTGACTGCCTGAATTGCCATTACATGTACATGTATCATAGCTGCCAACCATTCCTCTTTATTGGTAAAAATTTATCACTTTTTACAAGCTCTTGACAACAGATTCCGATTGTTGGCTTGGAAATACACAAGTATTCCTATGTAGTTTGCTTTGTGATTCCTCTTTTCTAGCAGAATTATTCCTGATTTTCTTTGAGATACATGTAGGTTGGCAGCTTCCGGTATGATGTGTTCGTACCGTATCATGCATAATATTGTGTACAGTGTACAAGGTACCGGTATGTGCACTGCCGATATTGATACGTACATGTCGAATTACTGGTTTTTCAAATTGCATATGGCCTTCGGCATAATCAGCCTTTATATTCGTTGCCACAACGGACGTCTGAGTGCCGTCTCATTGAAACTGGCTTCCTTTTTTTCTTCCGTTGTTCAAATATCCGTCTCTCTGTGGCATTTGCTTTTGATCAAGATCCCCACTTGAGACAAGTGGCAGGATTGATGCATGTCCTGTGAACATGTTCATGTCCTGTGGACATGTTCATGTTCTGTACTAATACGTACATGTAGACGTCAGGGACAATGTTTTGGCCAAGTTTGATTAGGTACGGTCTTTCTATATTGCTAAAAAAATTATTAGAATACACCATTGCTTTGTCTATGGGATAAAGTGGGGGGAAAAAAGAACAAAAAATATGCCTTTTCCATTGAGACGGAAAAGCCAAAAATTGCAAACTGCTTACTGGTTAAAATGACCCAAAAGTGAGTATCAAAAATTTGGAGGGCCTGACGTTCGATCCTAATGTAACAGGACCTTTCTCAAAGGCTGTTTGCCTCCTCTCACCCGTACACTCTGTCTATGCCAAGGTGTAGAATAAACTGACAAAGAGGTTTCAGAACAGCTTCTTCCCTCGTTCAGCCTCTCTCCGAAAATTTCCTTCCCAGTTCATGTCAAGTGCCAGGATCACTGAAATCAGGTTGCACTGAGCAGTTGATTCTGCATCCACTTTGAACCATTGAATTTTGCCGCAAAGTCGTCATGGATAGGACGGAAATACATGTAGTGCCATGCCTATTTGTCATGGGTGTACAGGTACATGTGTACATGTTAACATGTACATGTATGGTAATCATGTATAGCGTACTATATGTACATGCATGTACATGTACATGTACTTGTGTACACAACATGTACACAAAGTCAATGAACTACATGTACATGTATACATGTATAGACTGTATCAATCTTCTTTGGCACATTTGGTGATATCCAGCTACATGTACATGTACACATTATGTACATGTACATTGTACAGTGTACTTGTGGAAAGAAGTCATAAACTACTGTAGAACGTGGGCTCGCCTAATACCTCCTTGGTCAAAGTAGCAGGCAGCTTTACTGTACATACTGTAGGAATGCTGCCTGGAATATACATGTAGAGTATGCACAGTACATGGTCCGGCAACATTGGTCCATCGAGTCCATGTGTAAAATGCACATGAAGTGAATGCAGGATGGGATGTGCCATGTGCAGATGCAGCCAGGGGCCCACTGTGCTGCTTGTACATGTATTGCATCTCATTTGAGAAGAGGTTTGTCAGTGTCCTCTTATCGGGCTCTTCAGTGAAGAGTCTTATCTCTCCTGAATGCCGTGCTCTAAAGTCATATTCTCTTGTGTCCAGTTACATGTAGAGTTGCGCACCTGCAGTTTCACATTGTACAGTATGTCTGTGATCAGAGCCACATGCTATCTATATAACCCATACCCTTAGGTATGTACACATATGATACATGTACATGTACAATGTAGGTTCACTTGTGAGTACATGTATGCCCTGAAGACAAACAGAGTATACTGTTCGAAACAGTGAGTTCCTCCAGTTCTTTTCAGAACCACACATACTCACAAAAGATAATTTTGCATGGTGTCACGGACTATCAGTACTCCTGGTATTATCACCATGAAAACCTTCAAATCTCATACATGTACATGTACATGTACAGGTTCACTTGCTTTTTCACAATCGGCATCCCCTAGTGGTATTGTAAAATGTAATCCTGTGCCGTCTTGTGTACAAAACCTAA
This sequence comes from Luidia sarsii, assembly GCA_949987565.1. Taxonomy (NCBI): domain Eukaryota; kingdom Metazoa; phylum Echinodermata; class Asteroidea; order Paxillosida; family Luidiidae; genus Luidia; species Luidia sarsii. The sequence continues at coordinate 11,808,455 of OX465101.1, read as the reverse complement.
TGCAGTCAGTGCTTGACTTGGATTATGGGGCTTTATGCACTTGGAAACAGGAGTTGCAGGTTCGAATCCCGCCCGAGCTGCCTATATTTTGTTTTTAGCAGGCAATCGGGTCAAAGCACCGAGCACACTCTGTTTAATATTACAGTATGTCGAGTAGGGGCCAAACCCTCATTGAGTTATGGGGCTGGGCTGCCCCTATGGCCCAAATGTGGTTGCGCTGGCAGGCAATAGTGCACGCATGTGATCTGCCCCCTATTTGTGCATTATACATGGCTGCGTGCTGGCCGTATGCATATTTCATGACGATCCCCTCTCCTCACCCATGATCGCATATCTGCACTTGGATTCACACGTGGTCAGCGTCTGAAGTACAGTGCATGCACACACCGTGGTCGGGATTAAAACCGCACAAGGCCGTCAAGCTCAGACATCCATGCTCAGACGGATGGATTTTTACTGGAGCGGGAAATATTTCACGCTGCGCTGAAGTTCTAATTGAATTTTGTCAGCTGGCATTCAACAGTTCAAATTGTATGAGAAAGCAGATTTGTTATTTAGCTCCTTGGAAGGGAAATATCCAAAATTGTTGCAAACTGTTTACTGAATAGAATAATTACCCAAAACGCAATTCCCATAAATAAGGACCTTCTTGCAGGACCTTACTCAAGGATCAAAATCTGTCATTGAAAAAATCCTGCTAGGATAAAAAACGCCAGGCCCTCTTAATTTATGTGACTTTAGAGCAAAGAGGGTTAGGAACCAGATAATCAGAATAATGTCTGCATATTCATTCTTATGAATGAACAAAAACACACAAGAGTGCCGTTTCTGTTTCTTGGAAAATTGGCTGTCTTGATGCTGAAATCACTTGCCTTGGGGCCATAGAAAGGTGTTCATTTCCGAGGCCTGGGTAAAAATGCAACATGGCTTTACTGTATGACATTTGCAAGACATTGGAGATGAGGATCATGCATATGAGCATTCTTCCGGTGATGACCAGAGCATGTGCACTGTCCAAAATGCTGAGTTACCAGCTCTTCTCATAGCCATACTCCTCAAAAGAAATGACTTACGGTACATAAGATATCATTACTTACATACTGTAAATGACTATGACTTCCATTGAGGTGCACATTTGCAGCTCTTCACCCATTTCAGGGGGACAAATTGAGATTCAGGAGTCTGCACTGTGGGTAGACTTGTGTGCTCGTGACCCGGACTCATATCCGACTTGAGTTTTACTTTCCAGGACTCAGACTCAACTTGTGTGACTTCCAACTCGATGGAAAAAAAAGCCTTTCTGTGGATGGTTTGCTTGACTCTTTCATTTGATATACTGTGCAAGTACCGATACATACTGTATGCTTTTTACTAGGAAGAAATTCAAGTGCACTCTGAGTTTATAACTTTCCAAAAAGGTGTCTCCAATGCAATGCTGAAATGCAAAGGCGATTCAAACTTGAGACTCAACCTTTGTGGGTCATGACTTAAATTTGACTTTGAAGTCTCGGGACCTAGACTCGAACTTGAGAGATGTGACTCAGACTTGGACTTAATTATGATATTTTGTGACTCGAATTTAAAGTTTAATTGTGGCAGATCTTTAACTACTGGGAGGCGGGAGCCATTGTAACGTTGCACATGTATGTGGAGGGGGTAAGCTTCAATGCCCCCCTGACTCGGTGCAGTAAATATCTCAGTCAATGCAGGGCTGCAAACGAAACACCCAGCAATTTTAATGACTAGTCTGCCAGGCCTTGTCTATCCATTCATTTTCATCGCATCAGCGATCCATCTTGTCAGGAACTGACCCAGATTATTCAACCAAACACTGCATACTTTTATCCTCTCTGACACTCTCTCAGGGGGGGGGATTTATGATCAGTGCAGGCCTATTTTACCCTGGCCGAGAATTCTAAGGTTTGATTGTTTCTTCTTCTTTTTGTCTCTCTTTTTTGGGGGGGGGGGGGAGGGGTAATTGAAAAAAGAAAAATTGTACATACACATGTATGTAAATTAAGATAAAAATGAATTGAATTTTTGTATTTAAGTTAAGTTTTGATTCAGACTTTTCAACCACATTGTCTCAACATCTACATGTAGGAGGGTAATGACTAACACCATGCAGCTTTCTGATAATCCTTCTTTTGTGTTCACTCTTCCACACTTCTCTCTTTGATCTTTCCCCCCTCTTCTCACTAATCCATACCCTACTCCTTGCCCTTCCCTTTGATCTCTCCCTACCAGCTTTACTCTTTGTCCTTTGTTTCTCATCCGTGTCCTATTCACTCTCTTCCCCCTTCCTTTGTGTACATGTATCTGTCCTTGTCACTCTGCCTTTGAGAAAGGTTCTGCTAGGATCGAAATGTCAGGCCCATTAAATTTTAAGATTTGCATTTTGGTAATTTTGATGAATATTGATGGCTTAGAGTTGCTGTTGGTAGTTGGTCAGAGGGAAAGTCACTTTGTCTTCATGTCATGGATAATTCAATACGTGTTAATCAGTCTCATATGAATTATGCAGCCACATACAATGTAGTACATGTACACTGTAGTGCATGGTCTTTTCATATGTATTGTACATGTACAGGTATGCATTTTAATTCTTACCATATACGTATCCAAGATAAATACCTGTACATTACATGTACATGTACATAATGTACTGTACAGTATACATGTACAGTATGTGTACATACACTGTACATGTATATCAGACTTAAAGGCCCAATTGTTAAAGGTCGAAAGATTACCTCAGTTTGTAAGTTAAACCAGTGATTAAACATACCCAGAAAACATCACTGAAATTTTTAGCTCAAACAATAATCTGAGAAAGGCGAAAAGGGAAAAAAAACATGACATTGTGGTTCATGTAACCACCACAGACCCCGGTATAAATGTACCGGGTACTAATACTGTACATGTACAGTTGTGTACACTGTACATGTTTATGTGTGTACATCCACGTACATTTTGTCTGTGGGGTTTACGACATGATTCAAAACAGTTGTTAGCCTACATGTACATGTACTGTACTGTACATATGTACATGTATGACTACAGTGCTTTACTGCACATGTACATACATGTACATGTATATGTACACATGTACTGTACATGTACACACGTGCAATACTGTACATGTACATGTATGTACAGTGTACATGTACATGTACATGTACAACACATGTACAGGTGTACATACTACATGTACATGTACCGGTATACAGAACCTTGTGCATGTCTTGTGAACAATGGTGAAGTTGTGGTTTACATGTATACATGTACGTGTACATGTATACGTACAGTATGCATGCATAGGACCTGTTACTGTTAGTGTTATTCCATGTTATAAATTTGTTTGTACACAAATGTACAGTGTACATGTACATGTACATGTGTATGTATGTGGCGCTACATTGTATGCGCCATGCTTGTAGCTTGTACCGGTGTGATCAGTCTGCTTACGAGTACTCAGTAATTGTTTTCTTTGTAACTTACATGTACCGGGGTATGCACATGCACGTACCGGTAATTAACCAATGTTCATGCACATACAGTACATGTATTACTGTAGGTTGATGAATACAAACTTACGGTACTATCGTAATTTACACTTTACAATGCACCTGTACATAAAAAAAACTGTGCTGGACATTATTAAATTTAATTTGCACGTACCTGTACACACGTACATGTACATGTACATGTACATGTACTGTACGTACCGTTTGTGTACATGTAGTTTGTGTACAACTGTACATGTACATGTTCTGCAATGTAATTATTTGACATGTATAGATGTACATGTACATGTACATTGTACATGTACCTGTACATATGTACATGTACATGTACATGTATGCATGTGGATGGTGATCCTTCTTCAGTTATAACTGGTTTTTTTTTTTTATCCCCACAGCTGGATCCTATAGTCCTATACTTTACCTTGAGAAAACAATGCCATGCACATTAAATGCACAAATGGTGTAACGGGTACAATTACTACAATATATTATGTATAATTATGTATGTGCATGTATCTGAGTAATTAACTCTGTCCTGGTAATGGTGTAATGTACTCAGTGTCTGCATGCACAATGACTATGCAAGGACAAGGGCCCATGTAACCTTAATCATGTTAATAGAACGGAGTACGGTATGTGCAGCGATGGCTGGCATGAACTACATGTACATGTACTGTAGCATCACCCACAGTAGCAGTGCATGTATGCATGGGAGGTACATGTATGACTCCCTAGTCCCTACATGTATGTGCTATAGTGGCTGGCCTATTAGTAGCAAACCTCATTGACAGGTTTTATGGAGGGGAGGGGGTGGGATGGGGTGGAAGAGAGAGGGCAGGTGCTAAATGATGCTGTCACGGTTCTTGGCCGTGGATGACTGCATTCCATCTTTCCTCCATTTCCCCGTCTCTGCCCCTTTCTCTTCCCTCCCTCCCTTCCTCCTCTCCTCCCTGAGAGAGCCGAAGACAAATCAGCTTGGCCTGTCTTGGGCCTGGGGCACAGCATAACAGCATGCCGGGCATAGCTGGGCAGAGAGAGAGGGAGAGGGAGAGGGAGAGGGAGAGAGGGAGAGAGGGAGAGAGGGAGAGAGGGAGAGAGGGAGAGAGAGGGAGAGAGGGAGGGAGGGAGGGAGGGAGAGAGGGAGAGAGGGAGAGAGGGAGAGAGGGAGAGAGGGAGAGAGGGAGAGAGGGAGAGAGGGAGAGAGGGAGAGAGGGAGAGAGGGAGAGAGGGAGAGGGAGAGGGAGAGGGAGAGGGAGAGGGAGAGGGAGAGGGAGAGGGAGAGGGAGAGGGAGAGGGAGAGTGAGAGGAGGTTGGAGATGGAGAGGGGGATGGAGATGGAGAGGGGGATGGAGATGGAGAGGGGGATGGAGATAGAGAGGGGGATGGAGATAGAGAGGGTGATTGGAGAGAGGGAGATGGAGAGGGGGATGGATATGGGATGGGGGAGATGGAGAGGGAAAGGGAGAGGGGAGGGAGAGAGTGAGATAGAGAGGTAGGGAGGAGGAGAGGGAGAAGGAGATGGGATGAGAGAGAGGGAGATGGAAAGGGAAAGGGAGAGGGGGATGGAGGGAGAGAGAGGGAGGAGGAGAGGGAGAGAGAGAGGGGAGAGGGTGAGGGAGATGGAGAGGGAAAGGGAGAAGGAGATAGAGAGATGGAGAGGTGTCGGGGGAGAGGGAGATGGAGAAGGTGAGGGAGGAAGGGAGAGGGGTTGTGAGAGATGGAGAGGGGAAGGGAGAGAGAGAGATGGAGAGGGGGAGGGGTGGGAGAGAGTGAGATGGAGAGGGGAAGGGAGAGAAGGAGATGGAGAGGGGGTGGGGGAGATGGAGAGGGAAAGGGAGAGAAGGGCAGAAGGAGAGGGAGGGGGAGATCTACAGGGGGAGAGGGGAAAGGGGAGAGGCAGTGACAGAGGCAGAGGGTATAAAATCAGCTCCGAATGTTATGCTCCAGCTTAAGGGTTGCCAGTTCAGCGGATTGGTCACACCTCCATGTCGGCCCTGAATGTGTCTGCAGCACGCATGGCTGCAGCTTTCTCATGCCGTGATTTTTGGAGTCGGTAATCTCTTGCATCGGTCGTCGTCATGTCTCGTGGACAGTCTCCTATTTCACTACGGCGGGTTTTTTTTTTTTAATTTATTTTTTTTAAATCGTTGAGCGCTTTTAAAGTTTAATAGGAGCAATCTGTCATTTCAGTGTGCCAGACTGAGACAGGCACGTAGGCTTGTTTGCTGGGTTTGTTGACGTAGCCTCGGTAACGGTTTTTGCGTCTGATTTATAGAGACGCTCATGTGGACGTACTGTGTAATGTATTGCCTCAGTGTGCGTCATGCTGGCTGTATTTATGAAGCTGATGAATAAAACAAGCCCTCACACATTTGTGTGCAATATGGACTCACTCATACAGTCAGCAACAAGACCTTTTCTACTGATCTTCCATAAACATCTTGCAACAGTATGCACATATTATGTACTGAACTCCCAACAGCTCAGTTTTTTTTTTTTTTTTTTTTCTAAAGCAAAATTGCTTTTCCCATGTGAATTACGGTATTGAAAATATTTCCACCGAGTGTCCACACAGAGCATGGCATTTCTAGTTGACATGACTGACATTCTTGTCGATGGGCAAAGTTTTCAACAATACAAAGGAAAGGAAAACTGACCAGGATTTTCTATTTTAAAGCAATTGAAAAAAAATAAAAAATTATGGCCAAGAAAATTATTTTGTCTGGCCCGGGAGTGGACGAGAACCTGGTTCTGTGTGTCAGCACTCTGAGCTATCCAGTCCTTAGATGGTGGCCTTCCCAAATAGTCAACTTGTCTTTGCTTGGATGGGGGGCGCCAGTCAGAAGCAATTCAAGTCAACCATCAATTGCTGTAGGCCTGTATAACTTCTGGGATCATGCTCCAGTCTTCATTCAGATGTAAACATTAAATAGTTGTAAACCTGGCTACGGCAGTTCAGGGATCACACAAAATTTGTTGCACTTGCAGCTAAAATGTCATTGAAATGAAGTCAAGTAAAAATTGATGGAGCAATTTGACAAATAAGACTTGAGGCTTTTCATGGTGGGTGAATCAATATAGGAAGGTTTGCAGTGACATCATGTATTACTATAAGGTCTCCTAAAGAAGAGTTATGGTTCTGAAAAGAACCCGTGTTCAGAACCATACAGTACATGCATATGTACCTCTTCTTTAAAATAAAGCTACATTTCCACTGGACTAAAATTTAACCGATGCGATGGTTAAATTTGTAATAGTCATATTTGACCGTCGTTCCCACTTGGACTTGTGAGTCTGTCAAATTTAACCAAGATGATGGTTAAAGTAACTGAGCCTGGCTGGCAATGTAATGGCTCATAAAGTGTGAGCAACATGAAGCAGACGCTGTGCACAGTGCATGTACATACATGTATGTACGTATTACGTGTACGTCATAGGCCGGATGTGGTTTTTTAACGAGTCGCGTTCAACCGAGTGGTGCGTTTCCACTGGACTAATCGGCTCGGTTAAACTTACCTGGTCACTTTTACTGGGCAGAGGTTGGCCAGTAAAAGTAACCATTAGGCTTGGTTAAATTAACCGAGAGGAAATTTAACTGGGCTGTTTCGACTGGATTTAAAATAATCTTGGTTACTTTGACCAAAATAAGCCCAGTGGAAACGCGGCTTAAGAGACCTTATCGTGTACACGTACATGAACATGGTGTCACCACAAACCTTCATGTATGATTTGTAAACAAATTGTGGGGAGTGGGATGAGGAAAATGTGACTGGACCCAGACTACCCTGAGATACACTGTACATGTTTATCTGGTTTATTTTTTTTTAAGGCTTTGGAAGGAGTTGTTTTCTTTCCTGTTTTTTTTTTTTTGTAACCGAGATGCATTATGTCCACAAGGTTTGGGAGAGTTTTTCAGCAATGTCTGCATTGTGTACATAGCATTTGACAACGGGCTGCCTAAGAGCATTATACATACATACATGTAGTCTATAGACACTGACTCCCACCTTTGCTTCAAATAGTGGAAATGCTCAGTTGCCTCTAATAAAAGGAGGACTCCCTGATTGGAGGGAAGGACAAGGGGGGGGAGGGGTCTGCCATCAGCCAGGCTTTTTTGTTTGTTTTGAGGCTGTGTATTTTTTCTTTCTTCTTTCTTTAAGTCCTTGTTCGTCCAACCTTTGCAGTATTTGCCCCAGGTATAAAGCAAATGCCAGTGAAAGGCCATGACATTTTTATTTTTTGTGTAAAATGTTTTTAGTGTGGGGGGATGGTACTGTACGTGCGTGTATTTCTGCACCGAAGGACCGCACCTGAAGCTCTGAATGGCGTCATACTGGCATCCCTGGTCCCATCAGAAATTCTAGTGTTTGCATGGCTCTCCATCAAATGTTCAATTAGTGGTGCCGCAAAGTGGTGCATGCCTGCACTGCTTGTTCGGAATCGGCTGAAGTCCCGCGTCGGGGGCCCCGGCCACATGAGGCATTGTTGTTTGGAAGATCTGCTTCTCGATGGCAACTCTCAAAGTAATGTACAGTGCGAAAAAAACAGTTATGAAAAATCCCCAAACACAAGGCCTTATAAGGCCACTCGAGGTGATGGCTACAGGAAAAATAGAAGAGGAATAGACAGATAAAGAAAGAAAAGTCAAAGGGAACGAAGTTATCTATTCACGTTCCTCTTGAACAGATCCAGGTTGACCAAGTCTTGTGGTTTCGGCATCGTGCAGTGTGTGACCGCACTGGACGGGCTGTATGGACCATTCTTCTACTTGCACTGCGAAGAAAAATGATGTCCAAATGCTAGAGAGTTGAAACGAAATGAAGCCCAATGCCCGCAGGGCCATGGACTTGGTCACAGCATTTGCAGGCATAAGTATGAAATTCGATTAGGGCATACTACAGTAAGTCCTGTAAGAAAATTCAGTTCTAAACTTCTAATCAGATTCATCTTGTTGAACTTGAAGTCTTTGAGCAGCACACATGTCTGCACATGCATCTTCAATTGGGCACACTATAGACACATACATGTAACATCATTGCTAAATACTATTACTATAGTTTGCCATAATGGATTATGGTTTCCAAGTATACATGTACAATGTACATGCACAGTACTGTACATGTACATGTACATGTACATGTACATGTACACTGTAAACATGCAGCCATGTACATGTAACCCACCCGTGTATGTGTACAAGAAATAAATCGTACTACATGTACATACACTGTACATGTACATGTACAATGTATGTATATATGTACATGTTTTATGTAATGCAGCATTTCTCAATCTCAATAAAGTCTGTCAGTAATACTGAAACAAGTACGGTACATATGTGTAATTACCGGTACCTAGTATACTGTACACATTTTGTGATTTGTCATTTAAGTCAGTGAGCATTGTCCCGTTATTTTTTGTAAGCCCGCTAGAGCTGCGTTCGCACTGGACTTTTCCTTCCGCGGCCACGCGGTAACTTACCATGACATTCCTGAAAGTGATTCTACCGTGCGTCCGCACTTGGATTTATCTTCCGCGACGGACTAAGAAATTCACCGTGTGAGACTGGGTGCTTTGTAGTCGCGGCAGTTCTTCCTGGGCGGAACTGTTTGCAATTGACTTTTTTCCATCCCTGTCAAGTTACCGTGACGTCTCTCGCCCTGTTACATGTAGATTTACAAATTGTACATCACACTCGCAGTAAGTTGACACTGACAGGGAGGGTAGTTTTCCGTGGGTCTGCACTGGATTTATTTTTTGTCATTCTTCCGCTCAGCCACGGTAGTGCGACAAAATTAAGTGCAATGCGAACACGGCTTTAATTTCTCTGATTTTTTAAAAGTATATTTCCCAGCAGACTCCCTCCCCCAGACCATTCTTGCTCTTGCCATGCCGTCAGCAGACTGCTAACTTGCTGAGGGGAGACTCTGTCACCAATATCTAGGCTTGTGGGAATGCCCAACCCCCAGTACTGTGTGTGTGTACTCTGTACCTGGTTTGCTTTTCCTTGGGCTTCCGTGATGGAGTCGGAAAAGGAAAAGGCCTGGGTGGGTGGGAGAGATGGAGTTGAAAGAGGGGACCCCCGGGGCCAGGTTATGGGGAGGGGAAGGAAGGGGATTAGAGGGCCTGGTGCCCCCTATTGCACCCAGATCCTAGATCCTAGATCCCAGGGTCAGGGGAGGGAAGGGAAGGGAAGGGGTTTGGCAGGATCTGTGGTCTCCTATTGCACCCAGATCCTAGATCCCAAGGCCAGGCCATGTGGAGAGGAGGGTCAGGGAAGGGAAGGGAAGGGGTTTGGCAGGATCTGTGGTCTCCTATTGCACCCTGATCCTAAATTGCTCCCAGATCCTAGATCCCAAGGCCAGGCCATGTGGAGGGGAGGGATCTGTGGTCTCCTATTGCACCCAGATCCTACTGGTAGATCCCAGGATCATGGCACAACCGGGGTCCACTCTGACTTCAGTAGTTCCTGCTGAGTCATTCCCTAGCATCTCCTAGGGATGTGGCTTTTATTTTGCCAAAGCTCATAATTCACCCCCCTTGCTTGAAGGGAACCCCCAGTCTCCCGGCAACAGTTGTTTTAATGGAAAATTCACAAAAACTGAGTAATTTAATGCTTTTGAACTATTTTATGTTGTTGATATTCTATCCTGTGAGCATGATTGGAATATTTTGTAAGTGTGCTGATAAGATTATACATGTACATATAAAAGGATCATATTGTGCTTTATTTGTGACAAACTTTGTGATTCATTCCTGTGCTTGCTGTATTGGGCACGTTAATGATAATCCCAATGAAGCTGTCGTCTTCTTTGGAAGTGTAGGGAAAGGGGGTTGAACAGTCAGTCTTAATCATCATGTACATGCATTGTGTTTGTGTAGTTTAGACCTTTATCATACATGTACATGTGCACACACATACTGGACCTATATAAGTACATGCATCAGATGCATTGCACATTGTAGGTACGTACCGGTATGTATTTTCAGAGGAAAAAAGACAATTGAGTGGAAACAATCAAACAAACAATTTATAGCCGTCTCCAATGAAATGCCAGCTTGTTCATGGGAAAATTAATCAGGAAAGTCAGACAAAAAACTCTTTTTGGAATTTGTGTGGCCAAGAGAAGAACCCCTTCAGACATACATGTAATTGAATAGATACTGTAGCACAGCATGACATTTTTTTAAAGGACACGCTTTTTGGAAGTGATAATCTGTGATAAACTGTTGGCTGACTACTTCTTGATCGGATGGGTTTTCTCTCTCTCTCTCTTTTGGTTTCAGGATCTTCTTGGTGAGGAGGAGCAGGAACCTGGTAGGAAAGGCTTAGGAACCAAGCTGAGGCCACCCATGCTGAGGGTAAATATCATAATATCCTTTGAAAAATTTACATGTGACTAGCTCTGCAAAAAAAGGACCTTGATTCTTTAAAAAATAATAATAATATTTTGTTATATATATTTATAAAAAATAGTCGGAAAGAGCATGAAATAAGCTTTATTGTGGTGGAAGTTTGACCTCTATAGCACGTTCCATTTCTGAGATATATTGAAATTCATGTAGTGATCTCTGTCACCGAAAATTAAATGCCTTATGGAGAAATGGCTTTGATTTATTTGTTATTAATTTTATTAATTTATTGCTATTTGCATATGAAAATACACAATAGAAATTGAAATGGCTCTCGTGCTAAAATACAATAAATATACACATTAAGAATGTCAAGTATCAAAACACCACCATCCACCACCCAAAATATATACAGAATATGATTCATAAGATTACCATAACATTTCACATTAACATATAAAAATATTTTCCTTTAAACATTTATGTATTACATTATCAAATATAAACACGAAATATGAAGTGAGGAATCATACAACAATCGTGCACTTGAAATCATTCCATCCCATTCAGTGTAAGGAGCCGGATGTCCAATTGTAGGAATTCGTAGGATTTGGGGCATGTGGCAGTTGATGCATTCCATCCCATTCCACCCCATCCCATTTATACATTTTTCTGGCCCAAAAAGTGGCAAGGTGAATTGGTGAAGCTCACAAAATGCTATATTTTTCATCATTATTGATGGAAATTAACGGTTACTCTAACTGATTATGGAAGAATGGACATCAACCGAACCAAAACATTCAACAAACAAGAAATCGAAAAGTGAAAAAAAGAAAGAAAAAAAAACCTGTTTGTTGGAAGAGCCGACAGGGTCAAACAATTTGATACAATTCCAACACGTGACTTGGAATGCTGTTCAAAATGCCCATTGGATCAAGATTTGAATTAGAGTACATTTTTTGTATAATATTGGCTGCAAGTCCTCTTAAAAAAGAAAAAGGAAAAAAGAAAGAAAGAAGAGTTTCCATCCACAAAGTGCCTCTCTCATCTCCCTCTGAACAGCAACGGAACTTCAAGCAGAAGTTCATCGCCCTCCTGAAGAAGTTCAAGGTGCAGAGCGATGACAGCGACACGGAGCAGTTCCCGTACGGTGACCAGGACCAGAACCAGATGGACCCGGACTTCCTGCTGTACGACGACCTGGACGACCTGAACCTGAGCGACAGCGGGCCGGACATGGACGACGAGATGAGCGTAGGCTCCACTCCAAAGCCTGTCCTCAGGTCAGTTCATCCGGCTCCTTACAAAGTCGACCGAAAAAAAAAAATGGCTAAGAAAACTTTGATTGGACCGGAATTTTAACAGGAGACCTCTGGTTTTGCGTGCCGGCACTATTCCCATCTGAGCTATCCAGAACTTAGATTGTGGCCTCCCCTAATAGTCAGCTAGTCTTTGCTGGGGTGGGGGCACCGGTCAGATGCAATTTTACCATTTACTGGCGTATATCTCCAGGGATCACACCTCCACTTTCATTCAGATACAAACAACCAATGGCTTTAAGCTATCCCTGACTACAGCAGCTCGGGGATCACACAAAGCGGATACAGTGTCCAGTTGTTTTTTTCCCCATAAATTTCTTTATAAAGTCAATTCCCCCAAAAATATACAAAGTGACTGATTTTTTTTTTAACCAAACCCTACCTGAAACCCCAAATTATCACAACTGTGTTGTTTGATATACAAAGTGTTATGGCAAAGAAATTTTGACTGGCTTGGGGCTTAAACCCGAGGCCTCTGACCTAATGTATCGGTGCTTTAAGCACCTGCTCAGTCCAGCCCACATATGACGTCCTTCCCAAATAGTCATCTGTCTTTGTCGGGGGGGGGGGGGGCACCAGTCAGAAGCATTTTAACCATTAGCCACTTTATATCTCCAGGGATTGCTCCCTCAGGTTTTTTTTATTCATCTGCGAAGAGTAATTCAGGATAAACCTGGCTACAGCAGCCCAGGGATCACACACAGTGGAGGCAGGTTTTTAAACTAAGATCAAGGAAAACTGACATTCTTTTAACAATTTGAAAAAGGGCAGAGAAATTTGGACTGGACCGGGACTTGAACCCGAGACCCTTGGGCATCTGGCACAAGTAATACGCACACTTTGGCAAACTGCTCACTCATCTAAAATGACCCCAAAATGCAAACTTTGAGAAATTGGAGGAAGGCCCTTCCAGGATCCATGTCATTGGGGGGCTGAGAAGTTTTTTGAATCAGGATTTAGAAATTGAAAAGTGAAATGCTCTTTTTCATGCTAGTGTGTGAACGGCTCTATTGAACTGAGAATTGAGCGTTGGGGTTCAGAAACGAGTTGCTCTTGATATGCTTGAGGCGAATCATTGGCTCCCGAGTCTTAAGACATTGCTTGGCAGAGCAGTCTCTTTCATGCCGCACAAAGACAGACGGGTTGCCAGCCGACGAGCGTTTGAACATCGCCACGCCCCGTGCCAGTCAATTGTCACTCCCTGAGTGGGTCGCCAAAAGAACCCAGGATATGAAATTGCGGGTCTCTTGTGTGGGAGAGGGCGTGTTTTTGTTGTTGTCCGTGACACTGCGCGTGTGCGCCTTTTCCTATTCAAAGTCGAATTAGTCTTTGAACCGGACACTGCCTGAATGTTCAAAATACTGTGACTGTGTTTACAAATGTACTGTCTGAAGTGTCATTGCTGTTAAGACTTTAGGATGCTCAACTTTAAGGTGAACAACTTCAGCATTCAATGGGGTGAGGGTTAATTACACTGCATGCAAATACATGTACAGTGTACACTGCCGTGCAAATGTTATTACGCACCCATTGCAACATTTTCAACTCAAGAATTCACTTTGAAAAATCACAGTAGTTCAATAAACTATCAAACCTGTGTCTGGAGTCATTCTTTTAATCAGTAATAATCATATTTCCACTAAGAAACACCCTCTGAATTACGTGTAAAAAGAGCAACTTCGCAACACACTTTCGTCGCAACGTTAAACCGCCATCTTGATTTGCCTCATTATATATTCATGAGCTCATGAATATCATTACGCGTGCATTTAAACCATGGGGCGAAAAAAGCGCGCTGTCATTTCAAGCTTTTAATGAATATTTACGAGGTGAAGCTGGAACCCCAGTCATAAATATGGTAACTACAGTTGCCAATCCTTATAAGGAGTGCCACAATTTGCATATGAATGAGGTCTGGGAGCCGTTGAACGGCAGCAACGCCCGGGCAAAATCAGATCAACGATTAGCAAAAAGGGGTGGTTCGTGCTGCACTCGGCATGGTGAGGGGATTTTGATTGGGGAACGTAGAAAAAGGCTTCGATCAGCGAAGGTACCATAAAGAAATATTAAAGGAACGTCTCCACAAACAATTTGCTGAAGAAAATCCCGCAAATTGGGCCACCAAGTAACGGTAATGTTGTCCAACATCTCATCCGGACCTCCCGATAAAATCGCGTTTTGACCGCCCCTGAGCTACTCAATCGACCGGGCCAGATCTTCAGGGTTTACGTTCATTGGTCGATCATTAGCAGCAGCAGGCCTTCATGGACGAACTGACAGGCATAAACCCCGCCTTCCACCAAGCCACACGGCTCGCGGTTGGATCAGGCCCGGGAAAGTCTCGCCTGGACACGGCCGACTTGGTCCGTCGAATCGCGGTGTTTTCACCGTGAAGATTGGCCTCGTAATAAGACAGATTTTTTCCACATTAATCAGCGGATCTGGCATTGTTTAGACCAGCAAACCATTGCCAATCTGTCTGGGATCATTTGGTTGGTGGTACCATGCCGTCATCAATGCCAGTGGAGCTTTTACACGATGATGAAAGATCGTGTTTTTTTCTGTTTATCTACGGTCCGTGGGCGCCGCCATCTTGGATTTAACGTTAACTCCCATTGACTTTGTGCACAGGGATAAATTATGATGTTGGATTAATTGATAATCTGAACGCATAAAGCATAATTGTGTCATTAAAATATTACTAATTTCCAATAGATATACCACTCAAGAGACAGGTATGATTTTGAAAGTGATTATCCATTATTTAATCGGGTAAAAAACACGAAGCATATTTTTGTTGTGGGTGCGTAATAACATTTGCACGGCAGTGTACATACGTATTTGTAATCTGTATCTTTCTCCTTACATCCATTTAATTGTTGTTGATATGTTGATCATATTGCCTCTCTCCCTCCCCTTTCCAGGAAAATTCTTTGAATTGGAGTGGGCCCAGTACTTAACATGTTTCTGCCTTTCAGATTAGAATGGCCCTGATCGGGTGAAAATGTCAGGGCACAGTCAGGCCCTCTAGGGTTTTGAAATTAGTGAACTTTTGCTCATTTTACATGTAGTCAGAAAGCAGTTTACCGCAGCTACATCTTTGCATTACCTGACGGAAAATAGTGTTCAATGAGGGTTTTTCCCTTCTCAATGTGCAATTGGTCCTGCATACTCAGTTGATGTGCATGCTGTTTGTATATTTTTCATCAGAAAATTGTGATTGAGAGCAGAAACTGCCTTTGAGAAAGGACCTACATGTACATGCACTGTACTCTAATTTGATAATAATAAAGGTCAGGCATCCTCATTTTTTGAGGATCTATTTTCCCTGCCGTTGGAGGATGGATGTGAAGCTCAATTTGTACTAAGCATCATCCATTTGTGGCAGTCGTTGAACTGGTGGGAGCCAGTTATGAAGTCGGTGGCTCTCGCACTCTGTACTTGAATTATTGAAGTACAGTCTGATTGCGGGGAGCCTATCTGTCTGCAGTCCGCTCTCATGTGACTGGGGGGGGGCCTTCCGGAGCCCCTGAGACGGAGTGATACACTCGCATACCATCAAATGCAGTCACTCTGTAAGCACTCAGGGAGGTCATCCTCCTCCTCCTACTCCTCCTCCTCCCCCTCCTCCCCTTCCTCCTCCCCCTCCTCCCCTTCCTCCTCCTCCTCCTCCTCCTCCTCCTCCTCCTCCCCTTCCTCCTCCCCCTCCTCCCCTTCCTCCTCCTCCTCCTCCTCCTCCTCCTCCTCCTCCTCCTCCTCCTCCTCCTCCTCCTCCTCCTTCTCCTTCTCCTCCTCCTCCTCCTTCTCCCTCCTCCGTCTGTCGGCTTTTGCGAGCGCCGAGGCCATCTCGTTAGGGAGATAAGGGCCCTGCTTTTGGCTCTGGGCTTTGGCCTCTGTCGCTGCCCAATGCGCGGAATGAGATCGGGATGGGGAATGGATTGTCTGGGCCGGGCTTTTCGGCACAGACTCGACTAGGATCAGAGAAAGCGGAGGGTTAGCAGTGCCACCATGCAGCTGAGCTCTTCTCTTTCAAGAAGTGTGGCTCTGAAAAGAGCCGGTAATATTACCAGTAACTCTACTGCCTAGTGCCTACACAGAGCTACCGGCTCTTTTCAGAGCCACACACACTCCTTTTTGAAAGAGAAGAGCTACATGTACATGGTGTCAACGCAAACCTTCCACCATATTCCACCATGCAAATTGTCAAGTCTTATCTAAGGTCAGAGGAGTTTTGGAATGGACAGGAACTCTTCCTTCAGCATTGTGATCATGTTCTGTGCTCTTTTAGAAACCAAATGTCTGGCTGACTCAAATCTGAGTGTTTGGAGCATGCCGGTACTAATCCAAAAATACATGTAGTAGCTTCTTAGCTACATGTACATGTATATAGGCCCCTATGGCATTATGCACATTTTATACATCTGTATTCGCATGTGCATGTACATGTATACAGACATCTGCCATGCACATCTATAAGCAAATGTACAATGTACACTGTACATGGGCTGATGGGCATCTTCATATTTATGTACAGTGTGTACATACCGGTATATGAAACATGATGAGCTTATCTCCTGTACTCTGTATCAGTTTCTGATTTTCTTTACATCTGTCAAAATTTAGTGTGCCTGACGTTTCGATCCTAGCAGGACCTTTCTCAAAGGTCCTGCTAGGATCGAAACGTCAGGCCCACTAAATTTTGAGATTTGCTTTTTGGTAATTTTAGTCAGTGAGCAGTTTGCATCATTTTTGTAAATCACTTTCTTCACATCTGATTACCGGGTAAGTTTCCCTTCTTCCAATCGATGAACAACCAACTATATTGTACATGTACCAAGGGATATTACATGTATGTGCACATTGTTCAGAGAGGAAGTACGTGTAGGTGCCTACACGTTGATGTACGTACATACCGGTACATGTCTGTCAGTACTACTGCCATCGCATATCATTCAATGTTCGAATTCCGAGGGAACCAGTTAAGAATGATAAGCACAGTCTGCAGCCATGTGTGCGTATGCTGAGGACAGCATAATACAGTACATTGTTGGTGTGAATCCCTGCCTCATCCTTCCCATTATAGGGCTTTCAGTTGAGTTCCGATGCTGGCACTAATGGACCTCCCAAGGCCTGCGCTAGTTTTGATTGCAGCAGCACTTTGAATTTGGATGAAGGTGCATAGGCCTGTGCCTCATTCCTTGGCATGGCCCCCTCCTCCTTCAGAAAGAGTTGATTGGGTTGCGAGTCAGTTGTCGTTAGTGCAGCCTGCATACCCATACACTTTGGCCATGCACCTCCCCAGGGCCGCTATCACTATCAGAGGGAGGGTATGCATATTCCTATCTACTATCTACACTCCCTCCTCCTCTCCCTCTCCCTCTCCCTCTCCCTCTCCCTCTCCCTCTCCCTCTCCCTCTCCCTCTCCCTCTCCCTCTCCCTCTCCCTCTCCCTCTCCCTCTCCCTCTCCCTCTCCCTCTCCCTCTCCCTCTCCCTCTCCCTCTCCCTCTCCCTCTCCCTCTCCCTCTCCGTCTCCCTCTCCCTCTCCCTCTCCCTCTCCCTCTCCCTCTCCCTCTCCCTCTCCCTCTCCCTCTCCCTCTCCCTCTCCCTCTCCCTCTCCCTCTCCCTCTCCCTCTCCCTCTCCCTCTCCCTCTCCCTCTCCCTCTCCCTCTCCCTCTCCCTCTCCCTCTCCCTCTCCCTCTCCCTCTCCCTCTCCCTCTCCCTCTCCCTCTCCCTCTCCCTCTCCCTCTCCCTCTCCCTCTCCCTCTCCCTCTCCCTCTCCCTCTCCCTCTCCCTCTCCCTCTCCCTCTCCCTCTCCCTCTCCCTCTCCCTCTCCCTCTCCCTCTCCCTCTCCCTCTCCCTCTCCCTCTCCCTCTCCCTCTCCCTCTCCCTCTCCCTCTCCCTCTCCCTCTCCCTCTCCCTCTCCCTCTCCCTCTCCCTCTCCCTCTCCCTCTCCCTCTCCCTCTCCCTCTCCCTCTCCCTCCCTGGTTTGAACAAGATCTAAAGGAGTCTAAAGGTTGGGAAGAGTTCATGAACTTGTGTACTCTACCCCGTGTGTTAGTCTTCAAGCAGTAACTTTTAGTTGTTGTCAATTCATCAATCATCAGTTAAACTAACACTGCTATCTTTAGACATTGGCCATGAGAGTCGATAAAACCTCCCGCAGTCTAAACATGTTATTTAAGGCTTTGGGTTTGTTTTTATGGTAGTGCCTGTGACACGTTATCAAGGTCAGTGAAATGTCATGGTGCTTCTATGTAGTGACCTCTGCCAAATGAACCTTTTCCCCTATTTGTGATTGTTGTATACTCAACACTGTATGGTGTGACCTGTCACATGATCAAGTGGATTTTGTCTGCAATCGGCGTGGAAGCCTGTGAGTCCAAATTGTTTTCTTGAAAATATGAACCAGTTACTTCATCATTGCTGGAGAGCTGAGACCCTTCTGGTATCTCGTAGTTGTTAAGTTTGCACAGTGTGTCTAAATAGTAGAGTTTAAGCCCTTTATTGTGGTGTGTGATCGCTCTTGTGAGAGTGTGATAATAGCCCTGTTTGCACTGGCCTTTTTTTTGGGGGGGGGGAATTTACTGAGGGAATGGGTAACTTGACCATTTTAAGTCCAGTGCGGACAGCCCAGGAAGTTTTCCTTCCAGGTAACTTTCCCAGCTCGAATGGGTAAATAAACCGACTGACTTCTGCCCTGTTAAATTGACCAGGTCAGTTTAATGTCCAGTGCGGACGTGACGTGTTGTGCGTTTGTAATTAGTCAGTCGGTTCAGTTTTACCCGTCGTTCCGGTTAATATGTCGAAAATCCAAGTGCGGGCACCGGCAAGATTTACCCATTGGAATGTTACCCACAGTCTCGGTAAAAAAAGAAGAAGCTCAGTTTGAACACGGCTTATGGGAGGTACCGGTTAGAACTTAGAACAGTGTTTGTTGGTAGTATGTGCTCTGCGCAGTATCAGAAGACTGTGTCAGACTAAGCTCAGACTGAAAGAAGCATGGAGGAGGTCCTCTCAGAGCCACACTCACTCACTGAAGAGATAGATGCACATTTCCCTCTCTCACATTGTCACATCGCTGTTTGTTTGTTGTGCAAGAAGCATGGAGTCTACGTGCCCACAATACCTCTCTTGCACAAGTGTGCATTATACATGTACATGTGTAGCAGGCCCATATCGCAGACCCACGTCACCCTCAGTGAGATCGCTGACATGCCCACTGCTCCATTCACCTGACTGGCGTCAGATCCTTAACTCGATCCCCGGCAGCCAGGGGTGGGGGGTGGGGGGCGCTAATGCCAAGCAGATTTAACCGCATTAAGAGCATTTGCTGCCACTTCTTAACCAAAAAATATATATCGTCGCCTGCCTCCGGGAAAGATCAAAGATTTGCGTGGTCGGCGTCGTCAGGCCTTTTGATTCACGCCATCCCTAGACCTCGCCCGGCTTGCTCTCTCCAACATGACGAGATGTTTTCATCATTCCTTCCCCTCCCTCGGGTTTCTCTCCCACATCCGAGTCACATGGGGGCAACGCTCAATTTTGAAGTCGACGAAAAGTTCATTTTATGCTGGCGGGCTTTTTGTTTTTGTTTTATTTGTTTTGGGTTTTTTTGGTAGGGGAGGGGGTTGGATTCATTACTCATCCCGCATGGACGTGTACAGTACGTCAGACAAGATTTTTGGTCAATTTGCTGGCATCTCCAGATGATACGATTGCAGTGATATGCCCATGTACATGTAAGGTTGGTCGCTGGTATCAAGTAGTCTGGCACCACGGCTTCTCGAGAGCCAATCGGGTGGCGTGATGTGAGGATCCCAGTTGTCTGCCCTCCCTTTAACTCCCTCACATGCACATGTGTGGGTTCGTGTGACATTTGAGTCGTGTTCCCATTAGTTCTTGAGAGGGGGGGTGGGGTGTATATCTGTGAATGCTTTCCTCTCTCGCCTCCGCTCGGCCTCCAAGCGGTGAAACAGCGAGGACTTTCCCTCACCCTCTATCCACCTCTTCCTCGCTCTGACATCTAACTCCCACATGGTGCGCCCCAAGGTGTCAGTTGCACGCATGCAAAGGTTAAGACTGCTCCAGAGAGTCAAAACAATAGTCGTGGTTTAGACTAAGATTGATGATACCATGCCAGGCTTCCGGCTGTGTGTGGCCTTTAGCAGTCAGTGCTAATTTTGAAATATGTCCAATGTGTGTACTCTTGGATGAAGATGAATAGTATCCCTCTAGATGCACCTAATCTATTTGAAGAGGGAAAACAAAAAAGTAGCGCTTACACAAGTAACCTCGACCCAGCTGAGATCTTTACTTAACCGTACTTGTTTCTGGAACTATATTGTATATTGTATATTGTATTTAGCGTGTCACTGAACCGGTCGGGAACCGGTCTCCCGATTTTCTTCAATTTTCTTCAACCATAATTGGCAAAAAAAATCTATAAGAAATAGCGTGTGCTCCAAATTCATGGTTGTGAATTTGTAACATTTGTTTTCCCTCATAAATATCGTGAGTTTTCAATAAACTGGTAAATCTGGTAACTCTTGAGATACTGGGTCCTCACACATCCGTGCTCACACCCTCAGAAGAAGTTATACGCATGGTGTCAGTGCCAGCATTCTTCATTGTAAATTGGGAATCCACCACCGCCGGGCAAACCGTGCAATCTCATAGACTGCTCAAGTTGTCAGGGAGATGACACTTGTGCGATGAATTATTCCTTCTTTTTTTTCATTAAAAAAAAAAATTACTAGTTAAATTTTTCTTACAGCTGTTTGATGACTCATGAGGCCGGAAGGTACTTGGATGTATTGTGGCGTTTTGCAGACCACCAGCTTTTTTGAAGCTGTCGAAGACACTTGCGCAGTCTCAATTTATGTAAAACGTGCTTCTTCCTTTTTTTGGCTGTGCAGGGTTGTGACTCGTGAGACTGTGTGCGAGTTTCATTGACAGCGTGACAAAGGCATGCATTCTGCTGCCAATTTTTATTGTTATTTTTTTGTTTATGCAAAATCACCCAAAACAAGGTTAAGGGCTAGAGAAAGAAGGAGATAGAGAGGGACTCAGGAGATAGGAATTAAAATGAGTGTGCTACCAATCAGTCATCATCTCTCTCTCTCCGCATTTTTCATGATGAACGAAGCTCTTTTCCAGTAAAGCTGTATAGTTTCAAGAGACCCTTTATCCTTTGAACGGCCCTGCATTGCAGTGGATGGACGAACGCGGCTTTTCTTACTGGACTCTGAGTTTACATAATTATTTCAAACAGCCTTTGGTCTGAACACGGCCTGAACTTTATGATTATTTCCCTACATTCGGTCAACCATTTCCCCAGAAAATCCATCAATAATCATAATTCTTTTCGGGGAGGTGGAGGTGTTTTTTGATCCTACAGTAAATCTATCTACATGTACATGTACACTGTACATGTACATGTACATGTAGATAGATGTACATGTATGTGCTTGTCAGGGATGTTAGATTTCCGGATATTTCCGGATTTCGGGAAATGGCATGATTTGTTTGTTTTGTTTAAAAATATATATATATATATACTGGTAATAATAATAATAATTTATTTATTTTTTATTATTTTTATTTTTTATGTCAAACAGGTATTCCAATCTGCTCACTTTTATCTGTTAAAACCCTAAAAACAGAAGGTTGCATATCTCTGTTGCGTAAGCGCTCACTCGCAGTCGCACAATTTATTGGCCTTTAGTGATTTTCGGGAAATGACTTTGTCGGTCACATTCCTGTTAATTTCTGCAAATCTTTGTTTGTCACCTGAAATCTGATTTTGAAAATTCTTGGAATCCCATTGTTGGTTTGTCTGACTGCTTGTCTGTGCAATCCAGAGTGTTTGCGTCACCTCACACAGACACACAGTAATGACTTTAGTCACTTGTCTGGCGTTTGTTTCACAAACCATCCCTCTTCATCCAAATTCCATTTCTCCAATTTCATTTTTGTTTTCCCCTTTTGTTTTCCAACCTACTCAAATGCCGGGCTCACTGCTGGATATTGTCGTTGGCCAGCGATGCCTTTGCACATGCTTGCTGGAGGCAGACGACTGCACGTCATTTGATGTGCGGAGCATCTCGAGATAAAATGCAGACTGTCGGCCATGCAGCAAATATGCCTACGTGCGGGCTGTCATGTCGCAGTTGTAAAACCCTGCGCGTGAATCTTCCACACTGAGCTCGCACACGCACACAGCCAGTGTGCGGCCTATGGGGTATTTTCACGCTCCTTTGCACTAAGCACTGTGCACGCGTGTCTCTCCGGCGATGGGTGCCATAGTTACGGTGCGAGGATGAGAAATTTAAACGCTGCTCTCTAAGTGTGTGCGTGTACGCAATTAGGGTCCGATTGTGTGGAATCACTACTGTAAATGATGAACACGACCTACAATGTACAGAAGGGCCGCGCATCCATCATTGATATTATGTAGTAGGCATGCGTGGCGGTAATTGCATTTTTGCCATTACTTTTGCAAGGCTAAATGGCCAAAGTCAGCAACCAGGATGGACTGGGGAATGGGTTGTGAGATTGTACGTACATGTAGGGGAAGGGAGGAGGCTTGCTTAGTAGTATAGAAAGGTATTGGCAATGTGAAAAAGTTACCATTGAAATGTGGCCAGGTCAGTTCATCGAGAAGAACTGATCAATGTGCTACATGGTACATGTAGGTACAAAAATGTACATGCCGGCTTGGCAAAAGAAAGAGGAGTAAAATGTAAACAAAGTATGGAAAAGAGGTCAGATAAATTCATTGCACCAAGGATTGAGTGTTACAATACGGCTCCAACTCTCACGCCATTATTTGGGTTGCAATTTGAATTGCGATTCAAGCGCCACTTTTGTGTGTCACAATTGGGACTCCACTATCAGTGAGACTTTTCCAAAATAATCACGTTTATTTGCGACGCTATTTGTGTGCTGAAAACCTGCTGAATCGCACCGGGTTTTGTAATCCCACAATACACCGCTCATGCTCTGACTGAAGTGCTGTGCTTGTTTATATGTCTCCCTGCTTGGTCCACCCTCAAGGACACACCCACCATTTGACCACAACTGCTTACCACAATTGGCTCTCAATTTTTGGCCGCACAAATTTTTGGCCTGTGGGAAGTGGGAACATGAGTAAGAAAAAAGGAGACAGTTGAATGAATAATGTTTTTGTTTTTTTAACTAATTGATTCAAAAGAATAAAAGAAATAAAGGAAAAACTGACCGGGAACATTTGAAAAAAAAAATGAAAGAAAATTCGGACTGGATCAGGACTTGAACCAGAGAGCGGGCCGAGACCTCTGGTTTTGCGTGGCAGTGCTCTTACCATCTGGGCTACCCACCTCTTAAGCCCTGTCCGCACTGGACTTAATTTGGGTAAACTAACCGAGCAAATGTGTAACTTGACCATTTTCAGTCCAATGCGGACAGCCCAGGAAGTTTTCCTCCCAGGTAACTTACCTGACTCAAATGGGTAGTTTAACCATGGTTTAACCGACCGACTTCTGCCCGGTTAAATTGACCAATTGACGACTTGGTAAAAAACAACATGCCTTGATACCACGTGACATGTCCCTGTACATCAGACTCGTCGTGCGGGCATGGGGTAGCAACGTGACTACAGCACATGCACATGTACATGTACCGGTACATAAAAAATTATGTATGTACACACACGGCCGGTAGATTTTGCACAAACATCCGGTGAAAGGTCACCACGAAAGCACCCGAGTTTACCCGAGTCGAAAAGTCCAAGTGCGGACGCCTGGAAGATTTACCCATTGGAATGTTACCCACTGGCTCGGTAAAAAATAAGTCCAGTTACAGACACGGCTTTAGATGGTGGCCCCCCCCCCCCCCAGAGTCAACTAGTCTTTGCCGGGGTGGGGGCGCCAGACAGAAACAGAGTGATGTGAATTGGATCTGCCCAGGACTCATATTAGGAGACATCTGTTACATGTGTATTAATTTTCTCGAGATTTAGGTATCAAATCCCTGGCGCTGTCTTTAATCGATTGCTTTTCATGTAAAATTCATTTGCATGAAGATTGTTAAAAAAAAAAATTGCCTTTTAATTTTTTATAACCGGGGGCTTTTGTATCATGTATGTTTTGGTAATTCCCTGTCTCGTTTCTTTATTTGATTTCCCGTTTATGCCAGTACATGTATATTTTTTTTTAGGCGGTCGGCCAAAAAGTCAATTCACGCCCCCATTCAATTAAATTATCCATAAATACAGGATGCATATTCTGGTGGAGTCGAAAAATCACAGATGAAATTAATTTAATCAACTAAATTTGGCTAACATCACTTGTTTCTTATAGGTGAAATTAATTCAACGAACTGAATTTGGCTAACATGCTTCTCATAGGCCATGAAATAAAATTAGTCAACTCAATTTGGCTAACAGATTTTGTCTCGAAAGTAAAATTGCAGAATTAATGTTGGAAAATTTAATGAACATGTATGGAATTTCACCAAATGGTACAGTATGTACGGTACTTGTCTTGCACATATAAAGAGATTAGTTTTAAGATGCCAGACATTAGCCTTGCACTTGATCACTCTTGTGTATAATTTCAGTATGAAGTACATATATAAATAATCCTACATTTTGTGGACAGTGACCCTTTCATGAATTCACCGGGAGATTTGACAATTACTTGCCTTCATATGATACCTCAACGGAGGGGTTAATTTCCAGACACCATGGACCATGCATCCGTTTCTCAGGGACTGATACACTAGAACTTCCTGT
The DNA here is from genome assembly GCA_949987565.1 of Luidia sarsii. Taxonomy (NCBI): domain Eukaryota; kingdom Metazoa; phylum Echinodermata; class Asteroidea; order Paxillosida; family Luidiidae; genus Luidia; species Luidia sarsii. The sequence goes on along the minus strand of OX465101.1, from coordinate 11,783,484 downwards.
CACTATCATGAAATAAGCGTGCACGCACAACCCATAAAGCAGTGTAGGCCTATATGTAGGTCACTCCTCAGTAATTTCTTGACATTTGATCGCGTGAATTTCGCTTCAAATATTGAAGGCAGTCGTGACGATGAGTGTTTTCTTTTGAATTTCTTTGAATGCAAGAGGGGACAAAACCCCAACAACCCTGTAAGCATTTTTAAGCACTTTCATTTCAGTCATATTTCTCATATCTCCTCTGCTTGATGTACATGTATAATGAACATACCGGTACACGTATGTACCGTATACATGTATGAGTACATGTACACTGTACATGTACAGTACATCTAGTCCTAACATGTACATGTATCAGTACAGTAGTTAAACAAGGGTTTGCCCTACTTGACGTATACATGATTGACACTATTCCGAATGCTTTGCCTGATTGCCTGCTGTAAACAATCCTGACGGCTCGGGTGGGATTCGAACCTGCAGTTCCTGCTTTCTAGTGCAGGTGTCTAAATCACTTGACCACCAAGCTGATGTACATGTCATATGGTGATGCTAATCTGTACATGTTTTATAGTAGTGTGTACCGTGTTGCATCATACAGCAGATATGATCTATCATGATGTACTACAGTCTGTTCACTGTAAAAAGAATGCCGTCTGGCCTGTGTACGGTTGTTCATGTACACACTGTAGCTAAGTGGAATTTGGCGCGACTCTTGACTGATGGGTAATAACAGCTGCTGATAGGCCAGCTACATGTGGAATGGTGGAGGGGGCATGCCATAGCATTAAGTAAGACTGAGGTCCAGCCCATCTTGGAGTGAACAGACTATATTCAGTCTAGTACTATCATCTTTTCATCTTTTATCGTCTTATCATCTGTTATCGTCTTTTTTCTGTGTCCCCTCCATCCCGCTCTCTGTCCTTGCTTCCCTCCCTGCAGGCCGTTCTTCTCGCAGGGTATCCCCACCTCCAGCACCATGGCAGAGGAGATGGAGCACTTCCCACTGATAGACCAATGCCACGAGGACAACGGCAACTGCAAAGATTCATGCAGTTCAGGGGTGAGTCCGTCCAGTGAACCTCCAGTCCAGGCCAACCCCGACCCTGACCTCAACCTCAACACCAACCCAAACCCAAACCCAAACCCAAACCCAAACCCAAACCCCACCTCCAACCCCACCTCCAACCCCACCTCCAACCCCACCTCCAACCCCACCTCCAACCCCACCTCCAACCCCACCTCCAACCCCACCTCCAACCCCACCTCCAACCCCAACCCCAACCCCAACCCCAACCCCAACCCCAACCCCAACCCCAACCCCAACCCCAACCCCACCTCCAACCCCAACCCCAACCCCAAAAGTCAAAAATGGGAAAGACCTTCGTTCGTATTTTAGGCTGCACTAGTTAGCCAAACCAGAAGTTAGCCAAACCAGAAGTTAGCCAAATCAGAAGTTAGCCGAACCAGAAGTTAGCAGAAACAGAAGTTAGCCAAACCTGAAGTTAGCAAAACCAGAAGTTAGCCAAACCAGAAGTTAGCCAAACCAGAAGTTAGCCAAACCAGAAGTTAGCCAAACCAGAAGTTAGCCAAACCAGAAGTTAGCCAAACCAGAAGTTAGCCAAATCAGAAGTTTGCCAAATCAGAAGTTAACCAAACCAGAAGTTAGCCAAATCAGAAGTTAGCCAAACCAGAAGTTAGCCAAACCAGAAGTTAGCCAAATCAGAAGTTAGCCAAACCAGAAGTTAGCCAAACCAGAAGTTAGCCAAACCAGAAGTTAGCCAAACCAGAAGTTAGCCAAACCAGCACAGGGACTTGGAAGTCATTTGTTTGCAAGTGTCATTAAAAAATAAAAGTTTGACATTTCTTGCGAACAAGATTGTGCTTCCAAGATTGTGATCTGCTTGTGATTAGGGTTTTAAAATTGCCACTAAAAATCTGCAAGGTTTTGGTACACGTGTGCTTACGGCACACTTGGTTAGAAATAGTTTTATCCTCTACATGTACGTCTACGCCACCTGAACCTTTGAAATGCAGCGTGAGTTTGCTCTTGTGTGTTCAGACCTCAGTATGCAGTCTGCAAAGGTTATGCCGGTGTGTACATGTACTTGATGTCATTGTGACTGTGCGTGTTTTTCAAACACATGTAGTGGACTGTACTTGTGCATGTCTGATGCACTTTACAAAGTGCGTATCTGCTGTGCGTCTCTGTTATCGGGTTTAACAATGCCTGACCTGGATTCGTTCGCGTCGCTGAGCGCTTGAATGTTCAATGCGCCGCCGCACGAGGGAAAACTGGGCTAGCACATGGGAGAACACGACCCGTTGTCGTCAGAAATATAAAACATTGCAGACGTTGAAAAAAAATAAGACAGATAGCCAGAGGAAATGCATTTTAATATGATTTACACGATAGTGAAAATGAAAAATAAAGGAAAAATGTGATTGCATTTGCAACTTGATGATGCCGACTGTTGGATTTCGTCCGTATGCAAATTTATTTGGGTCACAAGTTACTGACCTCTGACTCCAGATTGTCAATTCATTACTTGATTGTCAATTCAATACTTGAAAGGTTGAAAGCCGTGGAATCACAATGTAAGTCATCCCTTTTGAGGAAGAGTGTGGCTCTTGAGGAGAGCCGGTACCTCAGTGTTTTGGGCAGTGTGTGCTCTGCCCATTGTCAGGAGACAGTCTTGTTACCATGGTTGCCTTTAGAGCTGACTCATTCCCAGAAGAGATGGCTTTGTTTAAACACGGTGTCACTGCAAACTTTGCACATTATAAAGTTCTGTATTTACTACGAACTGACATCTTTATTGGATTAAAAAAAAAGTATTCTGCCTTTGGGAAAGGTCCTGCTAGGATCAAAACATCTGGGCCTCCTAATTTTAGACAGATTTAAAAAAAAAAACAAGTACAAATCGCTTTTTGAAGAAAATAAAATTTTGTTGGATTAGCACTTGGAGCAAGACCTCTGGCCATTGGGAAGAAAACACCAATGTCCACAGATTTCCCTCTAATTTACACAGTTTTTACATGGTCATGATAAAATCCTCATGTTGAAATCTTACGGCCTGGGATGCTGTACTTCTCTAGAAATCTTCACTCAAACATCGGCAAATACAGAAGTACATGTATATTACTCGTGAGTAGTAAACTATTTCTTAAAATACAGAACGGTGCGAAAACCTTGACTTTTTTTATCATTTGAGCTAAAATCTTCACAGTATTTTTTTTTTTGTATGTTTAATGGTTTAACACACAAACTGTGGCAATCTGTCAACCTTTACCAATGTTGTATCTATAGGGCCTATAGCACCTGTGCTTTAACCACCTCAGCTATTCATCCCTAAGGTGGCGGCCTTCCCTATTAGCCAGTTTTCCTTTTCTTTGTGTGAAGGAAAACAAAAATGTAGACACTGAAAGGTGATGAAATCTGAACAACCCCTCCCACCCTCCCACCCAACCAGCCGCTTTCTTCCTCGTTTTCTCCCTTCTGGTCTTGTCAAAACTTTAAGAACACTATCTGCTCGTCCTACGCAAAACTGGAAGTCATTACTTACGATGCCATGAGTCACTTGGCCTATGTGTCCTGGCAAAATACCCAGCGAGGAGCGAGACATCTCTATCGTAGAAGAACAACCTCACTCACTACCCCCCCCCCCTCCCCCCCAAACACAATTTTAGAGACTGACATGACATGCGTTGCATGGGCCGATTTCATAGAGCCGCTGAAGCACCAACATTTCCTCAACCCGAGTTACAGGATTTCCCCGAGGACGCAGATAAGCTACAAACGCCAAACTTTGTGAAATTCCGTTGTCTCTTTTTTGGTTTGTGTAAAATGATGGTGTTTTCCCATTCACTGTTCTGTTGATAAGGTTTATGATATTTTAGATTTTCTTGTATCATAATAAAGTAAATTTCATTCTCTTTCCACTGGTGTATAGTTTCTTTGGGTTTTGTTTTTGGGAAAAGCTTTTATTGATGACTTTCTCTTGTAATGCAGATTTTTTGTTTGACTTTGAGTGTGACAAGGGCTTAGGCAGGAACACTGTTTATGTGCTTGGACCATTCAGGCAGATATGGGTGAAGCATGAAAAATCGTTCCCCAAAAAATCTTGACAGCCAAAGTTCCGCTTGTATTTCATGTGAAGCAACCAATAATAGAATACAAGTCAAGTACAACAAGTATCAAGTGAAATATACTTGGCAATCTCATTTTAATTATAATTATGGAAGAAATTTCTCGATTGGTAAATGTTCACGCTTAAGCGGCTCTATGAAATAGGGCTCTGTTTCAGTTCCCATTAATTTTTATTATTTTTTTCAAAATGCTACTGTTGACCACTCAACATGGTTGTTTTTATATTATTGTTGTTTCTCTATAGGCCTAATACATGCAGCAGGATAATGAAAAGATTATTGCTGACTAGTGTGGCATTCAGACCCGCAGGGCTATCTATCAGTAGCGCCATTCAGCGGCACCAGTGTGTCTATTACACTGTATTAATGCTATTGATTAGCCAGCCAACCTCTCCCCTGGCACCTGATATGAATATACTCTGAATGCAAATAGGCCTGTGGAGGCAGTGGCCGCAGAATGCATATTATAATGTGTACAGCGTTATGACACCAGTATTCAAACAGTCCTCTTTGAATAATATACCCATTGTGGATGTTCAATCGACCAGCTCTGGTGTTTGTATACAATCCTCTCATCTGTGGACCCTTCAGTGCAGAAATCAGTCAGATATTTGCTATTTTTAGATGGCTGCACAGCTGTACTGTCCATTGTGCAGCCAGGGGTGGTTTTGTTTTGTCAATTTGTCACCAATGTGGGGGGTGGGAGGAGGAAGAGGGAGGGGAGGGGTCAAATCCTGGAGATCAGCTTTGGCCGCAGCCCAATCCGAATGGAAGTGATTGCCAAACTGCGAGATAAACATTGCTCTATGGTTATGGGCACTAGAGGGGATCTGTGGGTGCGTTCAGACTGAGTTTTAAATGTACGACTATTGCCCCCTGTGGTTAGAAGGCGTTTTTATCTTGATTAATGCTGTCTGAACATACATGTAGCCTGTGTTTTCATTTGGCCAGCTCACCAGCTGGCAAGATTGAAAACTGTACTGGCCTGGTGCCCCCTGCTCTACCCTGCTACATACACGTACATGTACACGTATGTATGTACACTGTACCAGTCCACTGACCTACATGTAGGTTCCAAACCAGCTCAGTACAGAGTGCCAACATATGGACTTGGCTTTGAGGGTCCTGCTGGCTTCCCATACATGTACATGTGCCAATCATTCCTCTTTTGGAGTAAAAACGTATCACTTTTGCAAGCTCTTGACAACAGATTCCGATTTTTGGCTTGGAAATACACATATGCATTCCTATATAGTTTCCTCAGTGATTCCTCTTTCTTAGCAGAGGTATTCCTAATTTCCTTTAAGATAGGTTGGCAGCTACAGTACATGTACATGTACCTTCTTTAGGCCAGTCAGTTGGGATGGACAATTGGACGGTTATGTCTATGGATATCTGTGGCAGGTTTCTTTAAGGTTGCCGACTCAAATCTTATTTTGCATGACTCAGACACAAGTCACGATAGCAGATGACTTGGATTTGAACCTACTCTCTTTGGACATGGACTCGGACTCAACTTGCATGACGTGTGACTCGAAAAATAAGAAGAAAAGAAAAGAAATAATCCTGCCAAATAATTGCTCTTTGTGGCATTTGTGCACAGTGAGATAGGCCTGCATTCACCAGGTGGTGACGTTTTACAGAATTTAACTTGTGGGGTACATGGGTTGACTCGATCCAAAGTATTTCCTCTCATTGGTTATCTTGACTATTTGATTTGCTTTACTTCGCATGTACCGTGTATAGTAGGCCTATTGATGCTACATGAGATTTGTGAGAAAATAGCCAGAAAGCCTGCATTAAAGGTGACTGGTGACTCACAGGGATGTAAGATTTCCAGAAATTTTGGGATTTCCGTGATTTAATTTTTTTTTATTTTTTTTTTATGTCAAACAGATATTTGAGATACCTGTTTGACATAAAAATATTTGTATCTGTTTAAACTGTTTTATCTCTTAAAACCCTAAAAACTGAAGGGTGCCTGCACCCCTGCAGTGAATCTCTCGGTCGCGTAAGCGCTCACTCGCAGTCGCACAATTTGATATTATGCGGCTGGATTACAAGCCTGCTAAATAGACACTCTGGGCCATCTTGTCTCCTCCTTCCCCGTTTCTCACCCCGTCCCTCCCTCAGGATTTCCCCCTGGACGATGACACCACCCCGCTCACAGAGTTTGTGCCCAGCCTTGCCAACCGCAGCGAGAGCCTGCTCTCGTACCAGAGCGACCCGGGCGCGGAGACCCTCATGAAGACCACGCCCTCGCCCAGCAACGAGAGGACGCTGCCTCCGCCGCCGCTGCTCTTGTCGTCGTCGTCGCCGTCGTCGCAGCAGCAGCCGCAGACGCCGGCCACCAACGGCACGGGGGCCCACAAGGAGAAGCGCACCCACAGCCACTCGGCACCCAGGTCGGGCTCGGGCAAGGAGGGACCGTCTTCCCTGGGATCCCCGGGACAGGGTGGGTCGCGGCCCCACGCCAAGTCGGTGGAGAAGGCCAGCAGCTTTGGCAAGGCCGACCACAAGGTATCAAAACCCGCCCGGCCAAGCCTCTTACCATACCCCTTTATAGTACAGCGTACATGTACCTACACTTTGAGCTGATAATTTTGATAACACAAAAGTCTCATTCTGTTCAAAGCTCATAATGTATATGTACATATATTAGTGTCCCATATTTAGAAACTTCAGCTTCTTTTGGGACCCTCCCCAGTCTTCACTGTCCATCCACTCTCCATTTGTGAACACCGTGGCAATAACTTGAACTAACTTGAACTTAAACCGATACGGTGTATACAAAAATGTTGCAAACTGCTTACTGACTAAAATTACCAAAATGCAAATCTCAAAATTTAGTGGGCCTGACGTTTCGATCCAACAGGACCTACTAGGATCGAAACATCAGGCCCACTACATTTTGAGAGTTGAACTTAAACCCTTTATTAACTCTGACCGTGAAGTCGATCTCTCAGAGCCACTCTAAGGCTCTTCTGGGCTGAAAGCCCACCGGAGCGCGTGCAAATCTTGGCCGAGCTAAACCAGACTGCCAGTCAGGGGTAAATTTCATCGCACGGCATGAAAAGCCTCGCTGAATAAAACCAAGTCTGCACTTTAAAAGTTCCCCTAGTGTATTTTGCTAGCCACCCAGTATTGGAAGCAATCCAAATGCGTCCAGCAGCGCTGAATTAAGATAGCATAGGTACATACAGTATAACAAACCAAGAGGACATTCACCCTAAAGTTGGCATGACTCTCTCCGAAGAGCCTGCATGCTATTGATCAATCCTAAATGTCTGGGAAGCTGGACGAACTGTCCAAGAAGGAACCATCTAACATCAGGCCATAACACAGAGTGCTGTATGTGTGCTTGGCTGAATTCACAAGTCAGAAGTCAGGTGCTTGAGAAGAAGAAACCACAAAATAACGGAGTAGAGGTTTATGCCATGCTTGCATTTACATGTTTGTTTGTTTTTTTTGTTTTTTTTGGGGGGGGGGCACGTAGTAAAGCCCTTTGTAATGGTGGGACATCATGCTTCAGTGTTACTCAGCCTCCTCTCAAGGGTAGTCCCCCCTCCCCCCCCCCCCCGACCTTTGAAAGGCCTCCAGACCCTCCGAACTTTTCTCCCGTTCCTATTTATAATTATAGCCTTGCTCCGGCACGCAGGAGTAGACCCTAACCACCGCGGCGGGGCCCCATTCAAACACCGATCCCCGCCTGCCAGATATGCTGCCACGCTCTGACAGCGATCTGACAGGTTGCTTCCTCTCTAGCGACTTCCTTCCTCTTGTTATTACAACGGCCCGTTAAACCTGCCAAGTCTACTTGGGGTCCCACCCCCCCCCCCTTCACATACATGTATTTCCCTCTTCCTCCTCCCCCTCTTGGGCAATTTACCAATTTGAAACCAATTGATATTTGCCTTGTGTTTTTAATATTAGGCCGTGTCCAAAATCGGCGTCTAGAGCTAGGTGTAGCTCTTCCCCATATTGGAAATACACGGAGATGCGAAGATAATAGCCCTAGCCGTAGCTTTGGAAGCCCGTTTCTGACACGGCCTAATTAAAAAAAAGAAAAAAAAGAGGAAAAACACCGTTAACTTAAAAAAAAAAAAATTAAGTCAGTGAGCAAAACTGTTGTGGTTGGAACGAGGTGCATGTTTTGTGGGTTTTTTGTGGGAAGGCCATGAATCTGTGTGTTTTCTACGGAAAGACTTGTCTAAATCCAGCTCATGGAAAGTTCCTCTATTTCCCGTGGACCGTAAAGGCATCAGCCCCCCCCCCCCACCGCCATCTGGATTCATCTCTTGCTGACATTGGTTGTTTGCCAGAGTGGCGCAAAAAGAAAGAGGCCTTGTGTAATTGAATTGCAACGAGGCAAGTGACAACGGCTGTCAGCCGATGAGGGGCGTTTGCCTTGTCATTGGCTTATGAGATAAAAACAATATTTTGCCTGGATGGATCCATATTGTCGGTATTTAGCCAAGCCTAACCCTACCCCCGTAGAAAAAAAAAATAATCCATTTTAATTGGAAACTCACTCGGTGGAAATTTTTTAATAAAATGAAAATATGTATTTAGTATAAATACTGCCGATATTGGATGGAGTTTTGTGGCGGATTTTATTTGTTTGTTTGTTGTTGTTGTTTTTTTCCTTGCCTTCTTTAGCATCCAGGTGTCACGCCGCTGGCTGAGCAACTGACCAAACTCTGGCAGGGTTTGACGGATAGTCAGATCCCCGACAGGGTCATCCTTGTCAGTGTGCTTGAGAAGCATGGCAGGGTAGGCACCAGATTGACCCCCCCCCCCCTTCCCCCATGAATAATATGGCCGTGTCCGAAATGGGCGTCTAGAGCTAGGTCTAGGTCTTCCCCCTATTGGAAAATACACGGAGATGCGAAGGCGATAGCCCTAGACGTAGCTCTGGAAGCCCGTTTCGGACATGGCCTATCTTTCTGAGACTGAGTGTGGCTCGTGAGAAGAGCTGGCATTGACTCAAATGCTCTAAAACTTTGCACTCTGCCTGTCATCTGGCCAACTCCCGAGTTTAGTCCAGGGTGGTATTCAGTGACAACATGTAAATATCTGTCTTGTGAAGATTTGTGATTCTGAAGACAACTGATGAAGTCAACGTTTTGGAACAGTATACATGTACATGTACATGTAATGCTGATGTTGAGGAGAATATACTGTTCTGAAAATTCCCTCCTATTTTTTTTAATTTTTGAAGGAGGTTGTTTGAAGATCATCATTTCAGAAGAAGGCCATGATATTGACAGAATTTGCAAGGTAGAGTTTGCGGTACTCCCTGTTTGCAGAATAACTGACTCTTTCTCTCTCTATCTCTGTCTGTCTTTCTCTCTCTGCCTTAATCTCACGCAGACCTTAGCTCAGACCCTCACCAACACAGGCGAGAAGGTGGTGTGTACATGCAGCCACAGCGACGTCGAAGCAACTCTGCAGTTCATCGTGAACAAACTGCAAAAGTAGTGAGTGGGGAATCTGACCAATTTCCCAGAGGAGGGGGAGGGGGGGGGAGGGCGTTGAAGAGAGGGTCTGGTTGGTGGTGCTATGTTAGCTGTATCTTTTTCTGACCCTGGGTTAGAATCCCGCCGCCGACATTTTGGGGTTTCCAGAAGTCGTTATAGTGTCTTCCGTCTTTTGGCCGAAAACGGAACGCTTTTATTTGATGCAGCGTGTCATGCCTCGCCTTCCACCGGCTGTGACCTGGGTTCAGATCCAACCCGCTGTGTCCATTGGGTTTTCCTTCCTGCTGACTGACCATTCCCCACGGACGGAGGTTCAAATTTCACCATGGCACCCTCCCATGTCAACCATACATCAATCATTTTTGCATTGATGAGAATGAAGTTCAATGAGGGTTGGACCTACTCAATTTTTCATTAGTGCCTTTGACTCCCCGCTTGAAATAAGAACGAGGGCAGCTGGGGGCAGGATGTGAACCCGTGACTGACTCCTGTTTTCCAGTGCCGGCACAAGCCTAACACACACCTTCCTCGGCTTCTTTCCCCGTTCCAGTTGCAACCAAAACCCCAAGATCCCCGAGCCGCTCAAGATAGCCCTGTGCGGCAGCGAGAGCTATGCCGGGGCGGCGCTCAGACCTTACGTGGAGCTCTTCTCGGCCAAGACGGCTGACTGGCAGGACTACGTCAGCTTCTACGTCATCCCACTGGGTGAGGCTCTTACCCTCCCTCCTTGCCTTCCCTACCCTGCCCCCGCTCTTCTTTCGCTCTTTTGTGCTGAAGGAAAGAATGTATAAAATTGTTGCCCCCTTGGTCTCCAGGTTGATCCTAGGAAGTGACTTTCCTCTCCTTCTCCGTGTTCTTTCTCTGACATTTACAGGTAGTTGCTCTCTTGCCAAGTATCTGGGCTCCATAGACTCCAGATACAACTCACTCTTCCTGGACTCAAACTGGAAGGAGTTCTTTGACCGAGAGTACCCAGGTAAGACCCATTCTTTTGAACAAAATTTAAATTCAAACATTAAAAGAATATCCCCCCCCCAAAAAAATAAAAATAAATAAAAATAAAAAACATTGATCTGACCTCACAATATGCTGAATTCAAACCCTTCCTCAGCTATGAAATTGACCTCAAGGAATTCAAAATTAATTGGGTTTTCATCCAATTGGATGAGATTCTAAATTTGGGATTTGGTTTCATTTCCAAATTTTGAAATGAAACCAAATCCCAATTTTTGGAATTCCATCCAATTTCATGCAATTTTGTCATGAAACTGTTTAATGCAGGATTACTATGAAGGTGGCATGTTTCGTTCTCTCACACGAACACCCGCCGAAGGTCTTTTCAATAACCCCTCTGAAATCATTTGAATGCGGTTCCCTTGTGCAGGGCTAATGCTTTGGATAGGAGTGGCGAATGGTATGCCACATGACTAAACATTGGCAAGCTTTAACCTTTTATAGTGAGACCTCTCTAAACTCAACAACCTGCACATGTATACATACGTGTACGGAGGAGCTGTAATTCATGCCAAGGCCAGTTACAGGCATGGCTGCCATTATTGGCTCAGCACGGAGCGTGACACTGTGCACAGATACTGGTATGCGTTGAGTACCTTGCATGGAGAGTCGATGACTTGACAGCAAGTTTGCCCAAGGTTTTGCCTACCTGCATTCAAGTAGCTGTAGCAATGAGATAGTGTTGACACATCCGGAGCCACCGTTCTCTCCAGTATATGTGCAGGGCCTAGTCTGTCTTTCGTGGAGCTTCGCTTTTGTTTTTTTAGGGCGGTGAAGCGGACGGGATCCTTAGATCAAAGATTCTAGTCGCAACTTATTAAACCAGCATTTGCCCAACTTAACATTCCCCCTCCCCACCTCCACTCACTATTCCATGACCACATACAGATAACCAACTGCAAATGAAATCACGCAGGACAAGAAATGCTGCCTGTAAGTGATCCCCTTACCCTCCCCCTTGCGCCCGTCCAACCAACACCACACCCCCCCCTTTGTTCCCAACCCCATTCCTCCCATGCCACCCACAGATGTGTGTCAGTTGAGCAGACTATGCGTTAGATGATTGCAGTGACCAGTTTCCCTGCGTACCTGCCAAGTCTTGCTACTGTGAGAGCTCCCCCAACCCCCCCCAAAAAAAAAAAAAAGAAGAAGAAGAAAAAGAAACACCTGCCAAAAGTCTTCCTGCATGCATTAATAATTGATCAGTGAGCAAGTGAAGCCTCAAGTAGTGACGCAAAAATGCTGCAAACTGCTTTATATCGACTCAATAAATGACTGGAACTTACAGGGCCTGGACTTTCGATCCTGGCTGGCCCTTGACCGAAGGCAGAAATGAATTAGATACATGTACATAGACATACAATGCATCCACGGGCTTGCAGAAATAACTCTGACTTACTGAAAGGACTGACGTAATTGAAAAATTGGCAAAGAAAACTTTGACTGAAGAGGGACTTGAACCCGAGACCTGTGGATTAACGTACCAGTGCTCTTTCATCTGAGCTATCCAGCCCTTAGATGGCGGCCTTTCCTAATAGTCAACTAGTCTTTGCCAGGGTGAGGGCACCAGTCAGAAGCAAAATGAACCATTAACTGCCGTATATCTCCAGGGTTCACACCTGTTTTCATTCAGATGCAAACAACCAATTGTTGTAAACCTGGCTGCAGCAGCTGGGGCATCACACAAAGTGGATGTTTACTGTCTTAATTGACTCAAATGCAAATCTCATTGACATTTCAAACTTAGTATGGCCTTTGATAGGTCCTGCTAGGATCAAAACCTCAACATATTTAAAGATAAATGATACACTGTTAATGAGTTGCAATAGCAAACACCATTTTAAGATCCTCTAAAAAGAAAAGAAAAAAAAGAAGGAATCTAGACTACTGAACATCACAATATTGATAATAATGATAGTAATAATTGCGGCTGAACAATCAACAAGAAATGGGATGGATTGCATCACACCCGTGATCTGTGATTGTTGGTCTCGTCTTGAGCACTACTTCATTCTCATACATTGCCTGTTGAAATCCATAACATAGGAGTTATATCTATTTTGACCCTAGAAAACACCTGAGGCCCAGTAAGTCCATTGCTCTTGAAAGAAAGAAAAAAAATAGCCTCATTGAAAATTTGACGTTGACAAGACTTCAAGAGAAGATATCAAGTTTTGGGTTTCATGCTGTTGGACATTCTGTGGATTTGCGCATGCTCTAGGCAGATTATAATCTGGGACAAGCCTTACAGTAGTGGCAATGTTTGAAGAGGTTGCCCATTGTTTTGATCTTGTACTGGTTCTCTTTAGTCTTCAATCCCTTGTTGTCTGTACAAAGCTTGTTGTTTGTGTGTTGTTCCCTGATCGCTGTGTTCACATGTGTCTTTCTGGCTGGTGTGCTCGTCTCGGACGGTGTGCAGCAGCAACGAGCATGGTGTCCCGGTTCACTGTAGCCATCTCTGTCGGACAGAGTTGTCTTTATTCAAACCCGCATTTTACTTTTGGGTTTTGCCCCATTATTTCTTTGCCAATGGTTTCCCCCGGTACTCAGTAGGCTGTGCTGTTCTATAGTGTAGGCTTTATTTTTTCCCCGGGCAAGTTTTGTTGGCTGACGTTCACTGAGTCAACTCTCGATGTGTCATATCGTATACATGTACCGTACGTGTGTTGGATCTTGTCGTGCTTGCATGCCGTGCCACAGACCAGTGGTAGTTTTCACCCAACAAATCGTAGCTCATGACCGAGCACAAGGCCATGATCGATGCACTGAAGCTATGAATTTTCACAGTAACGATTGGTTACACATAGTAAGTTAGGATACGATAGATAATAAGACTTTAACTTGAAATCAACCCCACTGGTGATTTGTTTTTGGTAATGATTGATAATTTTTATATTTTTTTTCCAGAATACTAAGTTTTTTGTTTGGATTCAAATGGTCAGAAACCATAGAGCCTTTCCTAGAATTCTGACCCTTTTGTTGCAAATGATTAAATTACTTTAGTCAAAACAACAGATCTTATTGGGGATTTGATCAGTTGGATTAAGGGCAGGGTTAGGTTCTGGATTATCCTCAGCCACATGTTGCCCTTAATCAGGAGATTGTAGAACCTAATTGGTTCTTATTTTGAAAACAAAATGAGAAAAGAAATGTTAGCGGCACAATGAGTCTTGAGCTCATTGCACTGGCACTTTGTTTGATTCACAAAAGTACGCCCTCAAGAGATTGCAATGCGTTGGGCCAATCACAGCGTGCGGAATCTGTCGACCCAATGCATGTCTGGAAAGCATTGTGATTGGCCAACGCAGTGCAAACTCTTGAGGGCGCACTTTTGTGAATCGCCCGTATTTAGCCTTGTCACTTTGGAGAACTTCACTGATTTTTAAGAAGTAGTTCTTGGCAGGTCCTTCAAACACAGTCAAAGGGGTTAATGAATGTTTTTAGATGCACTCGTCACATGGTTTTGTCAGGAGGTGATAAATTATCACATTTCATATCCTATTCACCCCTCAGTTTAAAGGACCATTGGAGTGCCAGTGATGATTGTGAAATGGACTCTCTGAAATTAGACCTTTTTTAGAGTAGAAAATCTGAAAAGTAATGACTGAAAATTAGCAAAGAGCATTTGACTGGATCAGGACTTGAGAGACCTGTAGTCTCCCTGCCCAGTCAGATTTTCTTTGCCATTTTTTTTTTTTTGGGGGGGGGGGGTTACAATGGTTATCGATGAAATACTGTACTATAGTATAAGTATAAAAAGTATGCAATACTATAAGTGGTGACGCTATGTACATGTAGCACTTCTCTTTCTAGAAGGAGTGTGGCTCTGAAAATAGCCAGAGTTTTCAGAGCTACACCCCAGGAGTTCTTGAAAGAGAAGTGTTACGTGCTGCAAGCCTTCCACTTTATAGTATTTCCACTTTGCAAACCTTGAAGTCTTACAATTCTTGAAAGTTCTTCAGTTCTTGAAAGAGAAGTGTTACGTGCTGCAAGCCTTCCTCTTTATAGTATTTCCACTTTGCAAACCTTGAAGTCTTACAGTACTCTAATGAGTACTCTGAGGTCGTCTGGCAGACTTCTTTCAATCCGTTTGAGTTGTTCTGACCGTCCTGTTTCCATTTTTCTGAATGCTGGCCATTGTCTGACGCGTGCAGATGCCAAGGAGCTGGGGAACCGAGTGGGACAGTACCTGGCCTGCAGCCAGCAGTGTCTGCAGCTTCCCATCGGGGAGGTCATGGTCACATGCAAGCTGCACAGCACCGACGAGGAGGCCATCCAGAAATTCATCCCCTTCATCAACGTGAGTTAATACTCGCTGGATCGGGTGGGGCATTGAAAAGGTGGAAGAAACAGGCAGGGTGGGAGAGAGAAGTGAAGGGAAGGAAAGGTGACGGAGTGGAAGGGGAGGGGAGATAAAGGAAGGAAAGGGCAGGAAACATTGGGAATGGGCAGGTTGGAAACAGAAGGGAAAGATTGGAAAGGGAAGAATAGGGAAAGGTTGTCATGTCAGATCAGAGACTTGCAACTTTCTAGGGTTCAGTTGATTTCCTCTATTCACACAAATTCGTGATAAATAATACACCATTCAATAATAAAACAGCCAAATAAAGGCCAGTAATGTTTGTAACTTTTTTTAGGGGGAGGGGGTGGCCTAGTTCGAGTTCCATGCCTGAGACAGACTTCTTCTCTCTTTCTCCCGTGCTGCCCTCAATGTTGAAAGCATTTTCATTTAAAAGAAAAATGAAAAATTAGGGCCTGATAATTCAATCTTGTCAAGACTATCTGTTAGATATCAGTGAAAGGTTGTTGAAATTGCCAAACCATGGTCAATGATTTGTTTCCCTTGAATTCCTCATTATGAGTGGGTTTTTTTGTTTGTCTTTGTTTAGAATGTCAGGATTGGTTCTGCAGACGGAGTGAGCTTCTCGTTATCAGGTAAGGAAATGGGAGCCCAGATGCCAGCTGTCAAGGGTGAAAAAAAGAAACTGGAGAGAGAGAGTGAAAAATACAGCATTTTAGGCAGAAATATTTCCGTCCGAGGTTTCTACCATAACCATCTTCCAACTGTTTAAGTTTCATGTGAATCTGAGAACATTTCTGTTTTTCGATCTTACCAATGTTGTGTGGGGGCTTTAAGGCTGTTGTGTTGGCCATGGCTGCCAATAGCAAGCTGCCATTAGACGTTTTCACCCATTCATGGTCTCTGTTCTCTCCTCGCGACTGTCTTGCAGAAGGGGAAGACCTCAGCGCGTCGACGATGGGTGGCTCCCTGTCCTCAAGCCCTCCAGGGGGTGGAGTCAACAAGGAGAAGGATGCCACTGGTTCCAGCACCCCTCCCTCCAGTCCAGTCGTGGTCAACAACAGGTCCAGAAATCCTTCCTCCTTTCTTAACTCCCATCCCTGCCTGCCCCCTAAACACTACCCCACACCACTCTTCCCCCCCCCCTCCTCGTCAAACCCCATGACAAGGTCAGAACTCTGGGTTGATGTTAACGATGTTGAACTGCCGGGCTTTCTGACACGCATCAAGATGGCAGCTACCGTGGCTATGGCTAACACCGCAGACACAGCTAGTGCTGTGCGGCTTTTTGCTGGGACTCAAGTCTGTGTGCAGTTGCAGGATGCATCTGTGTAGATGTCGTCCAGAATTGAGGATGCATGCCTTCTGGTTTCATGAATGAAAGTGCATGGAACTATAACCTGGGTGAATGGCCATTTTCAAAGCCCTGTTGCCATAAGAGTCCCGGCCACTCATCTCAACATTGAGGCCCCCTTTTTTTTTAAATCCTTTTTTGCTTGGGGCCAGGCTTACATCTTGTCACACAAAACCTGATTGTTTGAAGAGTCTTGGAAATGGCACATTCATAAAATAAAAACACCTCCGTGTGGCAGTCCAATGCACTGAAAAGTGTGGAAAGGTTGCAGTGATAGGATGGACATCATGTCTTGTGAGATGGAGTATGGCTTTGATGAGAGCCGGCGACTCATTTCGCGGCAGTGTGTGCTCATCAGGAGATGATGCACATGCTGTCACCGCAAACCTTCCACTTTGTACTCCCGCCACGCAACCCGTCAAATCTTACCCACTGTCAAGAAAGCAGGCATAAAGCAGTCCAGAGTCACCTTACCTTAATGCAAAGTAGATGTTGAAGCACCCAGCAATAACCAATGCTTTGTTATGCAACCACCAGCATCAATCCACCATTCATTCTCTCTAACCCCACCCTCCCAAAACAAAACAAAATGGCATGAAGAATGAGTTTGTCTTATTTTTTTTCTCATTGCATAGCACCCAAACAGTGCTTGCTTTAATTTGATTTATTTAGATTTTTTTTTTTTAGTTCATTTATTTTCTGTTTGTTTTTTTGTCTTTATATTTTTTGTTTCCTTCCTTGCCCGTTGCATGTGTGTGCCCCCCTGCTTGTTATGTTGACGATCTTACAGGGAGGAGACAGTCGTGGACCAAAGGTAATTGAGGCAGAGTTTGCGATGGAAGAACTTTCTTTTCTCTCTAGATTCTCCCTATTTTAGCTAAGCGAAGGTTTGTCTCACCCCCCTCATCTTGTGTAGTTTTAGCGTCATATTCCAAACTGAGCTTGGATTGAATTTTACACTCTGACCCTGCAACCATGAAACAGCTCACTGACTTGGGAACAGCCCGCTGTTTTTTTTCAGTTGACCCTTTGGTTCTAAAATCTGTCCAGTATCTTGTCAAACAAATGACGCTGCATTTGAATGCTGCTGCATTTGAATGCCTCTGCATTTGACAGATAACCTTTGACGGAGAACCTTTGACATACAACCTTTGACAGTCAACCTTTGACAGTCAACCTTTGACAGTCAACCTTTGACAGAGAACCTTTGACATACAACCTTTGACAGTCAACCTTTGACAGAGAACCTTTGACATACAACCTTTGACAGTCAACCTTTGACAGAGAACCTTTGACAGTCAACCTTTGACATACAACCTTTGACAGATAACCTTTGACGGAGAACCTTTGACATACAACCGTTGACAGTCAACCTTTGACAGTCAACCTTTGACAGTCAACCTTTGACAGTCAACCTTTGACAGTCAACCTTTGACAGTCAACCTTTGACAGTCAACCTTTGACAGTCAACCTTTGACAGTCAACCTTTGACAGTCAACCTTTGACAGTCAACCTTTGACAGTCAACCTTTGACAGTCAACCTTTGACAGTCAACCTTTGACAGTCAACCTTTGACAGTCAACCTTTGACAGTCAACCTTTGACAGTCAACCTTTGACAGTCAACCTTTGACAGTCAACCTTTGACAGTCAACCTTTGACAGTCAACCTTTGACAGTCAACCTTTGACAGTCAACCTTTGACAGTCAACCTTTGACAGTCAACCTTTGACAGTCAACCTTTGACAGTCAACCTTTGACAGTCAACCTTTGACAGTCAACCTTTGACAGTCAACCTTTGACAGTCAACCTTTGACAGTCAACCTTTGACAGTCAACCTTTGACAGTCAACCTTTGACAGTCAACCTTTGACAGTCAACCTTTGACAGTCAACCTTTGACAGTCAACCTTTGACAGTCAACCTTTGACAGTCAACCTTTGACAGTCAACCTTTGACAGTCAACCTTTGACAGTCAACCTTAGCACCAGCTTGTTGTGAGAAAGCAATCCTCTTGCAATGGGTGTTTTGCCTGGCGTGAGTTCCCGTCTCGACCCGACAAGCCACACTGAAAGAGAAGATCTTCAGCTGCCATAACAGCAGAACGACTTGAAAAATGGCAAAGAAAACTTTGACTGCACCGGGATTTGAACCCGGAGACGATGTGAGGGGAAAAGTCACCAGTATTGATGCCAATGGACATAATGCATTAGACTCCATAAACCGTTACTTGTGCACAACGCATGATTTGCACTTCACATTTAATATTCACCGAAGATGACTAAAACGTGTGTGTACCATACCGATGCTTTACATTAATTGATTGTATAAACAATGGCATGAAATTGCCCTAAGTTTTAGACGTGCATGCCTTTTACTTTTTGATAAATATATTTTTTTTAAACATATTTGCATGGCTTAAAATTTAGTGGGCCTGACATTTCGATCCTAGCAGGAACTTTCTCAAAGGCAGAGGCATATTTGCATGAGATATTTCGGCAATATTTAGTCATCCGATGAACCCAGCCTTGCCTCCCAGGATCCCATTCATTTTGGCGACGCTAAACTGACACCACCGTCCTCGCCCAAAGACTTGGTTTTGCCTGGGCAGAAATATCCTGCAGTAAGACACGCCCTGCCAGAATCGGGACGCCAAGCCCTCCAAATCTTGTTGGGATTTTGCCTCGTCCTTGACTTTTCCCAATTTGCTTAAAAACAAATGGACCTGCTGGGAGCTAAAACCTCGAGCTCTTTTTGGGATTTTAGTTTTGGCCATTTAAGGCTGCGTCGATGAGTGGTTTACATGTTTTGCATCAAACATACACAGTTTTGTATCCTCGTGGAGACATTGCTTGGCTCTCGTGCACTATACAATCAAGTGAGAAACAATGTTTTAAAGATGCTCCCATTTCAACCACATTCACTTTTCCGGGTAGAAATTTGGACTGGATGTCCCTAACACTTATGTATAACAATATATAACAGGTGTATAATTGGCGACAGATTCTTACCCATCACAAATTTCCCTTTTTTGAGTTATTTCCAAATACCAGTTTTGTGAAAACCTTGTGCAGACCTATATACACCTTTACTATTTCCCTGTGGAGACCTATTCAACCTATTGGACTAGGTCCCCACAAGACGCTAGATTCACGCCCAGTATTACTGACACTGTGGAAAGTGTATATCTATTTCATCCCCCCCCCCCCCTTCCTCCCTATTTCTTCTGTGCTCAGTGCTGGCACGCCGTCCGGTGAGCTAATGGACCTGCAGGTGGAGTACTGGCCCATGCTGGGGGGCAAGAAGGACAAGTCCTCCCTCAAGACGGCCTTCAGGTCACTGACTGTCCAGCGGCTGCCCTCTCATGCCGACCCCACTACCACAGGCCTGTCCATGGTTGTCGTCACCAAAGAGAAGAATAAGAAGAGTAAGATCACCACTCTTTCCCCTCCCCACACCCCTCCTGTGGGGAAGACAAGCCTCTGGTCTCTTGGCTGGTTTAGATTTAGTTCTACAATCCTTGGCTTCCACTCTGGCTCAGGATCTGCCCCTGCCCCTTGCCCCTGCCCTTGCCCCTGCCCTTGCCCCTGCCCATTGTCCGTGCCCCTGCCCCTTGCCCCTTGCCCTTGCCCCTGCCCCTGCCCCTGCCCCTTGCCCCTTGCCCCTTGCCCCTGCCCTTGCCCTTGCCCCTGCCCCTGCCCCTGCCCCTGCCCCTGCCCCTGCCCCTGCCCCTTGCCCCTTGCCCCTGCCCTTGCCCCTGCCCCTTGCCCCTGCCCTTGCCCCTGCCCCTGCCCCTGCCACTGCCCCTGCCCCTGCCCCTGCCCCTGCCCCTGCCCCTGCCCCTGCCCCTGCCCCTGCCCCTACCCCTGCCCCTGCCCCTGCCCCTTGCCCCTGCCCCTGCCCCTTGCCCCTGCCCCTGCCCCTGCCCCTGCCCCTGCCCCTGCCCCTGCCCCTGCCCCTGCCCCTGCCCCTGCCCCTGCCCCTTGCCCCTGCCCCTGCCCCTGCCCCTGCCCCTGCCCCTGCCCCTGCCCCTGCCCCTGCCCCTTGCCCCTGCCCCTGCCCCTTGCCCCTGCCCCTGCCCCTTGCCCCTGCCCCTGCCCCTGCCCCTTGCCCCTTGCCCCTTGCCCCTGCCCCTTGCCCCCGCCCCTGCCCCTTGCCCCTGCCCTTGCCCCTGCCCTTGCCCCTGCCCTGCCCCTTGCCCCTTCCCCCTGCTCCCCGCCCCCTGCCCCCTGCCCCCTGGGTCTTATGTTTTGCCTGAATCTTCTCGTTGCAGTCATGAGAATAGGCAAGAAGCCACGGGAGATGGAGATCGCCCTCAAGAGTCAGGAGATTGACGGAATCCACCGACTAGTCTGCACGTCCCGGTCGCAGGACTACTCCCTGAAAGGTGAGCTGAAGCTGGTAATGGTCGGGTGTTGGGCAACATCCTTCCAATAGGCGTGCCATTCATTTGCTTCGGATTGGTCTCTAACCGGCCGCATTTCTAAGCTCCAAAAACTTAGAAGGCCTTAACTGCCGTATATCTCCAGGGGTCACACCCCCGCTTTCATTCAGAGGCAAACAACTAATTGTTGTAATATTCTGTTTTGTCAAGAGACTGACGCCAGACAGTATACTGTTCCGAAACATTGAGTTGAACACTTCACTTCTGAGCCGCACACAGTCAACGCAGAGATATTCTTGCACGGTGTTGCCCATTGTAACCTACACCTGACTGGAGGCTGCCCTCCACCACGAACAGCCTGGAATACAATCTGGCTGGTGGCCTGTCTTTCAGTCACCATGCAGTCAGCGCACTCATTTCCTTGTCTTTCCCCGGTTCCCCCCCTCTCCCCCTGTCTTCTGCCCGGCAGTGACCATAGACGGCATTGAGCTGACCCGCGTCAAGTTCTTCCAGCTATCGGCCCAGTGGCAGACGCGCATCAAGCACTTCCCCGTGGCCCTCTTCGCTCAAGACCTGCCGCCCTGCTGATGGCCCCAAGCGGACGAGAAGAGGAGTGCCATCCTTCCTCCTCTTCCTCGACTCCCTTCTGGGAAGGGGATTTGTTTCCCTCTTTTGGTTGGATCTGTTCAGAGGGAGGTAGCGTCCGGTCGATTGCGCGGCGGCGCTAGGCAGTCAGTCGTCCATCAAACGTGAAGAGTGGCTCTCGCCAGAGCCCGCTGTCGTCTGAAGACCAATTCCTGCAGCCGGCCCAAGCTTGAAGGCACTACGATTTTGAATCCTCCTCTCTTTGTGTCTGGCTGCCCGATTTAAGAGAGTTGACGTTGGAAGGGGCTAGACTGTTGGACCCCAAGTCATGGGCGTCCGCTACCGAGAGCCCAGTCTCGTGCAGTCAGGCCATCCAAGTTGAGTTTTGAGTGGAGAAGGCGACCGTGTTTTTTTTAATGTCCCCCCCCCCTCCCTGCTGCATCCTTGCCGACATTCACGGATGATACCTTGTGTATTAAAACAACTCATGGATCTTTTTTTTTTTTTTCCTTGTCAGTTTCATTTCGGTGTTCAGACTGGGCACGGGTTCAAGCACAGTTCTTTGTTTCCCAGGCGATGCCAAACTCTATCAGGACCCGAGGATTCTGCAAGTTTGTCGATTGTTTGTGTGTGTCTCCGATCCGGAATTTTCAGCTTCTCAAACTGCTGCCTCTGCTTGTTTTCCTCCCGCATCGTTGTGTATGGACCGTGGAAGTGCTGCTCAGATTTGTACGTCCTGCAGCCCATCGTAGAAGTGCCCTGGGCTCCTGTTTTGGTTTTTTTTTTTAACATTTAAATTTCATGTGAATGGGATTGTGGGATTCACACCAGGTTTGCAACCAATGAAGATTGGTGAAGTTGGTTTCAATGTTGCAGGCGTACCTGTAGAACTTTCTCGTCGTAGCAGTGTATTCCTTTCCAGCAGAAATATCCTAGGTTGTTGTCACATATTTCAACCAACATTCCCATTGTTTCATTGTTTTTTTTTCTTTTTGGGGGGTCTGGTAGTACATGCTTTCATACCACGATGCAGTTTGAACGAACCCACTTTTCAAAGCAATGAGTCAGCACCTTGTCTCTCTAGTCTCAGCTATGCAGTATGTTCCCTCATTGTGTTCCAGCTGGCCTTGGTCTTCCCAGCCAAGACTGCTAGCATTTGAAGGCTCTCCTTCTCGAGCGATTTTAGATTCAGACAGAGGGCTCTGGAGGCCAAGGTAAATGGTTCAGTTTGGCAGGGCCCGGTTTGTGGGCCATTTTTTATTTTTTTTTAATATTTTTTTAGAAGCCAGTTTTGCATGCTGGCTTTGCAGGTTGACTGTACGGGTCAGTTTTGCTGGCCAGTTTTGCTGGCCAATTTGGCAAGCCAGATTTGCAGACCAGGGGTTGATTGAACAAAGCCTTACGGTGCATCGTAACTTAATTTACGATGGATAACCCATCGTACATGTAAGCTTTGATACCCGGTATGGTTTCTCAAGGTCTTGCGATTGATTGTAAGTTAGGATGAGTTTGGTGAAATCAATCACAGGCTTTTGGAAGGCTGGTTTTTACCAGGCCAATTTCTCAAACTGGCCTTGGCAGACTGGTCCTGCAGGCCAGTCTTTGCTCCCCAGCTTTGCAAGACGGTCTCCCTCCTTCCTTCACTCTCCCCCCCCCCCTCCCAATAGAAAGTTGTAGCTGATACTATCTTGTCAACCCACCCCCCCCCCCCCTCCCCTTCACTCCCCTACTGTCTTGCCAGCATCCTGATCGGGTCAGTTGCAAACTACAGGTAGTGTGGTAATAATGCAGTGTTCAAAGGTGGCAGGCGCAGCCTGAGCCCGAATAAGTCAGTGGGGGTCTGAGAACTGGCAGGCCTTCCTGGGAGTATTGGAACACACTGCTGCTTCTATCTGTCTATGTATCTATGTATATATATGTGAAGTACTTCAATCGCTACTTGAAATTCGAATTGATTTTTTTATTTTTTTTTTATTTAATTGGGATTTTGCAATTGGGGGAAGGAAAAAAAGGTGGATGTCGACATTACAGAATGAGAGGAAGGAAACGCAATGATTTGAAGAACAAATGTGACGTGGTTTCCTCCAGGGAATTGTGCTAGCTTTACTCCACGGAATGTCGTCAAAGGTGCTAACTGCCAAAGAGAGTGAAAGAGTTCAAAGAGTTGTAACTAAGCGATGGATGGTTGCCGTGCCGACAGCGGACAGGGCTGGATATTTGTGCAATCGTCATGCGAGACCAAGCTTTTCTGCGGCACACGTTGTATATAAACTCACTGGCTTGGCGTTGCTGGCGGTTCTTGCTGTGGAGGGTTTTTTTAAGTGGAAAGCTTTGGCAAGGCTTTTTTGGAGACTGAAGTCTGGTAATTGTGGTGGTATCTGCTCCAGGTTCATCGGAGGATTGGAGTCATTATTGTGCAAGTGCACTATCAGATGTATTTGATAGCTCGTACAGTAGGCCATCTCTCTGGCAACTGTCCTGTCTAGAAGCGCCGTTAAGCGTGCTGCATCTTGAGCTAGTAGCTGCTGTGCCAGTCGCTGCCGATGGCAAGCCATTTTTAAAACCACTGCTGTGTTTTTGTAACTCTTTGCTACTCTTTAGTCAGTGTGCCACCCTGTAAAGGTAGGCCCAGCTACCACTGAGCTTCAGCCATTGAGTGGGTGAGGACCTTTTTTTACTCCACTTCCATTTTCTTTCTTTTTTGGTTATCTTTTAAGATTCAGCTCAGACTAAAGACATTCTCTCCCCCGATTTGCCCCATCCCTCTTAGAGCCCATTCTGCACCTCTTTCCCACCATCACTCTGTGTCTGGAGAATGTTGGTGTTAAGCAACTCGTGATATAACCCCCCCAGAAAAAAAATTGAGATAACTGTTGGTTTTTTCCTGACCTCTGCAAAGGGGAAAAGCGCTGGTGCTAGAAAGAAAATGACTGTTTTAAATCAGGGAGGGCCAAATCCAAATAAATCGTTTTTTGGAGAAGGGCTTAGTTTTAATTTTCCTGCTTTTCGATGCAGTTGGTTCTTGCAACTCATAGAATAATTTTATTTTGGTTAGAGTTTTTTTTTTAAATCTCTGAATCCCCAGTCACTCTCCCGTAAAAAAGAAAGAAAGAAAAAGATATCCTCAAAGGTATTGTGCCAAAATCCATAGATATAACTCTTGTTGTTTTTCCTCCTTTCTAAATATTTAACCTTTTTTTGTTTTGGTGGCATGTGGATGCCACTCATATGGTTGGAAAATCATTTGAAAAGTACCCAACATTGATAATGGCTTTAACAATGTTTGTACCATAGAATATATTTTAAAGTTTCACCGATTATAAGGTACAAACCATTTCTATTTGTGCCCAATTTACAAAGGTGGGAAAACTATTGTAGTACATGTATAAAAGGTTGTTTTACCACTAGGTTTCAATCGCTGGACTTTTTTTTTAGATGTCCAGAAGAACGCAACAACCATCCTTTGTGCAGTGGACAGTTGACTGTGTGACCTTCTAAATGATTCTGTATCTAGCCAAGCTGGTCTGGCATTTGTAATAACAAGTAACCGCTACCGTGTCCACCGCTGCAAGTATTATTAGAGTATAGCAGTCAAGGGGTGAGGTACTCTGTGTGTGTGTGTGTGTGCATTATTATCGGTATTATTTTGTGATGCACAGGGCAATGATGTTCCCATTGTTGTACCGATGGTCTTGTCCAGACACGCCATGCATCACGGCTAGTCTGGTTTTTCCTGTCTTCCGCGACAACAGCATTGGACGAGACTTTGCGTTCGGCCAATTGGTCAGACGAGCAGGCTTTCGGGATCCCCCACATTCACACCAACCACTTGTGTACAAACACACCGATCATCGATCGCCATCTTTGCTCTGGAGTAGGGTTTTTTTTCCCCACTTTGATTTCAGTTGCTAAAGAAAAACGGAACAGTAAGATGCCAAAATCAAATCAAAAAGGAAGAAAGAAAACAAATCACTCCACTCATTTAATTAAACATTGAATGGGAATTTAATCAGATATGTCATAAGGTTTTGAGTTTGGCTTCCATCATTTCTGATACCAGTTGTCGGTAACTCGGGTCTGCACTCTTACTTGATTTGGACTGTTCAGTGAAGGGGTGGGGGTACCTTACAGGCAACACGGGAGTTAAATCCTATCTTGGGGGCCTCATTGGTAACAAGGGACAACTCACGGCTGAAGTTCACATTTGAATTTCTGCATTTCTGCATTTGAAAGTAGTGCCGAGGTGCCTTGCTTTTGGCAAGCTCACCAATTGGCCGTCGCACAACTCATGACAGAGGCAGGGATCTTTCCCGTTATCCGAGGGTACAAGGGTCAGTGTTGACCGCAAGCAAGTCATCTCTGAGTGCGCAGAAAATGGCGTGTAGGGATTGCCGGCCTGCTTTGGGGGGGGGATGGGGAGGGGGGGTTACGAGACGGGACTGGGACAGAAACTCCTGGTGCCCGAAACAGATTACCAGCGCAGTATTGCAGTTTGTTGCAACTCAATGTGGAGCACACAATGTTGGGATTGTTACAGCGTACGGTCCAGTCTACGATGCGCTGGAGTTGGCAGCGCACTGAGCGTGTTTCATTGACTTCCATGCTAAGGTTGGGCTGGGAATGGTTCTCATGTGACGGTGCGGCCCACGCTCCACCTCTGCCTTGAGGACTGGCTGGTACGGTAGGCATTGGTAGAGTTACAGTAGAGCTTCCAATGAAGGACGTTGTCTTGGCAGTTGGTCCATTGCTGTTGTGCTGCTGTTGGCATGTGACGGTGGTTGACCACCACTGACCCGGGGCTGCCTGGTCCCCTGTCATGCTAAAGTGGTTTGTCTTCTGGCTTGGGGGTTACCAGTCACAGCTGAAGGCAAGGCTC
Organism: Luidia sarsii; assembly: GCA_949987565.1. NCBI lineage: Eukaryota > Metazoa > Echinodermata > Asteroidea > Paxillosida > Luidiidae > Luidia > Luidia sarsii. The sequence goes on along the minus strand of OX465101.1, from coordinate 11,757,353 downwards.
TGTGGTACTCTGAATGGATTCATGGTGTATAAGCTGCATCCACAGCTTTGACTGTGAATGGGTGCACTGAATGGGCCATTGTGTGCTAGCTGAATAGGGTCATTGCATCCACAGCTGTGACTGAATGGGTGCGCTGAATGGCCCACTGTGTACAAGCTGAATAGGGTCATTGCATCCACAACTGTGACTGTGAATGGGTGCACTGAATGGGCCATTGTGTGCTAGCTGAATAGGGTCATTGCATCCACAGTTGTGACTGTGACTGGATCACCCAAGTTCTTTGACATAAACACAGCAGTTGCTGTACTGAGGGCCCAGGTCCAGATTGGACCAAATCTGGGCATCTTTTAAAATAGAAAACATGGCTTGGTCCACCTCCTTATCCCAAGTATTGATAATGATAAATACAGCTTTAAATTAGTTTGAAGTTACACTGTCTTTTTTTAAGGATGATAAAAATTGAAAACTTAAAAGTGGCCTCTATAGGTCCAGTAATGCTCTTTTTTAATTTTAATAATGACCATTTGTATAACTTTTTTCCCCCAGAAATGTGAGTAGTGTGTGGTAAGGTCCAATACTTCCGTTATATGGCGGCTTTTGTTATGTAGATAAGCGTATACTCAGCATCTCATCATTATTATTATATATGTACATGTATGAATTGTATTATTTATAGAGAACTAAAAGTATTTATTTTGCTACTTCAATCTTTCTTGTGCATATTCAAACAAAACAAAAAAAATAGAAGAAAGAGAAAGCGTGAGAGAGAGAGAGAGAGCGAGTAAGAGACAGGGAACAGAAACGTTCCATGTACATGTTACCTGTACATAGTGCATAAACAGTAATTTACAATGGGCAAGTTGATGAGTGTACCGTATTCAGATGTGGCAAGTCGGTGGTCGCTGGAGACACCATATGGACATGTGCTAGTTGCCATGGTTCTCTGTAGTTTTTAAATACTGAGGTGTTTTGGGGGTTGCTGGTGTTTTTTGGTTAGTTCTTCTGGCGTTTGTTGAGTTTAAAAAAAAAAAAGGAGTAAAAAAAGTGGTGAACATCGGGCTGTTTTGTAGCATTTCCTAAAATGCCACCTCCTCCTGTTCCTTCTGTTCAATTCTTGGAGAGGGTGTCAGCGTGCATGTTGCTACATGTACATGCGTGCTGGGAGACCAGTGGTCCGTCAAGGATTGGTTTGCTTGGACAAGGCGATGCGCCTATCTTCAGCCTGGGAGCAATGTCAGGGACCTGCTGGACAACCTCTGGCCTCGGTCCCTGGTACCCGGTATTGGGCACAGTAGCATTTACTTCTTGGCAAGTCATCCCTGGTAATCGGTCAGCTGTAATGCTCAGTTAAACTCCTGTTACTACTAGTCTCCCCCTCAAGGCAACCCCATCCTCCTTGACTGGAATACCTACTTCCAATGGACTGCTGGTTCAAGCTGGTCCCGGGTCCAATTTTGTAGAGCTACCCGAAAGACTGCTTAGCATGGAAATCTGCTTAGCACAAAAACCTGCTTAGCATGAAAACCTGCTTAGCATAAAACCTGCTGAACATAAAAACCTGCGTAGCATATAAACCTGCTGAGCATAAAAACCTGCTTAGCACATAAACCTGCTTAGCATGAATACCTGATTAGCATAAAAACCTGCTGAGCTTAAAAACCTGCTTAGCACGAAAACCTGCTTAGCACGAAAACCTGCTTGGCACATTAACATGCTTAGCATGAATACATGATAAGCATAAAAACCTGCTGAGCATAAAAACCTGCTGAGCATAAAAACCTGCTTAGCATGAAAACCTGCTGAGCATAAAAACCTGCTTAGCACAAAAACCTGCTTAGCACGAAAACCTGCTGAGCATAAAAACCTGCTGAGCATAAAAACCTGCTTAGCACATAAACCTGCTTAGCATGAATACCTGCTGAGCATAAAAACCTGCTGAGCATAAAAACCTGCTTAGCATGAAAACCTGCTTAGCATGAAAACCTGCTTAGCACAAAAACCTGCTTAGCACGAAAACCTGCTGAGCATAAAACCTGCTGAACATAAAAACCTGCGTAGCATGAAAACCTGCTGAGCATAAAAACCTGCTTAGCACAAAAACCTGCTTAGCACGAAAACCTGCTGAGCATAAAAACCTGCTGAGCATAAAAACCTGCTTAGCACATAAACCTGCTTAGCACAAAAACCTGCTTAGCACGAAAACCTGCTGAGCATAAAAACCTGCTGAGCATAAAAACCTGCTTAGCACATAAACCTGCTTAGCACAAAAACCTGCTTAGCACGAAAACCTGCTGAGCATAACAACCTGCTTTAGCATAAAAACCTGCTTAGCATGAACAACAGGAAATAACAGGAAATACATGTGTAACTTGTATAATCGGGTTGCCGATTATACTAAGGCTAGCTATAAGCAAGGCTGTTTTTCATACTGGAGTCAATTGTGGTGTTGAAGCGGCTCTATGAAATTGGTCTCTTGTTGGACAAGAGTGAAAGAGGGAAGGATTTCAGCGCACAGGGAAAGACACTGAACGGTAGACTCGTTGAATCAGAAATGAACTTGCACCCATTAACTTTTGGATTTATATTTATGTATGAATATACACTGATGGAAATTAATTGGTAAATCAATTGGTTCGCCACTATGCTCTGCAACCCATGGGGAGATTAGTCATTCAGAGGTTTCTTCTTGCAAGAAAAATGGAAAAACAAAATGAAATAACACGAAAGTGGCCAAAGTGTCTGTCATACTGTTAAATTGCACCACCAAGTCAAAACCCAAATCCAAAATATTACAGATATTGAAGGTCAAGAACCTGGAAAAAAACACCAAAAAAATCCTTCAACAAATTTGAAATGTTTATGGTGTAAATAACATTGGTAAGCATTACAGCCACATGGCAAAACTCATTCTGAGCTGGTCTTACAGGGGAGTGAATGAGTGCTTGGTTAACTGGGACTGTGAGAGTGACCCTCACCCCCCCCCCATCACCGCCATCCCCTCCGTCACCCCAACCCTCAACCCCCGAATAGAAAAATGCCAATTTTGGCTTAGCATTGGCGAGTGCCAGTTTGCCGAAAGCTTGAGTTTGGAGTGAGATTTGGGCGACAGTTAAAATGCTATTTCACTAGTGGTGTGGCTATCGGCCAGGCAGCGCATGCAAGACGTTAGTCGGTGCCGACTCTGCGTGAAGCCCGCATACGAATTCAGATTTGAGATTCACCGGCATGCACGCGCTCATTGGACCTTTGCAGTTATGTGGACTTGTTACACGACGGGTCCTGGGGTCTTGACGCCATGCTCGGAGTGCCCTGGCTTATAGCCACGCTTCCTGTCTTTGAAGGTCATTTGACTTGTTGAAGGTTTTAGTACGGTTTTTATCGGAAAGGGAAATGCGGAGTATGTATCTTGCTTTTGACTATGGTCTTCCTACGTGGCCACTGGTTATGGTATAGACAGATAATATTATGAATGGGCTGCTTAGTGTGTCCACTGTCCAGTGTACCACACCCATTCTCAGCCATGTCAGTGTGTCTCATACATTTAGTGCGTATTGTTAAACCTTCCATACTTTTTCCTTTTTTTTGTGTTTTCCTTTTTAAAAGGGCACACACACTCGGGTGTGATTTGATACTTATGCATTCAACACCCATTGGTTATTCTAAAGAAAGGTTGCAATGCTTGGTATGAAAAGAAGAATTGTTCCCCCCTCCCCCAAAGGCTCCCTACAAAGAGTCCAGGGTTCTGTTGAAAGGTCTTGCATGGCCAAAAAAGAAAATAAGGAAAAAAAGGCCAAAGAAAACTTTAACTGGACTGGGACTTGTGTACCATTGCTCTTACCATCGGGGCTACCCTTAAATTGTGGCCTTCCCAAATAGTCAAATCATTTTTGCCGGAGTTTGGGCACCAGTCAGAAGCATATCTCCAGGGATCACACCCTTGTTTATTTTCATTAAGATACAAACTAAAAGTTGTAACCAAAACATCTCAAATCCCCTATAACCCAAGTTATAATCTGCAATAAATCCAGCTTGTGTAAGTGCAAGGACACATTGAATGGATGCCTTCATTTCAGCTTGAAAATCAGCACCAACCCCACACCTTCTAAAGATTCTTTCGTTATGTTCTTGGGTCGGTTTTGGTTGTTGTTTATTTTAGGGGGAGGGGATGTGGTGCCGAGAAGCCATTGCAAAGAGTTTGTACAGGAAAATAAATGAACAGGTACACTCAAAACAAACGTGAGTTTTACATAAACTATTTAAAATGTCAGTTGGAGTGCTGAGTACGAAAACTGTACATACAGTATGTGAGTCTAGGAATGTCTGTACATTGTTCACAGGAAGTCTGGCCAGTAACAAAAACCTCATGGGTTTCTTTCCGTCATGTTTGTTACAAACAAATTTAAAAAATATATAGTAAGGAAAAAACAAAACAAATTCATACCATCTTTGTAATGATAAGCAGTGCAGTTTGGGAATATTTGATTTTTGGTTTTATTTTGTGCTTGGATATTTTATGCACGTCTTGCCAGTTGTTGTTTTTTGTATGACGTATTATGATACCATTAAAAATGCAGGAGGCATGTGTTCTATGTCAGTAACTCGAGTCTGTGGACAAATCTGGAGCACTGTGTCTTTTTGATTGTTGCTGTGTTCATATGGCATCGCCGGGTCCTGTGCGCAAGATGGAGGGGTCTGGGAAGTAAGTTGTGACCTTGAGCTTCAATGTGTTCCAGAAGTGTTACAGAAATGTTGCAAAAGTGCTTTCTGGTCAGATGTTTCACCAAAATTGTAAATTTGAAAGAAAAAACATATTGTACAGGGGCTTGACATTTCAATCCTAACAGGACCATTCCTGCATTTGAAAAAAAGGTCTCTCCTGGACCTAAATGTCAGGCCCTCAAAATAATCAAACTTATTCTCAAGGATTTTAAAAACGGCAAAGAAAACTTTGACTGGACCGGGAGTCCGGGACTTGAACCCGAAACCTATGTATTAACATACCAGTGCTCTTACCATGTGAGCTATCCAGCCCTTAGATGGTGACCTCCCCATTTGTCAACTACTGTGTAGTCTTTGCCTGGGTTCTATCCTTAAGAGAACGGTTTGCAGGGAGTTGTTATACACAACTTAACCGCAGCATTTGTCAGTAGATGACAGTGCTGAAAAGAAGGGAGTACAGTATACAGTTGTATCTCTCGACAAAATTAATGTGACCCAGTACTGCATTAGGATTCTCGTCCAAATTTGAGTTTTCAAGATTTTCCCACCACTACAAAGAGTACCTCAGTAGCTTTCATATCAAAAATATTTCCATCCCTTGCCAAAATCCAAAGTTACGATGCGAGAAATACGATGAGGCAACACGCAGTCACGGAAACCACTTTCCAAGAAAACAACAGCTCTAAAGTTTGGGGTCATGCACACAGGTGCCAACACACTTACAAAATCCCAGATTTGTCAATATTTACAGACATTTGTCAATATTTGCAGACATCTACCACTGCAAACATGAGGCTTACAGACAGATATTCATCCAAAAATTACTCATTTTATTCAGAACTTTCTTTTTATATCCCATCCGTATGCCAGGCTTTTGCTAACATGAGTGGCAAAAGGCATACATCAAGTGAGAAAGAGAATTCAATGTATGTAAATTTAAAGCAATTTCTTCATTTCCAAAGACCCACAAAGACTACAAAATAATGTCCTTGGCCAAAGTGTGCCTTCAACTTTCTCCTAGGGGGGCAGAGGAAATATCGGCAATTCCTGCGTGCTGGTTCAACCAACACACCTTCCTTGGTTTGAGAGGTCCTCTCAAGTCCTGAGACTCACATGGGTCACACCCAACTCCCAATGTCCAGTGAGTGGCTCAGCAGACTCAGATGGGTCACACCCAACTCCCAGTGTCCAGTGAGTGGCTCAGTAGACTCAGATGGGTCACACCCAACTCCCAATGTCCAGTGAGTGGCTCAGTAGACTCGGATGGGTCACACCCAACTCCCAATGTCCAGTGAGTGGCTCAGTAGACTCAGATGGGTCACACCCAACTCTCAATGTCCAGTGAGTGGCTCAGTAGACTCAGATGGGTCACACCCAACTCCCAGTGTCCAGTGAGTGGCTCAGTAGACTCAGATTCAGATGGGTCACACCCAACTCCCAGTGTCCAGTGAGTGGCTCAGTAGACTCGGATAGGTCACACCCAACTCCCAGTGTCCAGTGAGTGGCTCAGCAGACTCGGATGGGTCACACCCAACTCCCAGTGTCCAGTGAGTGGCTCAGTAGACTCGGATGGGTCACACCCAACTCCCAGTGTCCAGTGAGTGGCTCAGCAGACTCAGATGGGTCACACCCAACTCCCAATGTCCAGTGAGTGGCTCAGTAGACTCAGATGGGTCACACCCAACTCCCAATGTCCAGTGAGTGGCTCAGTAGACTCGGATGGGTCACACCCAACTCCCAGTGTCCAGTGAGTGGCTCAGCAGACTCAGATGGGTCACACCCAACTCCCAGTGTCCAGTGAGTGGCTCAGCAGACTCAGATGGGTCACACCCAACTCCCAATGTCCAGTGAGTGGCTCAGTAGACTCGGATGGGTCACACCCAACTCCCAGTGTCCAGTGAGTGGCTCAGTAGACTCGGATGGGTCACACCCAACTCCCAATGTCCAGTGAGTGGCTCAGTAGACTCGGATGGGTCACACCCAACTCCCAGTGTCCAGTGAGTGGCTCAGCAGACTCAGATGGGTCACACCCAACTCCCAATGTCCAGTGAGTGGCTCAGTAGACTCGGATGGGTCACACCCAACTCCCAGTGTCCAGTGAGTGGCTCAGTAGACTCAGATGGGTCACACCCAACTCCCAGTTTCCACCCAGTGGATCAGCAGACTCTCAGGGCATGCAGGCTCCAATCTCGGCAGCCCAGGAGCACCTCCTGCTCTCCGTTCCGGTCCAAATCGGCAACGGTCACCGCGTTGATCCAGTCCGATGCCTCGTACCGATTCAGCAACTGTGTGCAAAGAGCGAGCAAATGTGAGTGAGAGCGGCATACTGACGTGACTTCGAAAGAGAGATTTGTGGCGGAGCACTTTTCTGTCTTTTGGGGGTTTTTTTCACCGTAATGATGCTGTCTATCTTAGCCGTGAGAAAATGTGGATGAAGCATCTTAGGACTATTAAACCACATTGTCTCAACATCCAGGAGGGTAATGACTAACACCATGCATGCTTTCTGATAATCCCTCCTTAGTGTTCACTCCTGCTAGCTTCTCTTTGATCTTTCCCCCTCCTCTCACTAATCCATACTCCACTCCCTGCCCTTCCCTCTGATCTCACCCTTCTAGCTTTCTTCTTTGTCATTTGTCATACTCTCTTCCACCTTCCTTCTTGTACAGTATCTGTTTTGTCCTTGTCACTCTGCTTTTCAGAAAGGTCCTGCTACAATCAAAATGTCAGGCCCACTTAATTTTGAGATTTTTTTCTTAGGAAAGGTGTCAGCCTCCTCATAACAGTGATGACTTGATGTACAGGGTAAGATTAGTGTCAGTCTGCTATGAAATCGGCATTGATCTAAAGTAAGACTTGAAGGTTTGCATGGTGGAGAAACTTAGTGTCAAGAAGTGTGGCTCTGCTGGTAACTCAACGTTTCGGGTAGGGTGTACTCTGTCCGTCGTCAGGAGACTGCTGCAGTCTTCTGCTTAAAAAATAAAATCTTTCTTCTGTGCAGACCTCTTGTTCTTGTATATACCTTCCTGTTGTGGTAGAGCAGGAGGCAGTTGCTGTGACCTGCACACAGAAGTGAGTCCAAGTCATCGCTGTGGCCTGTTGCTATGGTGGCAAGGTGCATGATGGGAAGCTGGAAATTTGCATATTCCATTTTGTGAATCTGAAACGGAAACAAGAAAAGAGATCACCCGAATGCACATTGACTTAAAGCCCCTACACAACATTGGTAAGATCGAAAAACAGAAATGTTCACAGATTGACATGAAACTTATACAGTTTGAAGATGGTTATAGTAGAAACCTCTCACTGAAATATTTCTGCCTAGAATGTTGTATTTTGGGAGAAATGAGTCAAAGAAATAGTTTACGTCTCATCGTGCTGTGGTTTGTAATCCCGTTAACGCAAGGAAGAATTTGTCCTGCTGAGCAGATTTTCTTGCTTGAGCGGCTCTGTGAAATTGGGCTCCTGGTCTGTCAGACAATTTACCTGGAAGTCTCTCAGGATGAAGATAGAGCCGTCGTTTCCCCCCAGGGCCACTTGGCTGGCCGCTGCCCCCTGTACATCCCCACTCTGCCAGTCATCCGATGGAAGGAAGTTGCCACAGCACATCTGTCAGTGTCACCAAGAAAACAGGACCCAACAAAGTCTTAATCAAAGCCCCTTCGCACCATTTGCACAAATCCAAATTTCGACCTGACGAATTTTGTGAAAGTAACTTACTCAAGTGGAAATAAATACCAGTATCAGACATGCTGTGAACTTTAGGCACTCGGAATGCTGCCATTTTCATGAAGAGTGGAATTTTGTATGAATCTTTGAAGGTCGTTGTAAAACGACTTTTGGAGAAAAAAAAACATGCTCACCAGCCTTAAAGCCCATAGACACTATTTGCTCAAATCCAACATGGTCCATTCGCAATTACTGACGACTGTTTCGAGATTTTCTCGCAATTTTCCGGTTAAATGCACGGTGGCGCTATTGAAAATTCCGCTAGGAGCATTTTACGATCCTCGAAACTGACAGTTTGATGAAAAAAATGAGCCAGTGTTTCACCATTTTCTTGCGACATGGTTGACGGCTTGAGCTGAAACTTTCATAGATGTGCTATTTCATGCATATGCTGGATTAGACTAAGTATGGACACATTTCCAAGACCTTTACCAATTGTGTGTTGGGGCTTTAAGTCACAGCCTCTGAGAAGCAAGAGACGCTATGCGAGCCAGCTGTGTCCGGCAGCGATGTTCGGCCATAATCATTGCCTTAGGTGAGCGTCATCTGGTAATTATATCGCGAGATCCTGCCAGATTGCTTTGCTTTTCAGCCACCTGATTCTGCCAGCGTTGCACGGCCAGTACTATCCTACAAGTACCCAAGGGTCTGATATGAACGGCGGCCATTAAGGGCCATGGCCCTGGTCTCCACCAACCAATCCAAGCCACTTTTGCATTGTGACCTGAACACACCATGGCATTGGATTTTTTATTTATTTATATTTTTTTCTTGGGGGGAGGGGGTCCTGCCACTGGCTGTTAATGACCACGTGAGGGCGCTGTCACTCCAGTTGCTTGAATGCCCATTAATTGGCCTTGGTGCCCTGCTAGCCTGGTCTTAATGCACTCAACGATGCTGCTTCATTCGGGGTCCAAATTGGCCAAAAATTTCAGGCCGGTATACTTTAAATAAGGTTCTTGACCGAGCTGTTGTCAGAAGCTAGAATGAAAAGTGAACAGTTTTATTGAGCCACGATGGATCCAGCAAGTTTCTTTCCAAACGAAAATTGCTTCCGTCAATCTCTTCCTATTCCATTACTTTTGGTACGAACGACAACTCTCACTGTCTCTATACAAGTTGTAATGGAGGCAACGGGGATGACTTACAGCCGTTATGATGGCATTTGTCTGCAAGGTCAGCACGACCAGGCCCTGTTTAATGACGTGCAGGTTGCGGCAGTCGTCGGAAGCCAGTATGTAGTTACTCGTCTCCCCAGAGCAACTGGTCAGCACTGCGGCGAGAAGACACTTGACACTGGTCGGCTGACCCTTGGCCTGCATTGCCAAAGAGACGGGAAAGACGTCAAGTAAGAAAAACCAAAATACTAGACAGTATTTTGAGGTGTCAATCGCAACTCCATTTCTATGTGAAGGCACCTGAAGTGGCTTCCACTTCCAAGGAGGCTAACAGCACTCACCATTTGAATCCATCTGTGCCTGGTTGAAAAATTGGCGACGAAAACTTTGACTGGACCGGGACTTGAACCCGAGACCTCTGTATTGACGTACCAGGGCTCTTCCATCTGAACTATCCAGCCCTTAGATGGTGGCCTCCCAAGATAGTCAACTAGTCTTTGCCGGGGTAGGGGGCGCGAGTCAGAAGCAATTCAACCATTAACTGCCGTATACCTCAAGGGATCACACCCCCGCTTTCAATCAGATGCAAACAACCAATGGTTGTAGACCTGGCTACGGCAGCTCTGGGATCACACAAAGTGGATGCAGCTTTTGTCTGCAGCTTCCTCTGACACAGCTGCGGACAACCCCGCCGCAAACGAGGGCCAGCCCAGAGTAATATCAGTCAGTGTGCAATGATCCCTTGGTGTCTTCGTCAGACTGTGAGACCAGTGCCAGGACCTACGAGTCACCCACCTCCTGTGACCTTGCATCCAGCTTCAGCTTCCACAGATGACTGTAGGGCCGGAGGGCATCCACAACTCCGCTAGAGTCGCCCGATATAATACTCCTGTTACCAGCTGTGGATGTGGAACCAAAGTTAATCTTAAGCAAATTTACCGGTAACCTCCCCCCCAAAAAATATATATATATAAATCAGTGCTGCCAAATGATACACTGTGAGTCAGCAAGGATGGAGTATGCTCAAGCAGCCTGCACATGCACTGCAGGTAAACCTTCAAAGGAGAGCTTTCAATGAGGGTCTGCTCTATCAGAGGCACATCAGAGGGTCTGCTCTATTATCAGGAGACTGCTGGAATTTCCAACTATCATCGGGGTATATGCCTGGTGAAAGCGCTGAAGTGTGGAGAATCTTTCCCGCCCAGTGTGGCCGATTTTCCCACTTGTTGTCGACGCAAACCACCCTCAACCTGCTACCCCTGCCGCAGAGAGCCCCGTGAGTAGCGGTCCACACCGGGACCTGAGTCCTTACTTGCGTCCGTGTCCACTTGCAGGCAGCTGAGGCTGTGCTCGGACAGGCTCTGCCGGCTCAGGATCTGGCCGTTGCAGAAGACGGTCATGGTGCCCCGGGCGTCGCCGGTGATGAGGTCGGCCGCGCTGAAGCGGGTCACGTCGGCCAGGGCCAGGGAGCGGACAGGGCCGGCCTTGGTCTCCAGACAGAGATGGGGCTGGTAGAGCCGGAGGGAGGGTGTGGGGTGGGGGGAGGGGAGGAGGGCAAGAGAAGAAGTGTCAAATCAAAAGCTTGCGTGTTCGAATCACGTCTGGGTCACTCACCTATAGGTTTTTTGTGTGGATTTATTCATTCCCCTAGTTTTGTTAAAACGCAGTGGCTGATGTTACGGCAGTCGTCCGTGTGGTTCCCTGACTTGATTGTATTTCGTCAGCATTGCAGGCTGGTTGAACCAGTCTATTAGCTGATAGTCTGGTTCCAAGAGCTAAACATCCTGACAAATACTGTGAAGTCAGGGAACCACACGGACGACTGCCGTAACAACAGCCACTGTGTTGTTTAAATGTCCTAAAGATACAATCAGCACAGGTAAAGGTCAAACGATTGCCACAAAAGAAATCCTGCGAAGGTTTTTAGCTCAAATGATAATCTGAGAAAGTAGAAAAAGGAAAAAAAAGTCACATTTCTTGCACCATTCTGTAGTGTAAGAAATAGTTTAATACTCGCGAGTAATCAACTATTTTTCAAGATATACAGCATCCCACTTGACTGGACAGGGATTTGAACCTGAGAGCTCTGGTTTAGCGTACCAGCGCTCTTACCATCTGAGCTATCCAGCCCTTAGATGGTGGCCCTTCCCAAATAGTCAACTTTGCCGGGGTGGGGGCGCCAGTCAGAAGCATTCAAGCAATAAACCCGAGCAAAGACTAGTTGACTATTTGGGAAGGCCACCATCTCTCAAATTTGATAGTAACTAAACTGACTATGTAGTTGCGATAATCAAGTAACTCCTCCCCCCCCCCCCCCACGAATCTCCCTATGGCGACTGAACGCAAGCAGCGTCGTGCAGGCTGCAGCAGTGCGTTGCGTACCTCAAGCTCATCTAATTCAGCCCCGTTGCCTCGTTGTACCGATGGAATGTCAAACAATCGAATGATGCCGTCCTCACAGCCAACCACAATGCTGTCTGTCTGGAAACTGAAGTAGGAAATGTCTTTTTTTTATTCTTTCAAATCAAAACAGCGCCAATATTTTGTTTGTAGGGCATTTTTTATGGGGCCATTAGAACTAGAAGAATAGATGGACTGACCTAACTAAGGCACTATACTGTAATAAGTGCCAACAAATTTATTTACTTGATAGATGTTTAGAAACTGTAACGCAGTGGCTGTTGTTACGGCAGTCGTCCGTATGGTTCCCTGACTTCACAGTATTTGTCATGATGTTTAGCTCTTGGAACCAGACTATCAGCTAATAGACTGGTTCAACCAGCCTGCAATGCTGACGAAATACAATCAAGTCAGGGAACCACACGGACGACTGCCGTAACAACAGCCACTGCGAAACTGTAAATTTATGAGGCAGATAGATATACTTCACAACTCATTCAAACGCTGAAACAGGAATATAATTATGTGCCAAATTCCAGTAATTGTGAATGTACCTCCATGGTCCGACCAAATACTGAGTGAAACTGAGTGATAGTGAAATAAATACATTTCTTACATTTACAATTACACGTTCATTTTCCGCCTTAAAACAAAAGTGTACTATCACTGGACTTAGTTAGTACTACTACTAGTACTATAGTACTACTAGTACTACTAGAGGGCAATTCCACTAGAGTCTAGATACTTATTAATACTACTACTAGAATTAGAAAGGTAAATGTTGTTCCTTCATGCCGAACATTTTTCACGAAATAGATTCAACTAAATAGACAGCCGCTATTGACGGTACACGAAACTACAGCGTCTCAAATTGATGACCAAGGTCACAAAGCCGATCGAGATAATCTACTCAGTATCGGTACTCCCTAGTCCCTACCGGAATAGTCTTCCAACGATGACATGGTTGAAGGGGTGCTTCAACTTTGTCGTCCACACACTTTGCAAGGTTGTTTTATGAGGCATTTTTTCTCGTCTTACTCTTACTAGTTTTAGTTATGAAGATGTCAATTCCAGTACAGTAGTCAGTACAATCAAAGATACTACTGTAGAGAGGGGAATGGTAGCGAGAGAGCGAGTTAGAGCATGGAGGAATGAGGTAGAGGTTAGAGCTACGGTGCCTCCAAAGGTCCGTATGAGGACCGAATAAAACTTTACCCCAACAGGCCCAGGCTACCCTCGATTGACCTTAGCTTCCACGCAAGAATTAGAAAAGTTAGGGGTTATGGGAGTCTGTGTAAGTGTAGCCGAATTACATTTTCTTGTCTAAACAAGAGCCATAAACGGGCTCACACATATGAAGACCTACCAGCCTGGTCAGTGTTTTGGGGTACCTGTTTGCGCATGCGCAGAAAGGAGTAGAACTGTGTTAGTCTCTATTCAGTCGTTAGGGTCCTGTAAAAGATACTGTTGTGTCTTGCAAATGGCATTCCATTTAGAATATCCCCCCATCGAACAATGATATGAATAATAATTCATTCATAATGACGATTAAAGGAGCAGTATGTGAGCCAGTCATTGTCAGTAGTGCAATCGGAATTCGTATGCATATACTACATGTACATGTACATGTGAGTGTGTTGTACATTACATGCAATACATGTACTTTACATGTGTACAGTACATGTACATGTGCGCGTATAGTTGTTGATCATGAATATTCATTATTTTATTTAAATTACACACTTGGTTTTTAATATACGTATGGAGCCTGTGGCTTGTTGGTCTTTCCCATTGGATTGTGTGCCTGGTCGGTGTTTCATACGTATGAAGCCTGTGGCTGGTTGTTCTTTCCCATTGGATTGTGTGCCTGGTCGGTGTTTCATATGTATGAAGCCTGTGGCTGGTTGGTCTTTCCCATTGGATTGTGTGCCTGGTCGGTGTTTCATACGTATGAAGCCTGTAGCTGGTTGTTCTTTCCCATTGGATTGTGTGCCTGGTCGGTGTTTCATACGTATGAAGCCTGTGGCTGGTTGTTCTTTCCCATTGGATTGTGTGCCTGGTCGGTGTTTCATACGTATGAAGCCTGTGGCTGGTTGGTCTTTCCCATTGGATTGTGTGCCTGGTCGGTGTTTCATACGTATGAAGCCTGTGGCTGGTTGTTCTTTCCCATTGGATTGTGTGCCTGGTCGGTGTTTCATACGTATGAAGCCTGTGGCTGGTTGGTCTTTCCCATTGGATTGTGTGCCTGGTCGGTGTTTCATACGTATGAAGCCTGTGGCTGGTTGTTCTTTCCCAATGGATTGTGTGCCTGGTCGGTGTTTCATACGTATGAAGCCTGTGGCTGGTTGTTCTTTCCCATTGGATTGTGTGCCTGGTCGGTGTTGTTTCATACGTGTGAAGCCTGTAGCTGGTTGTTCTTTCCCATTGGATTGTGTGGCTGGTCGGTGTTTCATACGTATGAAGCCTGTGGCTGGTTGGTCTTTCCCATTGGATTGTGTGCCTGGTCGGTGTTTCATACGTGTGAAGCCTGTGGCTGGTTGGTCTTTCCCATTGGATTGTGTGCCTGGTCGGTGTTTCATACGTGTGAAGCCTGTGGCTGGTTGGTCTTTCCCATTGGATTGTGTGCCTGGTCGGTGTTTCATACGTATGAAGCCTGTGGCTGGTTGGTCTTTCCCATTGGATTGTGTGCCTGGTCGGTGTTGTTTCATACGTGTGAAGCCTGTAGCTGGTTGTTCTTTCCCATTGGATTGTGTGCCTGGTCGGTGTTTCATACGTATGAAGCCTGTGGCTGGTTGGTCTTTCCCATTGGATTGTGTGCCTGGTCGGTGTTTCATACGTATGAAGCCTGTGGCTGGTTGTTCTTTCCCATTGGATTGTGTGCCTGGTCGGTGTTTCATACGTGTGAAGCCTGTGGCTGGTTGTTCTTTCCCATTGGATTGTGTGCCTGGTCGGTGTTTCATACGTATGAAGCCTGTGGCTGGTTGTTCTTTCCCATTGGATTGTGTGCCTGGTCGGTGTTTCATACGTGTGAAGCCTGTAGCTGGTTGTTCTTTCCCATTGGATTGTGTGCCTGGTCGGTGTTTCATACGTGTGAAGCCTGTAGCTGGTTGTTCTTTCCCATTGGATTGTGTGGCTGGTCGGTGTTTCATACGTATGAAGCCTGTGGCTGGTTGTTCTTTCCCATTGGATTGTGTGCCTGGTCGGTGTTTCATACGTATGAAGCCTGTGGCTGGTTGTTCTTTCCCATTGGATTGTGTGCCTGGTCGGTGTTTCATACGTATGAAGCCTGTGGCTGGTTGTTCTTTCCCATTGGATTGTGTGCCTGGTCGGTGTTTCATACGTGTGAAGCCTGTAGCTGGTTGGTCTTTCCCATTGGATTGTGTGGCTGGTTGGTGTTTCATACGTATGAAGCCTGTGGCTGGTTGGTCTTTCCCATTGGATTGTGTGGCTGGTTGGTGTTTCATACGTATGAAGCCTGTGGCTGGTTGGTCTTTCCCATTGGATTGTGTGCCTGGTCGGTGTTTCATACGTATGAAGCCTGTGGCTGGTTGGTCTTTCCCATTGGATTGTGTGCCTGGTCGGTGTTTCATACGTATGAAGCCTGTGGCTGGTTGGTCTTTCCCATTGGATTGTGTGCCTGGTCGGTGTTTCATACATATGAAGCCTGTAGCTGGTTGTTCTTTCCCATTGGATTGTGTGCCTAATTTATTTGCAACCTAATTTATTTGAAGTAAAAAATAAAAAATACAAGTTAAAGAAAAAAAAGGACTGACGCAACAAATCACAACCCAACTAATTCAGTAAAAAAAAAAACACATTGGGATTTGAGGTGCTGTTGGCCTAAAAGAAGTGTTTATTCTCTCATTCTTATCCAAGCTTTTTTGTTTTATTGGTTTTCTACAGGAAGTGTTCCAATGAGCAGTGCATCAGTGAGCATCACTATGTTGAATATGGGCACCTACCTCATTGACCATGCTGTCATGAGGCAGTGCGTGTATCTGTTCCTGTATGGAAGGTAAGAAATCTAGATTAGATCAATTACAATAAGTTTGTGTGGGGATGGTATGGTTTCCTTCATCTCCTTGACATACGCTACCAGGACAGTTTCATTTGTCCTCAAGCTACATGTGGCAGCAATCCTGAGGTGGTGATCTGTGACGCCACAAACCTTTTCATCAGAAAAGACCTGTCGACATGGAGGGAAACCATGCAGATGATGAAGAAATGTACAAAGAAGTCATCAACAAAATAAGTCTTCACAATTGTCAAACAAATTAATTCAAAAGGTGACTGAACCTTCAACAAATTTTGTGGGGGCCTGGACTTGAACATGAGACCTTTGGTCTTGCTTACCAGTGTTCACACAAAACCAGAGCTCTGGAGATCAAGTCCAGGTCCAGTTAAAATTATTTTTGCCATTTTTATAAATTCTTCTTACCTTTGAGAAAGGCACTGCTTGCATCACTTTGTCAGGCCCTTCTCTTTTGTTATTATTGTAATAATTCTGGACATGTTGTTGGAATCTAATAATTCTTATTTTGTGAATCTAAAATTTTGTGAGTTAAAATGAAATGGTGCTGTGCACAGCTGTCCAGACACTCCCCAGACAACAGGTAGTTCTATGGATATGTCATGGCAGTCTGTATGACAGTTGTCCTCCTTAACGGTGTGTTTGTGCATGAGACCAGATTGTCCATTTGCTGTCACATGATATGTTAAGCAATATCTATTGTAAATATTTTTTTACATATCTGCTTCATGTTTTCCATCAACCTTTAATCTATCCCTTTTTTTTAAGTTATCTCAATTCATATTTTCTCATCTTCTCATAGCCTATACATAGAGTGGCAATTGGCTTGAAACACCAATAACATTATAAAGTTGACAAACATTGCTTCCTACATATTTTAAAGAATACCATGAAATCTTTTAACTTCAAGCCATATATTCAAGCAATCCATATCCATATTCATATTATAGTTGATATAAAATGATAAACATTCTGTTACTGACCGAAATACAACCTTGATTAATTTGTTTTTTAATTCTTTTTTCCTGGTAGTAATGTTCACAGGGAAACTGTCTTCATTCCCAACATCAACACTAGAAAGCTACTAGAGAAGTACAGCAAATGTACTCCTGACCACCCGTTCTCTCCTCAAGATTTCACTCTGTTAAGAGATGGCTCAAGGGTGCATCAAGGAAGTTTTATGTCATTGCTTGACAAGCTTCTTTGAAAGGGGAGAGACAGCCACACCACCAGCCACATACAAGCATTTATTGAGGGCTCTGTCATCAGTTTCCCCTGTGTGTGGCTTTGTTCATCCTGATGCTGATATTCTCAATCTGCTCTCACGGATGGCTGGTGGATTTGAATAGGAAAGGGTGGCAAGCAATAAACAAAGTGTTAAAACAAACACAAAAGAGTAAATGAACAGATGGCGTACAATTTAATAAGATAATGTTGCATTTCTTTTAATTTTCTTTCATTGATTTTGCAAGTTGAAACAATAACAGTTTTAAAATACAAGAGTTACGTGCAAATAATTATTGTAAATAAATAAATGCATAGATAAATGCATGGCATGACGCTTTCATTTTTCACTTTGGAGTATATTATACAAGTGGAAATTCCAAAATGTATTAGTATGCAATTGTAATATGTTTATCTACTCCACATTTATTTGTGACTAGAAAAAAACTAACAGTAATGGTGTTGACAACCATACTCCCCAAATTAAAAAAGAAATACCACCAAAGTCACATTCTTTATCTCTTAAAGATTACAGAGAAAATAAAAGAAGAGAAATAGAAATAATACAAAATAAAATTTTAATTTGGGGTGTTTGACCACTTGATTTTGAACAAGTATAACCCATGAGTTGATACTGACATATTGCATTCACAATCAGAAAGCTTTGTTTAAGGGTTTTTATGATAAAAAGTGTCAATTTCTTGTTCCTTTTAATTATGCGGTGTCTGATTAATGTCATGTCCCGGCAAACAACTTGCTCCCTTTTGAATGGAAACATTGCCTTTTTTTCAGAGACATCTAATACAATACTAACAACATTTTTCACTCCACTTCGGTTATGAGCTAGATTTGTGTGCATAATAAACCCCCAAACATAAACATGTACATGTACATTTATTGCTGGACCAAATCCAATTGTTGATTTAATTTCCCTTGCGAAATGTCAATAATGGGCTCTGCAGGGACAACAATTGATCAGCATTGGCATGGTCCAGAGAACTTTTAGTTGATATCGTTACAAGAAAGAACAAGACAAAGAACACAGCTTTATTGCTGGATTTCAATGTTGGTGTTGAAATGTACTGTACTTTCATTTTATGGAACATGTGCTATCACTTAATTTTTAAAAGTTGTCAGTGACCTTAATAAAATGTGATTTTGTCTGTGCACAATTAAAACGTTTTTATCTGATTCCTTCTTTAGCTCCTGATTTCATTTGTTGTCGCATTACCATCTTAGTCCTACTTTGGATGTAATCAGCTTGTGCAGATTTATCAGCAAAATCGTCAAAAGGACATTACAAAAGTAAGAGACCTTTGGGAAATTTCTCAACATACTGCCATTATGATAGGATATTTCACCAGCAGGTGATTTTCGAATGACATGATTTCACCGGATGCTTTGCATAATCATTGTGATCTTTAAGATGAGTATGCCCTGAGATGGAAATAGAATGATTGCATTTCCTGTCATTACCGGTAAAATGCCAATGCCTTTACATTTAATGTTTTTGTTTCGTTTATACATCCGTTTTTCATCTTTATTTTGTTAATTATCATGAAATACTCTGAGAATCAGCGCGTGAATGGCACCGTGATGCTTAAAGAAACAACAAAATAATTAATGACCATGTTGATGAGCATTGGTACATGAACTGAAGAAGCTAGCCAGAAAAACAAAGAATCATGTAAGGAGTCTCTGCCGTTATTATCCACACCCATGACCTTTTCTGGAACAGACAAATTATGTTGTTTGCCTCTGAATGAATACGTGGGCGTGGTCCCTGGTGCCGCGGTGATGCCATACGACAGTTAACGGTCAGATGCTTCGGACCGGCACACCCATCCCAAGAGAGACTATTTGGTTTATATTTGGGAAGGCCACCATAGCTCAGATGGTAAGAGTGCCAGTACATTAATCCAGAAGTCTCGGGTTCCATTTCAGGTCAAAGTTTGCCACATTGTGAAAAAAATAATATTAGTAGTCCCCAGTCATTGTTTGTTTTATTTGCAAACATATTTAATTTATCGCTGAATATCATGTAGTACGGCTTGATGTTTTTACTTTTATCTAAGCTTGAATTTTCTATAAAGTGTAAGGTTCCTTGAGATTTGTAATCCTGCTCAGATTGATATTGCAAAGGCACTCAAACTCTAACTACGACTACCTAAGTTTTTTGCAAAGCTATTACAGTCACATTATACTTTTTGTAGTGTAATAAAAGCTACTAAAAATAAACATGTATGTTACAGCAACTTTTGTGTATGTCCGCAAAACCTGCACATTGTAGTGCCCAGTCTTTCTCCCATCTCCAAAAGCATCCTAAATAGTTGAATAGCTAGGGCCCACTATCCTTGTTTTGATATTAAGTGTGGCACATCAATTATTTTTACCATACATTCGACTTGTTGGGAACTTATAGGAAGTAAACTATCCTGTATGAATACATGTACATGTATTTAGCAATCCCTCACTCATCGTCGCCGCTGCCCCAGCCCCTATAGCCGGAATCCATTATTCGTAAAGGTGATTTGCGCTGGCATCGTGTGAATAATAATTATTATCATTTCTGTCGCTGCGTGATTCCAAATAGCAATGGATAATGAATCCATGATTATAGGACTTTGATAGCCCTTAGAAGGAATGCCCGCGTTTTTGTTATTTTTTTTTAAAATTATTTTTTAAGCTCTTCCCATGAAGAAATTAGCATGTCCTGCAGAATTAATAATAGTTCCCGCCGGGGACCGAGACAACAACCGGAGCAGGACAGATTTAACCGACATATTTATTGTATGAATATTACGCTTAATGTGGCTCCTGTCCCGTAGACTAGTTACAAGGAAGTTTAAGAATAAGACAAATTTCTTTCACACATATTGATTAATTCCAGTATTCATACCCACGCCTTTATCGGTTATTTATAACAAAATGATAACTATGTCCCAGCTCCCAGTAACAATGTTCTATTATGGTTCAATAAAGTTTGTTCATGTTTCCACCCATTAACTCTCACTATAGAGGGCGCTGTTCAATGAAGATGGACATTACATCTGTATGGCCTTACATGTAATGTACATATAAAATTATACATGACATGTAAGGTCATACAGATGTAATGCCCATGTGTACATGTACATGTACATGTACCTGTACATGTGCGTATTACGTGTAATTATATAATAATTATTTTAAAACTAAATGTATTACTATCGTGTATTGAAATTGTATGGATGAATGTATTGAAAACAATTAATAATTAATTAAACTCAAAACTGCATGGACCTATAAACTGACTCGGGCTGAACAGGGTCAGACATAAGTCTTCGGAAGACTGATATGGAAGTACGTAGGAGGCTTTATACTTTATGCTGTGATACTCCATAGGTCCTTTTTTTTTTAATGAATTTTCTTTACACATAAGGGTAATCAAGATATTGCAACATCTCAATGTTACTGAAATTTAATTACAGCTGCTTTTGTATTTACCAAGCATTTTTTTTTTCAAACTGGCCCTTTTCAGCCGCCTTGAAATCAATTTCTAGATCTGTGTTTTGGGTTTTTTGGTGCAATTACCCCCATTCCTAGCTGTTGTCATCTCTAGTTGTCTGTCACCACAAAATAAGCTTAACAGAAAAAGGAGTGTGCATGTGGACCAAATATATATAATTGGCTGTTGTACGTGTCTGGAAGGAGGTAAATTTAGTCAAACAAATAACTAGAAAATGGATTCCCCTTTCAATGTTCAAGCACCTTTCCCATCATTCTAATTATCATGAGTACGGTCCACAAACAGTGCATCACAGTGTAAGTGTGTCCAAGTCTTACAACATTGGGAAACAAAATAATTGTCAAAGAAAACTTTCAGGTTTCCACTTTCAATTCAGGTAACATTTATTCCATTCATAGGTATCTTTGAGACCACCACCAGGGCGACCAGGGTGGGAGAAGGGGTTGCATATTATCAGTATGTGGTTCGTGATGAAATGTCGTACTGTACTGGTTCAAACGAACATTTAATTAAATATAAAGGTGGGTCTGGGAGAGACTGCAAAATAATAAAAGTAAATTTGGATAACATAAGCGACTTCACAATGGTAACATGGCCAAGAACGATTACATTTCTTCTAGACCACTGATCAATTAGACATATTATCGTCATATTATCAAAGTTGGTGAAAAAATCAATTCAAAGAGCCGTAAAGTAATCTTGTAGACCAACCCAATTCACATTAATATAGTCATTTAGACCTTTCTGTCGACCCTTACTGCCAACAGTCCACACAAATGCTCAGGCATTTCTTGACTTGAAGCGACCATGCTCGCAAAATCCCCCAAATGTTTTAAAGCTTTATCAAATAAACTGTTTAAAGTGTCCAAAGATAATACTGTATCATCAGGATAGGCCTACTGGGAAAGTCTATAATTATTCTCTGCCATCTATACCTGGATTCCCCTTAAACGTTACCAGTAAGAACCATCATGCACATAATTTTGGCGAACAAAAATAACCAATAAGGCCTCAGACCATCACCTTGTCGACATCCACACCCTATTTTAAAGGATTCAGATAAAAATACATTTACTAACACTGAAGCTGTCTTTCCACTGTAAAAACAAATGCTTTCTCAAAGTCTCTCTGCTTTATATCCTGAAAATATGATTTGTATGAGGAATTAATAGTGAGATCGGTTTCCAGTTAAAACAATTTATCCCCTCTATGCAACAAAGTAATAATACCGTACTGCTGAGTAACAGAAAGTTGACCCATTTTATACCCACAATTGAGGGGCCATAGTAAAAAAACATGATTTTTCTATATTTTTTTTATTTTTATTTTTATAAAAGTCAAAACTCAGCTCATATTATGAGACAGGGGACCTACCATTTGTTATACCGGTACTCTTCAAGACGTTTAGTTTTGTGAAAACAAAATGCAATTGTCCTTCAGGCACACAAGGGTTGTCAGGCACACAAGGGTCATCAGGCACACAAGGGCCATCTGGCTCCCGAGGGCTGTCTGGGCAGTTTTCAGTTGAAACTGACAAAACTATCATAGATGGCCGCCAGTTGGGGCACACTAAGTCTATGTGATGACCCTGAAAAACAATTGAATAATGAAGTTTCACAGATTTCATAGTTAAATTGTTATAAAAATTGTGCAGGATGAAAAAAAAATATAACAAAACAAATTGAAATTACTTTCAGGGCTATCATTAACCACTTCGCGCCGGGTTTTTTTTCAGCGCCGATGACCGCCATACGGGGGTTTTTGAACAATGCATCATTTTCAAATCTCGCTAAAACAATCGGAACAATATATTTATGTGAAATAAATCGATAAGAGTATACTATGGGTACAAGAGAGTAAAATCTGGCACAATTCGGACGTCGTTGTGGCTTTTGTCAAGAGATTATCCATTCGAAAAAGGGCCCTTTGTGCATCGTCAATGGACTGTAACGGACAAGTGTGTGTGTGTGCGTGCGTGTACGCTGCTGACAATCCCTGACCGCAGACTCCAGCCTCCACTCCAGGCAGTCAAATCTTTGAGTTGGTCGGCCACAAACGAGCGTACAGATTACGGTAAAGAATGTGGGGGGAATTCCAATGCCAGACCAACGATCGTTGGGCTGTGTGGCATGCAAAGACAATGTCCCCCGCGTGCTTTCAGCTGCAGCGTGGTATCCCTCAATCCTCCACAGTAAAAGACCCACAATTGCACAATTACTGCTGCTAATCTTGCAATTCATGTGGCAACTTGCGTCAAAAAGGGTCTTTATACTGATTCGTATTGCTTTGTTCTAAGCTGAAAAGAGTCTTTGTTTAGAATGTGGACAATAGTGGTGCCTGGATTCCGAGGGCCCCGTTGCATAGGCAATCCAATTGACCTCCGGATTCGGAGGTCCCGGCGCGAAGTGGTTAAGACATTTGTTCGGAGCCTGGGAAATGCAAGTTATAAAAGGAAATCACTCAATGTTTTTAATAACTCATTTTATGTGTTATAGACAATGATTTTGCAACACATTAGGCACATATTTATTTAATTTCAAATTCACAGTTTCACCATGATTTATGGCAACGGAGATCTGTTTTTAAAATTTTGATCATCAGCTATTACGTCACTGTAATAGTTATGCTCTTTTTGTTCAAATACAAGAGGAAAAACCGGGACGGCCTCGCACATTGCTTCTCTGGCCCAAGACCGTAGCAGTTGGAGAGAGTTTGTAGTCGCCTGCTCCGTAGCCAAATGATGATGATGAATAGTTATGCATGTTTGAATTTTGATAAATTATATCAATCTATATATCTAACTATTCTAAACAACAGCAACTGTTTATACATCTATTGAAACACACCTTCCAACATCCTGTTTGGTGACTGGAAGGGAACATGGTCTGGCCACCAGCATGGCTTGTTATTGATGTCCTGCCAAAACCCATAGACAGCTGTTAACAAAAAAAGAAATATTAACTGGTCATTTCAATTGTGATGCTGTGTCAAACCCCATTAGAAAAATAACATTTTATCTGCTTGTACAGATAAAGTGTCACCAACATTGACAAATGTGATTGATGTCAATTCTTGCATCATAGTTATCAAGCAAACTTGGAAATTAATGACTTTTTAAATATATAAATCTATAAAGTTAGAGGGTCTGACGCTTCAGTCATAGCACCTTTCTCAAAGGCAAAGGCACAGGCTTTGCCTTTGCGAAAGGTCCTGCTAAGATCGAAACGTCAGACCCTCTAACTTTTGAGATTTATGCATTGCAGGTCACTTCAGTCAGTGAGCTTAGCACTTAGCAGTTTGTAACAGTTTTTTTGTATTTACTTCATACGTTTATTTAAATAATTTACAGCAATATCCACAAATAGTGGAAACTAGTGGAAACTGCTTACTGACTCAAATGACAGAAATGCAAACATCAAACATTAGGAGTGCCTGATGTTTGGATCCTAGCAGGACCTTTCCCAAAGGCAGGGTTTAAAAAGTGTAATGTATTTTGATTGTAATGCAGAGTTTAGCTGCACGCATATGTGTAAAAAGCAACACCATGATATCATCATGAAGAATACTGATAACAGGTAACTAAAATGTTGTGAAAACATACATAAAGATAAAAATACTTAAACACAGAAAAGAAATAAAAAACAAATAAAAAATCAAGAACGTTTATGTGTTGAAATTATTAAAACCTCAATTGACAATCATATTACGGTACTTTTAAAGTTTTAATTCTGATAAAGGATTGATTGAATGTATATAGCATAATTAATCTAGTTCCTGCAAAAACTAGGAGAAACATCTCTTGACAAACCTTTGCTGTTGCAGGCAGCTGTGACCAAACGTGTACGGGTGGCCATACTCCTTCCATGACAACAGGCTGTTTCTTTTCCCTTCTGGCCCTTGATGGTAAACCTGCAAATAAAAAAAGAAGAGGAAAAACTGACTGGGAACAAATTGGGAAAGAAAATTTTGACTGGACCAAGACTTGTACAGTACAGTATTGAAGTATTTGTACAGTATTGAAGTATTGGTGAAACCGATTTGTACATTTATGAACTTAGTCTGCAACAAATTTAAGTCTCACTGAAGCATTTGAAATTTAGTTGTAAAATTGTTTGTACTGAAAGGTTACACTACCTCTGATAAGACCAGATTTATGCATATATAGATTTATGCAACACATTATATTCAAATTTAGAGCAACAAAAAAGGATAAATACCACTTTCTGTATTTTACTCCACTTTCGTCTGTTAAACTGATGGAATGAGCGCACATGCTATGGAGAACAAAACAATAAAAGACAAAATTTCAACACTGCGAACATAAAAAACCCCAAATTAACCATCCAACAAAAACACAATCAACAAACAAGCGAGAAATCAAACAAAAGAGGAAGCAAGCAAACCAGAAAAAACAATTAAGTTGGACGTCTTAACTTAAGTCAGAGAGTTTTTCAATTTTCTAAAATAAATTGGACATTTTAAAAGTAATATGCAAAGACTAAAATGACTAAAATGACTCAACGGCAAATATCCAAACTTGGAGGGCCTGATGATGCTCCTAGCAGGACCTTTCTCTGTCTGCCTTTGAGAAAGGTATGTTCTGCTACTGCTAAGTTTGAAACATCAGGCCTTCCAATTTTTTATATTGGGCATTCTATGTTTAATAATAAATTTTGAAATGGAGTGCAAAGAAAAAGATTAACAATTCATTAGAATACATCTTATATCTGTAGACCCCCAAGATGTTTTGGGACAATGCACAAAGGTATAATTTCAATCAACAACTAAGTACTACTAGTACTAGTACTAGTACTAGTCCTATAGTACTAGTAGTAGTAGTACTAGTAGTAGTAGTACTAGTACTAGTAGTAGTAGTACTAGTAGTAGTAGTAGTAGTACTAGTAGTAGTAGTACTAATAGTAGTACTAGTAGTAGTAGTACTAGTAGTAGTAGTACTAGTAGTAGTAGTAGTGGTAGCAACTGTAGCACTAGCACTGGCGCAGAGAGAAAAGTCCTGCTAGGATCGAAATGTCAGGCCCACTAGTTTAAAATTTGCCAACTTAATGATAAAATAACTCTGTATGAACACCTCCATGGAAAGACCAACCAGCCACAGGCTTCATACGTATGAAACACCGACCAGCCACACAATCCAATGGGAAAGACCAACCAGCTACAGGCTTCATACGTATGAAACACCGACCAGCCACACAATCCAATGGGAAAGACCAACCAGCCACAGGCTTCATACGTATGAAACACCGACCAGCCACACAATCCAATGGGAAAGACCAACCAGCCACAGGCTTCATATGTATGAAACACCGACCAGCCACACAATCCAATGGGAAAGACCAACCAGCCACAGGCTTCATACGTATGAAACACCGACCAGCCACACAATCCAATGGGAAAGACCAACCAGCCACAGGCTTCATATGTATGAAACACCGACCAGCCACAATCCAATGGGAAAGGTCTTTGAGAGGGTCCTGCTTGGATCGAAACATTAGGCCCACTAAATTTTTGAGATTTGCATTCTGGTCATTTTAGTCAGTAAGCAGTTTGCAACCTTTTTGTATACCACTTTAGTTTCAGTCTCTTGGTAGGTGAAATCATGGTGAAATCGATGCTAGGAGTAGGAAGCAGATTGACATGGGACGAGTAAGTTACCCGTTATAAATATAACTATAGTATAAGACTAAGAGAACTAAGATGGGTATCATGGAAAGAGTGACTGTCTCATGTCGAGAACTTGAGATGCGTCATAATCTTCGGATCAATTTGATCAAGAGGCACATTCAACTCGTCTTAATTAATCAAACACATCTCAGCTAGTTTTTTTAATCAGCCACAGAGCCAGATACACGTACATATTTTACCTGTTCCAAGATCGGCAGCAGGATAGTCCGAGTAAGTTGGACCCAACAAGTCACTTTTTATCGAGTTTTGAAGTTTTAAGGGACGGTGACTGTAGGGTCCAAGGATCGTGGCTATGCATTGTGGAAATGTCATCTTTGAAAAATACCCCCAACCGAAATCCCCAGATTTACCCCACAAAACACCCGTGAAACAGTCCCACGCGCCCATTGAGGATTTAGTGAGAATTACAGATTCCAATACTGGTCATATTGTTTTACTCACGTTTGGGAAAAAGGAGAAATTTCCCCTCAGTTGACTGAGAACGGGTAGACGAGCCGAGTTGGGGTGGCCATCTTGGATTCTTAGGGCTCAACGCGTGCAAGCGTGCGCACACACTTCCGCAGACCACTCCCCATCCGGACCTGCCTGCACATCGTGATGTCATGCAGTTTTCAAATCCAAGATGGCCACCCCAACTCGGCTCGTCTACCCGTTCTTAGTCAACTGAGGGGAAAGTTCTCACTTTTCCCAAACGTGAGTAAAACAAAATGAGCAGTATTGGAATCTGTAAATCTCACTGAATCCTCAATGGGCACGTGGGACGGTTTCACAGGTGTTTTGGGGGGTAAATCTGTGGATTTCGGTTGGGGGTATTTTTCAAAGATGACATTTCCACAATGCATAGCCACGATCCTTGGACCCTACAGTCACCCGTCTCTCAAAATTTCAAAATTTGATAAAAAAAAGGGTGACTTGTTGGGTCCAAGTTACTCAAACTAGCAGCAGGAGCATCATCAGTGATGTGATCCGGGCCATCGGTGAAGTAGGTGGACGATGTAGTGCTTGTAGCAGTACCAGCAGTAGTATCTGCTGAAGGTGAAGCTGTAATATAACAGGGAAATTCATAGGCATACTGTTAATTTTATATTTAGCTTAGGTAAATTTGTAGCTCTTTAAAGTTAACGACAATCAAAATATAAGACTTAAGATAATTAAAGACAATGTAAAATAACTAAAATGCTTTCAGTTACCATGGCATAGGTATAGAACTGCTTGGTCAGCTAGTATTACTACTAGCACTTGTAGTTGTACTGTATTACTACTACTAGTACTAGTACTAGTACTAGTAGTACTAGCACTTGTACTTGTAGTTGTATTACTACTACTACTAGTTCTACTACTACTACTAGTACTAGTACCAGTAGTACTACTACTAGTAGTACTACTTCTACTACTTAAACTTAAAGTTGTACTTGTAGTTGTAGTTGTAGCAGTGTCGGTACAGTAGTAGCACTGGTAGCAGTTATATGGAGTGGAAGGGGTGGAAGTAGTGCCTAGTGGATCGGCGCTTCCTTCGCATTTGTGGCACCTTAAAAAAGTCACATTGAATTTCTTCATTAAATCTACAGGTCCGTATAGGTTGAACTGATACCAATCCTGTGCATACTTTGCCCTCTTTTTTCGATTCTTTTCTTCTTTATCACCAATGACCGAACGGCCCTGGTACGTAGTACTAGTAATAGTAAAAGAGTGGGTCACCCTGAACCGCCTCCGCACTGGAGTAGGTCGTTTTGGTGCCAGCATGTACCGATGGGGCCTCAGCCCCTCAGCAGCCTGTCAGTGCGGTGCTCCTGAGCAGACGGCGGACCACATCCTGTCAGAATGCACCAGGCTCGGTCCACCTATGGGATCCCACACTAACCTGACCAACCCATGCCCAGCAACTGTGGAATGGTTGCGGCACCTTCGTGAAGTTGTATAGTATATTAGTACAGACTACAGTACAGCAGTATAGCAGCAGGTCTCATACGCAAGAAGAAGAAGAAGTAATAATACTAAGAAGTACTGTTGTAGTAAGTAATACTGGTACTGTGGTAGTGCCTAGCAGGCTAGTGCCTAGTCAGTACAGTAGTGCCTAGTGCAGTAGTGGGAGTACCCGAGTAGTGCCTAGTGCCAGTGCCAGGGCAGTGGTAGTTCTGGTACACAAAAGCAAAGTTTAGTTTAATCAATTGCAACGTACATGTAGTTGTACGCAAAGTCATGTACATGTACAATGTACGTGTGCACTGCCGTGCAAAAGTCTGATCGCACTCACATTGACGCTGGCGGGGCCTTTACACGTTGCTGAAACATGGCTCACTTTCGTGTTACTTTCGTGTTTTTATCGTACAATGGGCGCCGCCATCTTGGATTTCACCGACTCTCCGTTAACTTTGTGCACACCGAACACGAACACATTCATACTTGGATACTTTTATCACTTTCAGGGAATGATTCATAGAATATAACGTGAATTTAACAGAATGTGGATATTCACAAAGACACTACATGTACATCACTACATGTACATGTACATGTGCACTGTACATGTATATTACAAGCAACATCTCATCAGGGAATAGAAAATTCCTCCGACATCAAGCCGGGTTTTAATGTTTATTCATTAGGGCCATTACGGCCTAATCTCCGCCCATTTTCTATGAGCGTAAAAAACCCTTTGCAGAGACTTGTGAAGAAGACTAGCAAGTCAGAGCTGTGATTGGCTGTCAACCAAGTAAGCTGGTTCCCAACCAACGGGACCTTAGTTTTTACCGCGCCAAGGGCGGGAACCAGCGACCGGTAAAGAAAAACATGCGGCTGGTCGGTGTTCTGGTCAGTCTTCATATGTTGGTTTGGTTTTATATCTCACGCGCGTGCACAAGATGGGCGTGAGCAGCGCCCTCTTGCGATAACTATGAAGACGATCTTGAAAAAAGACTACGAAACCTCGGCGGCGGTAAACAAACTTTTATGTGCCACTGCCCACTGGCACTAGTCGATACCAGTACCACTACTACCACTTACCAGCACCACAATACATAGTACCACCTCCATGCTAGTACCAGCAAGAATGAAAATTGAAATCATACTCTAGTCCTACTCGTACTAGTCGTAGATAGCGGTTTTTCTTTTTATTGGAAGCCATCGCTAAAGAGTTGAATGGTTAAATGGGCTTGATTTGATTCGACATCTACACAGTTGCTCCATTTATCCTGAGCTGGTAAGAGAGGGACGGTCAGAGTTCTTCTGCTTTCAACGGTAATGTGGATTTTTATTACTGCAGACTAGTACTACTACTACTACTACTAGTACTACTACTAGTACTAGTACTAGTACAGTATATAGTCCTATTATTTTAATACTAGTCCGAGCATGGAGAAGCTAGGTCCGAGTATATTAGAATTTAGACCTTTACAATCGGCTTTTTTTAATCGGCGGTAGTAGGTCCCAAGAACTTCAGCTGGGTAATACGGGCTGTTAACGATTTTTGTCGACTACATTATTTAGTTCGTATGACCAATACTAATAGTAATAAGTAATAATACTAGTAATTACTTAAGTGTAGATGACGATTGAAAAGTAATTTTGTGATCAGTTTATTCTGTTGGTCGGGGCTGTTGAGTTTGAAACTGAAAGCTCATTCCCTTCAAACTTATCATAGACTAATCATAGAGTGTCTATGGAGTGGTCATAGTATAAACTATTATTATATCCACTTTTTAAAATACATGTATTGTATAGTCACATGAATGAGTGAAAATTCATCAGATGGAGTTGCATGAAGTTATTACTACAAATTACTAGAAATAGATTGAAATAGTTGAAATCAATTTTTAATGTCACAGGCGGGGACGGGGTCTGTGCAGTGTTACGACCTGGTTGTGGTGGGTCCGGCAGTGGGTAAATACCGGATGCCCCATGAATGACACCAGAGATTAATAGATAGACGATCACACGTGAATATTTGGCTCCATTAAAATTAGTTAAATATTATTATTTATTCAGCTCAATTCTCACAGTAATTATTGGGCCTCTTACAACCCTATACTTTACTACTTTCAAATTTCCTTATATTCCCCTACCCCTTACTCGTCAATAACCACTCTATCCCGTTTCCCCAAACGCTGGTCCGGGCCACTCTTGCTGCACGCAGTTAGCGTTCAGTAGTCAGCCACAGGAGAGCGAGCATCCTTCCGGTGATCGGAGAAGACAAATCACAACAAATAATCAAGAAAGGTGGATTAAGTAAAAACCCGCCGACGTTATTGCTTTTGCCCCGGGGAAAACGGTAAAACCC
Source organism: Luidia sarsii (assembly GCA_949987565.1). Classification (NCBI taxonomy): domain Eukaryota; kingdom Metazoa; phylum Echinodermata; class Asteroidea; order Paxillosida; family Luidiidae; genus Luidia; species Luidia sarsii. The sequence goes on along the minus strand of OX465101.1, from coordinate 11,726,646 downwards.
ATGGGATTTCTCCTTCTACCCTACTCGCGGATCCCGAGCAGGGGTAAATATTCCCCAGGGAAAAGGCTTTTCCCCGGGGAATTTCTATGGTAGCGTGAAGAGACCAACCAAATTCGCTAGGGAATTTTCAAGAAATCCTTGATAATTTCGTCAAGTGTGAAAGGCAGCCCCTTACATCCACTTTTTCAGCATGTGGTTTTGCCAGACCGTGGATATTGTCTTCATTACAGTTGGTGGTCTAATTTGGGTGTAGGATTTTGTCCACCCTTTTACAGTGAAGGTATTATACTATAGAATCTTTCCAGCACCTGGATCAGATCAGGTATCAATTATGCTGGCGACCGTGGTGCGATGCTGGGTAGCCATTGTGGGCCTGACTGCCCTGGTCACTTCCCTTCAGTGCTTCTCCGATAGCTCCTTCCTGGCAGACAGGATCTACACACTGAACAAAGATGCAGGTACATGTAGGCCTACTGCATATAAACACAACATTTATTCAAAGGGTCTCTGCAATCGACATTTTATCACTTAAATCCATGGTACAAGACTGTTTTGCAATGCTGTTGCGGCAATACTGTTGTTCACACTCTTTCTGGGGGTGTATTTGCAAGTTTTTCAGTTTTTATACTAAAATGGTAGAGGGCCTGACTATTCGATCCTAGCAGGACCTTTCTCAAAGGTAACGTTTTTACGCTAATGAGAATTTCAATATTGCGAGTTGAATATTCTTTCAATAAACTACAGTTTCTGAAAATGTATTGTTTTTCCTGCAAACCTATCCTTAAACCTGTTAATTGACTGCAAAAATGTATGCTTCATAAATCATTTAGGAGTTTTTTTATCAAACCGGGGCGGGGGATGGGTTGGGGGGCATGAAAAATTCATGAATAATTGATGTAAATCATGACCAAATTTTGACTTGCTTACCTACGGAAAACAACATTTGCATCCAGTCGGTCACACACTGCACTAGACCGAACCTGGAATCACTACACTCAGTCAGTGGTCCAACAGATATTCTGACCCATGCACATATTACTCATTCACATGTACAACTGTATTCTACAGTGACACCGACGCTAGGCCGACTGTTTGGCACCTGGACCTGCCTTGCTGGTGTGGTCAGAATACTGTGGGCCGTCTATGTCAATAGCAAACCGTAAGTGTCGCTAAATTCTACCATTTGTCAGTCTCACCAATGTTGTGACCAATTTTCTACCAAGTTTTAGTTGATTTCTTGTCGTCCATATAAAAATTGCAGATCTTTTTCGGTCTTATATCCCACTTGATCTTATGAATGGTTAGCCTCAAATTGAACCTGAAGTATACCCTCATAAGGAGAACCCCCCAAAAAATTGCAGATTTTCAGTCAAGTGGAAGGTTAGCGGTGACACCATGTAGCACTTCTCTTTTGGAACAGAGTGTGGCTCTGAAAAGTGTGTACTCTGTGAGGAGACTGAATATAAGTAAGTAAGCAGTCTGTAGGCCTAACATTTGTTCACGGCTGACATTCATTGGCAGGTTGTACATGGCCACTCTGTTCTCCTTTGTCTTGGCCTTGGTCTACTTCACTGCCGAGTTCCTGGTCTACAAGACGGCAGCACTCACAGTGGGCATCATATCTCCGCTCATTGTCTCAGGTTTGTCGGTTTTACTACATACACCATGAATCAGGGCCGGGTCACATTGGGCCTCTGACTGAAGCATGTCCAAACCCAAACGTGCAGAACTGGCATGGGACTTGCATGTACATGTACATGTATATGTACACGTGCACTTGTGCGGTAAATACAACTCTTATACCTTGAAATCGCCTTCAGTTGGCCAAATTCAATTCTTGGTTAGAATGGTGTGGAGGGATTTATCATGGGGGACCCGGATCAGTGAAAAGGCAATGGTAGGACCATAAAGCAAGGAACTTGCTCTATGGTCCTACTACTACAGGCCCCTGTATACTCTGTCAATTTCAAGGCCCACGATTTTCCTGCCCCCTAAGAGGTTTGAGAGAGTAAACAATTGAAAAGAATTGGCAAAGAAAACTTTGACTGGACTGGGACTTGAACCCAAGACCTCTGGATTAACCGTACTGGTTGAATTGCTTCTGACTGGTGCCCCAACCCCGGCAATGAGTAAGATTAGTTGACTATTGGAAAGGCCACCATCTAAGGGTTGGATAGCTCAGATGGTAGAGCGCTGGTACGTTAATCCAGAGGTCTTGGGTTCAAGTCCAGGTCCAGTCAAAGTGTTCTTTGCCATTTGTCAATAAGATTTTAAAAGTTCCCAGGCAGTTTGTCCTTTTGTTTGACCAAAATTGCAAACGAAAAAACAAAGCAGAGTACGTCATTGGTCTAAATCCTGCCTGAGCTGCCTATGATGACTTTGGCACACAGTCCAGTAGAGCACTGAGCATACGGTAAAATTCAACAGGTAGGGCAAACTTTCACTAATTGCATTCTCCTCAATGCCATACAAATACAGTAATCCTATCATATCCATGATGGTGAATCTTATTGAACGATATTTGAGAAAGATTCTGCACGAATACAAATGTCTGCCTCTGGCCCACCACAACCCCCCCCCCCCCTGCCCCTCACCGGCACACACACACACCAGTGTTGTAGTCAAGACCTTCATGTCCGAGACCAAGACCAAAGCTTTCAAGACCGAGACTTTGATGAGACCGAGACCCTCAAAAAAAAGGTCCCGAGACGGTCTCCAGACTGAGACCTGGTATCGAGACCTACAAGATTGCCCACACCCTTTTCTCTCAATTTGAAGATCTACAATTTGGTGACTTGATATCCTCAGGTGGATCGATAATGCTGATGCTGACGGCTTATCCGGGCCTGTTCACTGAGCAAGGACCAAGGAGGGAGGGCAGCAAGCTGCCGTCCAAGAAGCCTTAGATATTGGCAAGGCTGGTGTCTGAGTACATCCGTCAAGCATTCTGATCATGATGATAGTACACAATGAACGATCTGATTTACTTTTGTGCTGGGGTCACCTCGGATCAAGCTACGTCCCCGTGGCTTTAGATCTCGACGGTACTCCTAAGGATCCTAGCTGTTCCTAGCTGGGCCGCTTTCTGGAGTAATTTTACCTTTACCGATGACCCGGCACTATATTAATCTTCTTCTTATTATTTTATTGGCATTTTCTAAATGAAGGCTTAGGCTCGGGATTAGGCTTCGGTAATATTTATCTTACTCGATATAATATCACAGGAATCTAAAAACAAGCGTTTGGCCCCTGTTTCTTGGGGAATACCCTGTGTACCTTTCAAGCCAACAAACCTTCAAATTCGGAAACAAACCACAACCTGGATTTTCAGGTTTTATCAGACGGAGACGAAGCCTGAGCCTGAGCCTGCATTTCGTAAACGGCCTATAGACGTAAGCCACATCACAAAATTATTCCAAACTGGTACAGTAGTTGTCACCAACAACTGGTGATATAAGTCACCACAATCGGGATTATCAGGTTCAGCAAAGTTGACATGGCGGATTTGTCACATTGGTGACAACTGACATGATCATTGCTTATTATAATAGCTAATGAACTTTTTAATTAAAAAGTGCAATGCCTTCATGAAAGAGATGTCATATTTTCAATCACTATTAAATACTGTAAGCATATGAAGCTCCTACTACTGTGCGATTAGCGTGTATTATTATTAATTTGTGTAAACAAAAGTTGAGGGAGTTCCTGCTACTGGCCGTTAATGACCACGTGAGGGCGCCGTCAGCCTAATTGCCGAAAATTATTAGGTGCACAAACGCAACTCATCCCAACCCACTGGCACCCCGACCCCATCCAACCTAACCCTAACCAACCAAACAAAAGTTGGATTAATGAAAGTCAAATTGCATGGAGAGATGAAAAATCGGTGATCGGGATTCGGGCACACGAGTTTGTGCTGTTTTGACAGGACTGGGGGCTTACCGCAATTCCCACCGGTAGAGGGCGCTGTATTTCCACAAAGCACTCGCCGCCAAGACCCGTTCGAGTTCAATGGACCGATTGCGCGACCACTGTTTACATGCTATCGTGTGACTTATAGTGGGTATCTTTTCATCTCATTTGGCACAGAGCACCAATGGAAATGCACAAAGAAGAATGTGGATAATAATTACGCTAGTCTTCTTTGCTCATTTCCCACTCGTGTTCTGCACCAAATGCCACCATAAGTATAAGTCACGTGATGGGATGTAAACATTGGTCGCGCAATCGGAGTCCACGGAAGCCGTTAACTACATGTAGCTATCCGCTGAAGGCGATTTGCATATGCTTACATTATAGGTGTATGGTCTTGCCTGCTCAAGGTAATAGTCAATCGCTATCTATAGCCATTTCTTAATGCATTTTTATGCATTGAGCCCAATTCGAGTCTATAGGCGCTAGATTTCGAAGATGGCGGTAAATTCAAGGGACCTTACCGTTATTCCCTAAGATAACATTCGGTTTTGTTGAAGAATATGACAAGCAAAGATATCAAAAAAAGCAGCGGGGAACAACCATTAATCCCTTGACTTCTATCCCTACCATGAATAGAATGAAATCTCATCTGAGTTGGTGGAGCTCTTCTTTCGGGTCCAACGTGAAGAGTTTTTGTTTCCAAAAATCCTAAACATCCGTTCCCTCTGATAAGCTGTTGGCTGCGAAGCAAGAAGGTTATGGCCATCTGAGAGTTCGTTGGTGGATTAGATCATAACATTGCTTCAAACGGCACAGCTGTCGTCTGATTTGAATGCCGCTGAAACACGACGATCGAGTCCCCAAACTGACAAGGCACAAGGTGGGAAATAAACTCCTGCCACGCTATGGAATTAATGGATGTGCAACTTTTAACGGGTTTGTGCAGTAAAACATTTTATTACTTAAAGGCCCAATACAACATTGGGAAGATCGGAAAATACATATTTCCTTCTAATTTGCACAGTTTATAGATGGTCATGATAGAATCATCATGTTGAAATATTACTGTGGGTGCTGTTCTTTTTGAGAAATCTTCACTCAAACATCGACAAAATAGTTGATTACTCGCAAGTTATAAACCTTTTCTTACACTACAGAATGGTGCGGAAACCGTGATGGTTTTCTGCCTTTTTCTACTTCATTTCTCACCTTGATTACCCATTATTTTGAGGTAAAACTTTTCGCAGCATAGCTTATTTGGAATATTTAATGGTTTAAAACTCTGTGGCAATCTTTTGACTTTTACCAATGTTGTATAGGGCCTTTAAATCCATTTGCAATGTTGCTAACAATCAAACTGTTTATAACACTCTTTCTGGGCCGAGATGTATTTGCAAGTTTTCTGTTCTTATGCTAATGAGAATATCAATATTCATGAGCAAGTTTGTGATATCATCACTGGATTTTGCAACAGAAACTCAATTGGGTGTGTACAAAAGGTTGTGAAAATGTCTGGTTTTTCCTGCAGACCTATCCCTTTTCATCAAACCTAATCCAGAGGGATTAATTTGCAGTTTGAAAGTTAATGTTTTTCTTATTCTTTTTAAGTTGTGGGTTCCTGACTTGACTTTACTATAGCGCCCTCATTTTTATAAGGATATTTTTAAAGGTAGAAAAAAGATGACCAATTTCTAATTCCACTCAAATAAAGAACCTAGCCAGTATGTTTGTACACTTCAGATCCTTATGTAGATGACAACAGAAAATGAGCTGGAATGTGATATTTCTTGCAGAGACCCTTTAAGCAACAGTTCGACCAACGTTTATCAAAATATCATCAGGTAACAGTAGTGGTCATTGTAATCCCAACTGTTTGATTTTATTTCTGATCATTCACAAAACTCACCGAAATAAACCACACCAAGTGTAGCAAACGATCTCGCTGAACACACGCCCGGGGTTTTCACGGGACACCTAATAATATAGCAACTTACAAACAACCACCGTATGGCTCTACACTGACGCATGCAAGAAAACGCTTGCAAGAAAATGGAGGCGAAGTGCTAAGGCCAATACATGGAGTGCCTAAGTGCCACTATGTGTGTCTCCCAAAACCTTCGCGGGCATTATTTGAATCTGTAGGCCTATAGGTCTGCCAGTTCACGGGAGACAGAGCGACTTTTAATTACTTTTCCATTCTCCTCTTCTGATTTCTATCCTGTCAGCGGTAAAATTTCGACAGTTTATAATTACTCGTCGAGTTTTGTGTTATAATAAATAGCTCCACGGTAACACCGCATTGGCTCCAAACTTCCCAATTTGACCCTTACCTCCAGACCTTATTCATGTATTCGGGCTTCTTTTTCCATAGATTTTTTTTTTGCCTGCTCCGTGGATGAATGTCATGTCGGGGGAGGGGGCTGGGGCTTGGAAAACGGGCAACGTCAGGCATTCCTCGTAGTATCATAGTGTGCCATTATCAGAGCATTATTGATGAACGCCTGCTGCCCCGAACCGAAGGTTAACCGGGGAAGTTTGTGGGAATTTAGCCAAGCGTGCAAGAGACCATACCGCTCCCTGGGGCGTCCGTGGTATAACCCCCACGTGTATAAATAGCTGGAGCGATCGAGAGAGGAGAAGTTTTTTGTGGAAATTGTTCACTAGAGCCGGTCCATTTTTGCTTCGTTTTTTTTATCACCCCGTTTGGTGATTTTTTTTACCGTACTTTGCTATACAAGCCCGGCGGTGTTTTTTTTTGAACGGGGAGGTCGTCTCCCGTGTGTTACACACGGTGCCAGCGAGGGAAGTATAGTGGCAGCGGTACAGCAGCAACCAGTGTAGCTTCGCGTCCTTTTTACCTGGGGCTAGTCTGCTAACAAGGTTTGTTTTTTTAGTTATTTCTCAGCCTAGACAACATACCTCTAGAAGCATATGTAGCTGAAAACATGCCCTCATTCCTTGAGGGGGTCATGGTCATGTTTTTATCATGTGGTTTTGGGCAGGGTTTTTTGTTGGGGGGGGGGGCAAGTCATTTCCCTTGTGACCACGCATGTATACCTGTATTCTTCACGGGTTTGTTCGCTTTGGATTTGAAGTGGAAGGTTTGCGGTGTAAGACTGTAACACTTCTCTTTTGAGATGGAGTGTGCGGCTCTGAAAAGAGCCGTTAACTCAACATTTCGGGTCGTGTGTACTCCGCCCGTCGTCAGGAGACTCGATGCCTTTCGGGCAGTAACTCGACGTCAACGTGAGGAGGCTCCTCTCTTCAGTAGAGCCACACTCACTAAAGAGATGGCGGTATACCTAAATGGTGTCACCGCAAAACCTTCCTCGTAGTATTTCCGCCATATACAAACCTTCTGCTTGGGCGTTGGTAAAAAGCGGCTTTCTCACGGGGCCAGGGGAGAGGTGGAACAAATACTAATCTCCCCCAAGGGAAGATTCTTGGTGAAAGAAACAAACAAACGAGAAGTCCACCCTCCCCCCTTCTCCCTCCCCATATTATTTTTTACGGCAACCTAGCTGGGGAGCGGACGTCTGGCCGGCGTCAGAATCGAAGACGGGAATCGTGTTGCGCGCAGAGTTTGTTATTGGAAACATATTATTATGTGTGTCAACTTCGCCTGACTGTCTGTCCTCGGTCACTTTGCTTTTGAGAAAGGTCCTGCTATAGCCAGGATCGATCGAAACGTCGGGCCCTCTAACTTTTGAGATTCGTGCGGTCTGATCCGGGTCCCATGCTCAGATGAGACCGTTACCAATTATATGGATAAAAACGTCGACATGCGCAGTGCGCATGGTAGTTTTACATTTCGAAGGCCGTGCCGAGTCGATACGGCCATTGACAATGCAGCGCCTTCAGACACGTTCGTTGACCCGTAGTTATTTACCAACTCGCTCAGTAGTACGGAGCCTATAGTACCTAGGCCTAGAACTTTTACATTGGGGAAGAAATGCTACAGTTGTTCCCCGTAATAACGGTTGATCGATTGGCTTCATTCAATCAAAAGCAAATTGTGTTCGTTCGCGGAAAATCATAAACAACATTCAAATGAAGGGCGCCCTTTACGTGCTTGGTTCACTGACTCATCTGAGCACGCTGAGCAGCTGAGAACGTTGCTGCAACGTGCTGAGGTGAACCAGTGACGTCACGGCTCGACTCAGCACGAGAGCCCGTCCGAGATCGTTACAACCGTATTGCAGGTCATTTTAGTCAGTGAGCAGTAAGTTTGCAACAGTTTTTTTTCCTCCATTTATCATTGTGTGTGTAACAGCGCTCTTACCATCTGAGCATCTGGCCTGGATAGTTCAGATGGTAAGAGCGCTGGTACCCAAAACCAGAGGTCTAGACTCTCGGGGTCAAAACCCGGTCCAGTTAAACAGTTTCTCTGCCATTTTTAAATTTGTTCAAAAGTTCCCAGTCAGTTTGTTTTTATTCAAATTGGAAAAAAATTAATAAATAAAGCTGCATCCACTCTGTGTGACCCCCTAAGTGCCGTTGCCAGGTTTACAACAATATTGGTTTGCTATTGAATGGAAACAGGGGCGTGATCCCTGGAGATGGTTGACTGCTTCTGACTGGCACCCCCGCCCCTGTAAAGGCTATTATTTTGACAAAGCTATTTGGGAAGGCCGTCATTCTAAGGCCCTGTGTATACCAAACACAAAGTCAGTTCTGAATTTGTGTCATCGTGCTTCATATAGATCCGCTGAATCGTCAGGTTGTTTCACACATGAACTGTAAGTTCTATAGTTCTCAGAATATGGTTGATACACATAACGAATACACCCTGATGGGGTGGGGTGCGTTTACTGTGGTCTATTCCACCAGACTCATCGGAGCTTTATACGATAAAGGTTTGCGGTGACACCATGAAAACATGTCTTTTGTGACTGTGAGTATGTGTGGTTCTGAAGAGAAAAAAAAGGAGGAACTCCTTCAGAGAAAAGAAGGGAGAGTTCCTCAGGTCGTTTTCAGAACCACACATAGGTCTACTCACAAAATATAATTATTTTTGCATGGTGTTACCGCAAACCTAGTAACACGGTAGGCCCCCTACATATGTTGCTATTCTCATCATGCAAATATCAAAAATGCAAATATCAACAATTTGGAGGTTCAGACGTTTCGATCCCAGCATGTAGGACCTTTCTTAAACTCAAAGGCAGACTCTGCCTTTGGGAAAGGTCCTGCTGTACGTACGACCGAGTTACGAATCCATGGATCAGGCTCAGGCTCAGGCTTTGTCTCCGTCTGACAAAACCTGAAAATCCAGGTGGTGGTTTATCGCCGAATGTGTAGGTCTGTTGGCTTGATACGTATATACAGAGAATTCACCAAGAAACTGATGAGGCCAGACGCTTGTTTCGAAATTATCTGTGACATTTTTAACGAGCCTAAAGCCGTGTTCCCACTGAACTTGTTTGTCGATCTACCACAACTTTCCTGTAGAATGACAAATTAATGGGAACACTCGGTAGACCGACCCCTGTCAATTTACCGCTGCCGTGATGTATGGTTAACTATTTCTCAGTGTTTTATGTCCTTGGCAGATTCATTGTACAAAATAGGGTTACTATTCCACGCGTATTGTCAAGGTCGGTTCCGCCAGATTTCTGCAGATTACCTTTATGCACGATTGATTCAGCTGTGAAAATCAACCCGTCCTCCCCCCTCCCCCACCTCTTCTCTCCCCTCTCCCTGCATGTGACTTCTTTCTGGGAGGTTTTTGGAGGGTCCGTGACTTTCCGAGCCACCTGGCAGCAAGGTGTATATTTACTTAGGGACGATCCATTGTGGCGTTACGTCGCGCTCAGGTTCCAAAGCGAAGGTCGGCGGGGGATTAGATAAATAGGCCATTTTCTGACGGGCTCCAATATTGTTTTGTGCGTGAGCGGTTCGCCACTCGAGCGGAATTCACTCCTTCTCCCACCAATTGGGGCATATTGTGCTTGCTTGAAAGCAAGATGGGCCTGCAATATTTGGAAATGGGGTGCGCTAACTCCCAAAGAGAGTGAATTGGAGCGAATTCGCGTATGTTGTCGGTCGGCATCGCGTGCTGTAATGTACAGTGTATACCAGACTGAGATACAGCAATGTCGGTCATGGCTTTTCAGCTCAGACGCATGCAGCGGATGCAGTCGATGATATCAGCCATCTGCCATCGCGTCAATTGTATACAATAATTGTATACGGTAGAGCAACATTTTGTCTCAAGGTTCTTTGCTTTTTCTACTCTTTTTTTCTTCTCCAAATAATGCGCGGGTTGTTGAAAGCCCCCCCCCTCCCCTGGTACCGGGGGGGGGGGGGTCAGTGGGGGGGGGGGCTGGTGGCAGAGGAATGTTTAGAATTAACCCCCCACCTCTAAATTTTGCCAACCCCCATTTTTTTGGATCCCAGTAGTCTTCGATGAGGGACGAGCGTCTGATCATACCACTTATACCACAGCACTCAATCGTGGTCCGCACAGAGGGAAATCAAAGGCGACACATTCCGAATCGAAACTTTAGTGTGTAGTTTTTTGTTATGTTTGCATGCAGTGCAACTCGCTGCTAAATTGCTAGGTAGAAAGTTAGAAACTGTTGGGAAATTGGGACGGTGGGGGAATTGGGCCAATACTCATTATATGGCACCTTACGAAATGAAGGCTTGGGCTATATAAAACTCACTATACATGTACTTGTCTCCGTCCAGTCTGATAAAACCTGAACATCCAAGTCGTGGTTTATTTCCGAATTTGAAGGTTTGTTGGCTTGATAAGTACCAGAGTATTCTGTATTCTGTATTCTGGGGCCAAACGCTTGTTTCTAGATGCCTGTGATATTATAACGAGTAAGATAAATACGACCGAAGCCTAAGGTCGAGCCTAAGCCTTCAATTCGTAAACGGCATATGCGAGGGCTAGGTATACCGCTCTCAATAGTTTGATGGTAGGCCTATGTGTTGTTATCAGCTGTGGCTGTCCGTACGCTCCATTTTGATCTGTAACTTTGTGACTGCATCGTGGATGATTTCGTGGAGCAAATTGATTGGCACAGGCGATCGTTCCTGTAGTGTTCCCGCGTGTCAGGGCCCGCCTCTGCATACGATATATACCAGTCTCTGTCTGCTCCATCACCGAAAAGCCGCCGCGCGTCACCGCACGCACAGTGTGGCAAATCAATGCGATCATTCCGAAAAGTCTCACTAAAAGTGGAGACCGAATCGCCATCACTGGACCCGATTGCACGACCAATGTTTACCTGCCATCACGTGACTGATATAGTGGGTATTTATCTCATTAGGTGCAGAACAGGAGTGGAAATAAGCAAATACAACCATCATAAAATTGTCCACATTCTACTCTGTACATTGCCATCGCTGCTCGGTGCCGAAAAAAAAATACCCACTATAAGTCAAGTAATGTCATGTAAACACTGCAGTGATTGCGTGATCTGTCTCTTGAAATCGCGATCCAACTAATAATCGCGTTCTTTTAGGGACGGCGAACTGAAACTCCATGACGCAGTGACAATTCACAAGCAGCCGTGTCAGCATCGCTGTACCACTGAGAGTGAAATATTAGCAGTATCACGTCAGGCTCTTCGCACGCAATGCAGTTACCCCTCCCCCTCCTACCCCTTCATTGTGCCTACCCCCCTGTTTGGATCCCGGTGCTATAGGCCCTATAATCCAGTCATTTATCTTTGTCCGAGTCACAAAGCCACCGAGACGCCCAGCCCCGATGTCAACCCATGTTTTGTTGGCCCATTCTATGTAGTCACCATCCCGGTATGTGGCTTTTTGATGCGGGCGAGGGCAGGGGAAGAACTTCCCCCACAATCAGACTGGGACAGAACTATTGGGCAACTGCGGAGCTTTAAAGGGTCTGTGCAATACAAAATGTTATCACTTAAATCCATGCTACGAACTGTTTCGCAATGTCGGTTAACGATCATGCTGCTTTTAAAACTCATTCTGGGGTGTATTTGCAAGTTTTCAGTTCTTATATATGCTTTATGAATAAGCGCCAGGTTTCAGCAACGTCATTCTTTTTCTTGTCCGTGTGATTTTGAGTACCTAGTTTTTAGATACAGTATTGATTCATTTGAGAATGTCATACAAGGTACCGCCACCACACAATTCCCGGCCTGCATTGTCTAATCTTTACCCCGAGTTACCGTAATGATACAAAAAAGTTACGCAAACTGCATGCGTGCTGACATAACAATCTCCAAATCTCAGAAGTTCAGAGGGGCCCAACGTTTCGATCCTTGCGGGACCTCTCCCGGGGAACGCGAAGAGAAGGACCCTTTAAGCTGAAGTCGAAGCGTCAAGTCCTCCGCAATCTTTGAGACCTAAACTTGGTCTCGTGGCCTGGATCGATGTTGTGTTCACGGTCAAGTTTGTGCCGACCCAATAGAGTGACGACGTCTTACTTTGTGAATTAAGTTTTCCGTGCAAATTAGGCCGTGTCCGAAACGGGCTTCCAGAGCCACGGTTAAAGGGCTATTGTCTTCGCATCTCCGTGTAGGCTATTTCCAATAGGTGGAAGACCTAGACCTAGCTGTAGACGCCCGTTTCGGGCACGGCGTCATCCGTGAATGTCCCAAGAAAGCGCCACCAATAGGCCCATACCCGTCAATGTTTAGTCTGACAAAGCCCCGTTTCCTTAATTGGAGCAAGGCAAAAAGGTTTAGCGTAACACACAAACGCAATCCCCTCGGATTTACATCACTCCGACAATGACAAATCTCTCTTTTTGTACTCCGAACGAGCCAACCGTAGCCCAACCAAGTCCACAGGCAGAAAGGAGAAGATAACTAATCACAAAAAGGTTTTCAAAGGATCGGCCTTTGGTAGAGGCGTTATGCAGCAATTGTATAGACGCCTTTACTGCACGTATGTGCAGCTCCTCGGCGTCAACAGGCTCTTCAAAGTAAACATGCTCCCTAGTCCTCCAATACTTTGGTCAGTTAGTACCCGTGCCGCACGGCGAGTGCGCTCGGTCCGCACTGTCCGACAATTTTTTTAGACAGCTTGGGGAGCATGTTGACGTTGAAGAGCTTGTTGACGTTGAAGAGCTGCACACATTGTAGTTCACAGACGTCCCGATCACTTCCAGCAGCAGAGAGACCACAGAGGTTTTTCAATGAGGGTTTGCCCTGCTCAACGTAAAGCGGGAGTAGCGGGTTCGAATCCCGCCAGAGCCGCATGGTATTGTTTTCATCATGCATCGGGCAAAGCACTCAGCACTCGGTGCTTATTACGTCGAGCAGGGCAAACCCTCATCGAATTGCATTCTCCACTGAGATTTGAAGGTTTTCATGGTGAGAATCGCAGGAGTGTTAGGTTTGCGGTGACACCATGCGAAGTTCTCTTTTGTGAGTATGTGTGGTTCTGAAAAGAACCGGAGGAACTCGACGTTCCGAAGAGTTTAGCCTATAATACTCTTCCTCTGGTTCTTTTCAGAACCACACATAGGCCTACTCACAACAGACAAATTTGCACAGTGTCACCGCAAACCTATTACATGTACTTCTATATTCTCCTTGATGCAAACATCCTACTTATATCTACATTGAAGTTTGCAAAACCATGCGTTTCATGTAAATACCCTGTGAGATAAACAATGTAAATAGTAGGGTCGTTTCCACTGCGAAAATATTTATACACTGAGAGGCAGGCCGACTGTCGAAGACTGTTTACGCCCGGTAGATCCGATTATTATAAATGATCGTGCCAAGTTATATAGGTCCTGTCGTCTCGAGCCCGGAAGGGCATTTCTGAAATATTTGCTGTTGAGAAGAATTGTGCGCGTTTGACAAAAGACCTTTGTCGGTATCCAAAGGTGGGGTCAGATAGCAAGTAGAAGTTGTTTGCATTTCAGGCGGTTTTTTTATTTTTTGGGTCGAATACCGGTCGTCGTTAAAATATACTTGACGCAGTCGAAATACTTGGGGACTATCATTTTTACACTAACGTTATGTCCGTCCACACTTGGACTGCATGATGTTAAGCTTGTCATCCCGAATAATGACAACCTATAGTCTTCACAGCGGAGCATTACATTTTTAGATATTTGGCGGGACCCTTATGGGGGCGCATTTAAACCTTGGAAAGTTCGACGACATTCGTATGGAACACTAGTTATTTCTCGTATCTACTAAGAAAGCAATAATGTATTGAACAGTAAGATTAAGAAGTACAACAACCTCCGTGACTTGTCATTCCCTGTGACGCCCTCTGTAGGCCTATACCGGGTAATTAAGGGACCAGTATGGCCTTTTTCCAAAACCTGGCTTAGGCTTCGGCTCCGGCTTCGTCTCTGTTATCCAAAAGCTGAAATCACAGGTCGGAGTTCTTTGTTGAGGCTGAAGCTTTGGATTCCTTTTCAAAACGCAGTATAACATTCAGAAACAAAACCAAAGGCTTTCCATTTTCGTGCCTTGTACTTTCAAATGGATGGAAGAACTGGAGACAAAGCCGGAGCCTGAGCCTAAGCCGGGGTTTGGAAAAGGCCCAAAAATTAATATGCCTTGCGATGCATCGTTATTCAAGTTACGATGGATAACCCATCGTAATAACTTGTCAGAGGCCGTATGGATTCTGTGCGTCGCTCATCGTCTTGCAATTTATCGTAAGTTACGATGGGTTTGGGTGAGATCGCTCCCGGGACTATTTTTTGTCGGTGCTTGCGTGTAGGGCTGCTTATATACGGAGCGGATGGATATTAGGGGGGATCTCTTGGTGTTGTTGTTACCAATGTACAGCGACCTGCGTGCTGTGATGTGCTCATGCGCGGCCTCGGTATTAAAGCAGGTCGTGGTGCGTTTCCTATACGAGCTCACGACGCCTTTGGTGTTAGGGGAGGGGCATAAATGTCAGACCACTGCACAAGCTACCGGTAATGATGGTCGTGATGCATTGGCTACAGCCCGGTACAGTAAAATCTGGTCAGACATAGACGGATTGAACGCAAGGGGTGTTTATGGGGGCCTTATCACAGCCCAGCCGAGGATGGCCAAATCTCCTCACCTATACAAACCCTACCCCCTTTTTCATACAATATTCTCACCCCCAGGCTGTTTTTTGTTTGGCGTTCCGGCCCGGCCTATAGCTATAGGTAGCCCCCACTGTCGACATATATTGTGCCCATTCAAAAAAAATGACTTTCGAATGCCCCACGATTGAATGCTTTGTCAATGGATTTATCGAGTGAATTGGAATGCAAAATATGAGGGGTTTTTTCCCTTCATTTACTGGGACGAAGTTAATCGACTACATGCGATCAGTTGAGTGAACTTAATATCAGGGAGAGACCACAGACCACTGAATGGTTGCAACGACATTGCATAATCTGATGTAAATCTGAAGTAAATCGTTACGCTACGAAAGCTTACGGTATGCACTCTTCCCAACTGACCGCGTCGTCATTAGCCTTGTCCCACGCGGTCTCCCCGGTACAGTACGGCTCCGGGCAGAGATCCGGGCCAAACGCACGCAAACCACGGCACAACGACACTATACCACGCTGGGTGCAAGCTGCACACGGCTCGCAGACCGCACCGCTGCCATACATTACATACAACACACAATAGCTAGCCCGTGTGCGCGCGTACGTACGTGTGTATACGCGCACACGACACAATACGCACGCAAGTTACGGGTGGGGGTATATGGTGCACAGCGTGCAAAAGCTGTAAGTGGATCAATGGGGCTGCATTTCGCAACGATGTTGTCGCAAAGTACTAAAATACATACTTGTATTTCTGAAGGCCGGATTTTGATTTATAAATCGGCGACCAACGCCTTGGTCAAGGCTACGTCTTCATGCGCTACCCTTCGGCCTAAGTCCATCACAAACACGGCTATATAATAACATCCTTACACGGGCTGCTGCAGTGCAGTGACACTTGTGTGGTAACTGATCATGACAGTACAGATTCTGGAAGACTATTTCCGACTAAAGGAGACGTACTGCTGATTCAAACAGTCAACGGAGAATGTGTATGGGGTTTGTCGAGCCAAACTCTGAACGAACATAAAGACGTTTTGATCCTAGCAGGACCTTTCTCAAAGGCAAATGGCCATCGCGAAAACGGCTCAAGTCCATTGCAAACACGACAGAAAGGTCCTGCTATGGGATCGAAACGTCGGGCCCTCTGACCTTTGAGCTTTATGTATTGCAGGTCATTTTAGTCAGTTAGCAGTTTGCCAGGCCGGTTCATTTTCAGATCATAAAGACCACATATTCTGAAAGTGCACCAGGAGACGCTGGCGGCGGGTGTGATATAGCCTATAAAATGTTTTGAAGATCGATCGGCATTTCATCGAATTTTCAAAGATTGGCCAAATACACGCAATAGCATTACACGGCATACGCGAATGTACAGTACATGTAAATGTATTATACCACGTGACCCTATTCCAGTGACGTCACAAAAGCCGAAATAATTATATGATCGATCTTCACTCCAAATAGACAAGTCTATTCACTTTCCAGTATTCTTTCCCGTCGTTGTGTATTCTGTGTGCAGCAAACCTATACACTCTCATCTAAAGCAAACGGTGTAAAGTGTGGAACTAAATCTTTCGTTTATAGGTGATCCCAATAAACAAGAAAATGCAAATGAGTATAGTTGGAATATGTGCGTATCAAAGTATAGTGCATTATAATCACCCCTAAACTATCTTGACCCCCTAAACTACATTTAGCTATAGTAACGTCCAGTCCGTTAAACCCAATCATCCTGGACCCATTCCAAACTGACCACTTTCTTAGCAATTCTGATCCCGCAACACCGCAAGAGAGATTAATACCTTAGACATCCTCTGCAGGCACTCAACATCGGTTTTTTTAGAGCCTTCTGGCTTGGTAAAGCAATACTCGATGTCGGGTTACATGCAATTAAGATCAGCGCTGGCAATAAAATCTCCAAGTTGGTCCCAGAGTGATAGTTAGCCGGCCGTAAAATCTATGTTCGAAAGCTAGGGGACTTAATAAATTCGCCGCCCTTCGTGCAGATATGGCGGGGGGGGGGTCCGACCCCGGCGTATTTCACTCACGGACGAGCCACTTACAGCCTGTACGGGCTGTTCGTTTCCTTGTTCGTCACTAGCGCACAGGGGCGCCAATTTCACAGAACCGCTGTATCAAGTTTGATCATTCATAGCCCTTGACTTTATATGTCATCTGCAAAAGGTGTGAAGGACTGAGCACCCTTGTCATTGATCGCACCAGCAGCATTTCCGTGGCAGGAGGCTGTTCCAGATTGTGATTGCTTCATTGTGTAAAGCTCCTGCCGTTGAAATGGTTTGGGTCATAAAATCAGGTTGCCGCAAGCAAAAGTTCCGCTAATCTTATACCAAACGCCCGATGTTTGAACGCAAACTAACGCAGCCGATTAGCCTCATGCATAACAGGGTTGGGTATCTTGTTTTTCATCCTGGAAGAATGTTCATGCTTAAAGCAGGTTTTGAAATCAGCCCGGCGTTCTAATTTGTGGAGTCGGAAATCTCTTTTACCCTTAGAAATATCCTTATACAAATGAGGGCGCTATTGTAAGGTCATGTGAGGAACCCACAGTTTAAAAAAACCTCAAGAACACTAACTTTCAAACTGCAAATCAATCTCTTAGGTTTGATGAAAAACTCCTTCACTAAATGAAGCATACATTTTGGCAGTAAATCAACAGGTTTAGGTATAAGTCTGCAGGAAAAACATACACTTTTCAGAAACTTTTGTACACAACCAATTGAGTTTCTGTGGCACAATCCTGTGATGACATCACAAAACTTTTGCTCATGAAAATTGAAATTATAAGCATTCAAACTGATAACTGCAAATACACCCCAGAACGAGTGTTAAAACAGTTTGATTGCTAGCAGCATAGCAAAATAGTTCTGTATAGCATGGGTTTAAATGAGACTTAAGGCTTTGCATGGTGGGTGAATCAATATAGGAAGGTTTCCTGATACATGGTGTTCACCGCAAACTTTCCTATATTAGCATGGGTTTAAGTGATGCAATTTTGTTTATTGCAGAGACCCCATAGATAAATCTCTCTGGCGACCTAGATTATTGATCTGTTTTTCGTTTTATTTTCGTCCCGTTTCTCCATTCTATATATCCTGTCATGGACTGCTTGGAGGTCTGGCCTTGTAGTTTTGACCCCCCCCCCACCCCACCATCGTCTGTTTTGTATAGATTCTACACGAGGCGCCAAGGCTATACACCAACTCCATTTTTGTTCCATTCCAGACAGCCAGGCCGTGAAAGAATGTCAACCGTTGTGACACCCGTGCCTAGCTCTTGTCATAACTTTCCGATGACATTACTACGGTAGTTTTAAAGGTCCTATATACAACAACATTGGGAAGATCGGAAAACATCGATGTCCACATATTTCCTTTTAATTTACACAGTTTTGTAGATGGTCATGATAGAATCCTAATGCTGAAATCATGATGGAAAGAAATTATAGCAAACAATTTGTTGTAGAGGGAACAATCAATTTTGCTCGGTTGTTTCCTCATAAAAAAATGGTTGTTCCCTCAACAAAACTGGTTGTCCCCTCAACACAATGTTGTTGTTCCCTCATCAAAACTGGTTGTTCCCTCAACATAATAATTATGTTGTTGTTCCCTCATCAATTTTTTTTTACCTCAACAAAACTGGTTGTTCCCTCAACATGTTGTTGTTCCCTCAACAAAATTGGTTGTTCCCTCAATAAAATGTCGTTGTTCCCTCAACAAACAATAAAGTTTGCTATATATTTTCCCCATCATATGTCCCTTTAAGACCACCGTACATTACGCACCCCACACAAAAAAGAGAGAAACCTGACCTGTTTCGTGATTGAAATGATAACAAAAAACGGGGTGGGGAGGGGTTTAGAGATGAAAATGCTGACTTTTCGCCTATAATAGCCGACGAGGGTGATGGATGCCGGGGACGCGGGCCTCCCTCGGCATTGTAACAAAAACCCACCTTTGCATGCACCGTACACCTTTGATCGGAGAAATCCACCGAAAAACAGTCTGGCTGTTTTCTTTCCCTCCCTGGGGAAGTTGACAGTGAGTTGAACAGGGACCCCGGCAGGGAATTCCCGGCGGCCTCTTTGCCCCACGCACGCACGACCCATGCACGGTGGAGCCCTGCATTTTCAGAATGGAATAATGCCTGATTTCCACTTTATTTCGATTGTTTGCCAAAAGCGGTCCCTTAATTGTGATTAGACGCCCCTCCCCCTGAAGTAAATTTTCGGTCCTTTCCGAATCGTGTCTTCGCGTCAAGGTGTCGTCTTCTTTATTCAATGTATGGATCGGTTCAGGAGGTTCCATCTTTTGTCCTGCTTTTAGATTAAAATTTAGGCCCCCTAAAAAGAAAACAGAATCGAATTGAACACCGCATCCGAAAGGCGCCTACGATTCTCATGCATTCAGGCTACGTGTAGTTGAGAGCGACGAAGAGAATCGAATCTTAATCTGTAATAGAATAGGGCCTATGAAGTAAATACAAGCGAACCGTTGCAAACTGCTCACTGAATAAAATGACCTGCAACACATACATTTTGAAAGTTAGAGGGGCTGACGTTTCGATCCTAGCAGGACCTTTCTCAAAGGCAAAGTGCCTTTTGAGCACTTTGAGAAAGGTCCTGCATGCTCGGATCGAAACGTCCAGCCCTCTAACTTATGTAAAATAAAACGAAACTAAAGTTTCGTTTATGCATGGCGTGAATACGGAATGTTATCAGTGGTTGTTTTTGTCCGGGGGTGGGGTAGGGCTTGGAAAAGCCAAGCCAAGAGCCGATGGGGGATTCGTAAGCGGAAGGTATCAGATGTCGAGCGGCCGCTGCCTCTTTTGTGCGCGCCACCAAAGGCACGTGCCTTGTGCACTTCCGCCTCAACAAAGTAGGCCTTCCGATCCCACGGGACCGACAATTCAGTGCGGATGGGAGAACTTCCTCGCTGAAACCATAATACGTATACACATCGACTGCTTCCGGACTGGACATTTATTAGCGCAGTGATTGGAGACTATACCATTTACTTCGAATCAACCTGGTTGATGGAAAAGGCCAGTAACCGCCAACAAGTTGTTGTTGGCGGTTGCCCAATACAACGTTGGGAAGATCGGGAAATATCGATATCCACAAATTTCCTTCTTATTTTGTTTGTAGATGGTCATGATGGAATCTTCATGTTGAAGTCTTACGGTCTGGGATGCTGTACTTTTCGAGAAATCTTCACTTAAACAAACATCAACATTTAGTAATCAACTATTTCTTACACTACAGAACGGTGCAAAAACCGTGACGGTCTTTTGAATATTTTTACTTTCTCAGATTACCATTCGAGCTAAATCCTTCTCAGTATTGCGTTTTTGGAATTTTTAATGGTTTAATATTAACACACAATCTTTTGACCTTTACCACTGTTGTATACGGCCTTTAAGACATCAATGTTTATCAGCTTTTTGGTAAGCAATTTTCTTTGTCGAATTAGAAGCACTAAAAGCAGCGTTGCAATATTGTTTCGTCGTGTCGAAGCAACACTTGATGATTATTGTGCTTCGAGGGAAAGAGGTGAATAGCGATATTATGCAAAGCAAATAAAACGTTCGTCTGTATAGGCCTACATCTCTCCCGATCCCCGGGCATGATACCAGTGAAAACATTACGCTTGTATATATATAAGTTGTAATGTTTGTCGTCGACCAGTGGCTCACTGGTCACCAGCGACATCCTGGGTCAGAATGGCTTGAAATTGTACGCAAGTCATATGGGTTTATACAGCTAATGGTCTCGGCTGCATGCGACATAAACAATTTGGTTTACGTGCACTTTAACATGTACCTATGAAGATTTAGGTTGCCCTTTGCTTGCTTATTGACGTTGTGAACAAAACCATGAAAACAGCGATTAAATCGAGGTGACCCAATTCTTTTTCAAGAGGCTGAAACACCGTTTTATCTCGGTCATTGCAACCATTGTTCAGTCAGCTCAATTTGTTTTTCCTTGTTGAGTTCTGAGGAGAACGAGAGAGAGAGATAGAGGGGGAGAGAGAGAGAGAGAGAGAGAGAGAGGGGGGGGGGAGAGAGGGAGAGAGAGAGAGAGAGAGAGAGAGAGGGAGAGAGAGAGAGAGAGGGAGAGAGAGAGAGAGATAGGGAGAGAGATAGGGAGAGAACTTACACACGTGCATCAGTCGCGGTTGACCTGGAAAACACATTCGGCCAAATTTCTGATGCCCAACGTGGCGGTCACATACACATGGAAGCCAAATTTCATATAAATGATAAGGATCAGCTGGCCAGCCCAAACTTCGCCACCCACTACACCAAATAAACGCGATTATTTGGATCGCGATTTGAATCGCGATTCAAACTCCATCCTTTTTGGCGTGTGGGGACACAATAAACGCGATTAGTAGTGGGATTTGAATCGCGATTCGGACTTCACTCAGAGTGAGATTTTTTTTAAATAATTGCGTTTATTTGCGACGCGATGTGTGTGGGAACGCTCCGCTCAAATCGCACCGGGTTATTTTTAAGCCCACGATGCATTGCACAAGCATGGCTTTTCCTGCCAGCAGCTTACTGCCAGGAAGTGCAGCACAGGGTTTGTTTACGTTCGTCAGCGAGTCCCGCCATTCCTGCTTGCGCAGCGCGACCACATGCTAACCAGAATCGGCTCGCGTTTATTTGCAACGCGATTATTTGGCCTGTGTGAACACGACAAAAAAAACCGGTTTTTGAATCGCGATTCAAATGGTGATTATTGTCGTAATGGGAACGGCCTCACTGTTTCATGGCAAGTATTGAGGATAGGTGAAGTGTGATCCTGTTCACTCAAGGGAGACTTTTCACGCTGAGCAGATGATCACGCTATGCTTGATTGGAGCGGCTCTATATACGGAATTGAACCCAGTCAGGCCCGCTATGAACTGATTTGGGGAGTAGGCCTCCCCTTCCGGCCGTCGGGAGCAAGATTAAATAAAGGCTCTATAGGCTATATATAGGGCCTACAACATTGGTAAAGGTCGACAGATTGCCACAGTTTGTGTGTTAAACCATTAAACATTCGGGGGAAAAAAACAATCCTGTTAAAGGTTTTAACTCAAAATGGCAATCTGAGAAAGTAGAAAAAAGGCAAAAAAAACATGACGGTTAATACACCGGCCTGTAGTTTAAGAAATAGTTAACAAATAGTTTAAGAAATAGACCTTTACGGTCGACAGATTGCCACAGTTTGTGTGTTAACCCATTAAACATTCGAGAAAAAAAACAATCCTGTGAAGGTTTTAGCTCAAAATGGCAATCTGAGAAAGTAGAAAAAAGGGAAAAAAACCATGACGGTTAATGCAACGGCCTGTAGTTTAAGAAATAGTTTATTACTCGCGAGTAATAAACTATTTGTCGATGTTTGAGTGGAGATTTCTCGAAGAGTACAGCATCCTAGACCGTAAGATTTCAACATGAGGATTCCAATGTAACCATCTACAAACTGTGTATATTAGAAGGAAATAATTATGTGGACATCGATGTTTTCCGATCTTCCCAATGTTGTATTGGGCTTTAAGCTAAAAAAGGTTGAAATCCTTCCCTCTTACCATCCTGCCCAATCTCTTCCCCTTCATCCCCAGTCCTTGCCCCATCTCTTCCCCTTCTCATCCTGATCTACTCACATCTCTGATACATGTGCATAATATTCTCCTTGTCTGGTATTTATTCATCAATTTATCTCCCATCTTAAATTTCCATGATATAGACTGTATGACCTTTCTCACCTTGAATGTACTTCTTGTTTGTTTTCCTTGGCCGAATAAATAAAAATAAAAATAATAGTTATTAAACTTTAGTGGGCCTGACGTTTCGATCCTAGCAGGACCTTTATTATTTTATTGCCTCGATAACGACCAACTTATGCATTTGTTTGGGGGGGGGGGTGGGCGGAGGGGGTATCGCTGGAGGTTTACAGAGGTGGGCACTTAGGTGCGGGTGAAGAAAAAGAACAATATTTCTGAGGGCTTGCATCGGAAACGCCTCGGGGTTGAATCTGGTAGCACATTCCGCATGCATACCGTGGACAATGATAAACGTATAATTCCCTGTAAGCCTGCGAGTCGCTGGGCGTGTTTTTGTCCTCGGCTTCTGCATGCTTTGGGTCGACAGAGAGAAAACGAGTGAGGGATAGAGAGGGAGCCTGGGCAGGGGGAGGGAGAGAGAGGGGGGAGAGAAGGAGGGAGGGAGGGAGAGAGGGAGGGGGAGAGGGGGAAGAGAGAGAGGGAGGGAGAGAGAGAGGGAGGGAGGGAGGGAGAGAGGGAGGCAGGGAGAGAGGGAGGGGGAGAGAGGGAGGGAGAGAAGGAGGGAGGGAGGGAGAGGGGGAGGCAGGGAGAGAGGGAGGGAGAGAGGGGGAAGAGAGAGAGGGAGGGAGGGAGGGAGGGAGGGAGGGAGGGAGGGAGGGAGGGAGGGAGGGAGGGAGAGAGGGAGGCAGGGAGAGAGGGAGGGGGAGAGAGGGAGGGAGAGAAGGAGGGAGGGAGGGAGAGGGGGAGGCAGGGAGAGAGGGAGGGAGAGAGGGAGGGAGAGAGAGAGGGAGGGAGGGAGGGAGAGAGGGAGGCAGGGAGAGAGGGAGGGGGAGAGAGGGAGGGAGAGAAGGAGGGAGGGAGGGAGAGGGGGAGGCAGGGAGGGAGGGAGGGAGAGAGGGGGAAGAGAGAGAGGGAGGGAGAGAGAGAGGGAGGGAGGGAGGGAGAGAGGGAGGCAGGGAGAGAGGGAGGGGGAGAGGGAGGGAGAGAGAGGGGGAGGGAGGGAGAGAGGGAGGGAGAGGGGAGGGAGAGAGAGGGAGGGAGGCTGAGGGAGAGAGGGAGGGAGAGAGAGAGGGAGAGGGAGGGAGCCTGGGAGGGAGAGAGCGGGGAAGAGAGGGAGGGAGGGAGGGAGGGAGGGAGAGAGGGAGGGAGGGAGAGAGAGAGAGAGAGAGAGAGAGAGAGAGAGAGAGAGAGAGAGAGACCGGGACGAGGAAGGTAGGGTCCCCTGATTTCGTTTTTCTTGTTAATTCCATGCGAAATGCTAACTTTGGTCTAGTATTTTGATTAGGGTTTCAAACATCCAGCCATCTCCAGCGTCACTGTCGTAAATACCTCCTCCTCCAGGGACCGCTGCCTGACACCCTCGTTAATACAAAACTTGATCACGAATCGAATCTGGCAGCTGAGACGATTCTGGATGTTTCCATATAATTCTCAAACACGAAATTAAAGAATGTCTTGATTTTCCCGAAGAGCGCTGCAATGGTTCTAGTGGCGTATACGAACATTGGGTACGATCTAGGGGAACCAAGGCAGAAATGCCATTGGAGCATCGTCCATGATAATAGGGTCAGTGATGAGGCCACAGACCAACGGTGCGATAGAGGTATTCTAAGGAAGAGGCTGAACCTATAGTTTGATCTCACCCCAGTCTGTCAACCAGCTTTCTTTCTTTGTCGAAATCGTCTGTCGTCCGTATATCATTACTTCTCCGCTGTTTTTGCACCTTGTCATTCTGTCATTTAATTTTAACACAAAACATTTTGTAATGCAATGCAATGCAAAAATATCGCCATCTGCTTGCTGCCCACCCTACACAATGACCTGAAATAATACACAGTCACCTTCAAAGGTCAGAGGGGGCCTGAAGTTCGTTCCTGGCAGATCCCTTCTCAAACGGCAGCCGCAGAAAGGTTTGCGCCTTTCTGAGAAAGGTTCCTGCATGCCAAAAAGGTTCCAAAAACCATCGACGATTGAAACGCATCTCGATGAATTCATCTTGGAAATGCCCCCCCCCCCTCCTTTTTATTTTAGAAGACCTTGCTGGAGAAGAGTCATTCTTCTCGGAGGGGGAAAAGCACCGATTCATGCATTTTGCACATACCTGGGGAAGTATAAAAGTCACGCCCGCCCGTAACTGGAAACTAAGAATACACAGTGAGTGTCCCCCCCCCCTCCCTTGAAATTATCTTTCATTAAGGGGCGGTAATCCGAGGACTATTTTTCTTGATCTGCCTGTCGAGAACACAATCCAGGGACGGCGTGGACACAACGGACGTTTTCACAATGAGGCGAGCAGTCGTTGACTGGAGAAGATACTGAAGAACAAAAAAATAACCCACTGCCCGCGGTCGCTCAAAAGGTCACCGTGACTGTGGACTCTTTTTCCTGGCATCGGCGATTGAAAAGCTTGACATTTTCCTTTCTAAACAGTGGAAGGGATGCGGGGTTACCCACAAGGGGAGAGAACGCACCAAAAGGGCACGTCGGTTTTTAAATGTTCACGAAGAAGCCGGGATTTTGTTGCAACATCTTCATCAGTTTCTGCAGGTTTCAAAATTTATGCACCAAACGTTATCGCCATTGGTTTTGTTTGACAGACTAATGAGGGCGCGAGCAGGCCTATTCATAGGCCGTTATACGGAATGAAGACTTAGGTTCGGGCTTAGTCTTCGGTATTTTTTTATCATACTTAAAATTTAGTGGGCCTGACGTTTCGATCCTAGCAGGACCTTTCTCAAAGGATACTTGTTATAATATCACAGGCATCTAGAAATAAGCGTTTGACCACAGTTTCTTGGGGAATACCGTTTACCGTACCTATCAAGCCAACAATTTTTCAAATTCGGAAACAAACCACAACCTGGATTTTCAGGTTTTGTCAGATTGAGACGAAGTCTGAGCCCGAGGCTAAGCCTTCAGTTCGTAAATGGCCATAGTGATTTTAAAGTGGAGTTCGTGTCTGGCGGAGTCACGCCGTTCCTCGCGGATTACCGTCAGTTCGCGTTCGGACCAACCTGCTTTGAATTCTGACAACGGCTGTCCTAGTTTATTTAGTGGGGAGATTTTGAATGTATATGCAAAATGTTCACTCAAGTTAACGACAGTCGTGTAAACATAGGGGATAGTGTGTTTGTACACGTCATGGTTTGGCTTCCAAAGTGGCTTCGTGTTGTAACACACAGGGCAATGACCGCTGATCTCTATGGCAGGCCGCTATGCCGTGTACCGCCTTACTGTTAAAGCGTGCGTTCAATTAGCGTCCCTGGATAAAACGGGATTGACCGGACTTGACCCGAGGGAACTAATCGCACGCAGCCATAGAATTTAATCCGCTAGAGTCTTCTATTTGTAGCACACGCAAGTCAATGGCTTGCCACCACCTCGTTCTCAATGATGCACAGTAGCCCAAACATGGGACTGGAAATAATGGCGGCTACTGGTGTCAGAAGCTTGTGCTGAGAAAGCGGTGCGTGAAAAAATGTAGGAGGGTTTGCGGTGACACCGTAGGGTCTCTTAAAGAAGAGGTATGGTTCTGGAAAGAACCTGAGCGATAACTCGACGTTCCGGCCGTCATCGGGAGAAATTTTTCGAAGTTAGAAATTGATGTAAATTTATGCATGTAGCACTATTCACTTTCCTATGAGACTAGGACTGAATTGAGTAATTGGATGAAGCAAAATTATGAATCAAAAGATTGGAGAATGTCGTCAGAGCCTGGATTTTTTTGTTAAAGGTAAGAGCAGAAAAAAAGAGCAGAATTGCTTTTTCATCACGTGCATGGTAGGTCTATAGACCGATTGCGCGACTACTATTCACATGCCATCACGTGGCATTTTGGTTATTTTTTCCTCATTTGGCACAGAGCATTGGAGAAACGCAGTGGCTGTTGTTACGGCAGTCGTCCGTGTGGTTCCCTGACTTCACAGTATTTGTCAGGATGTTTAGCTCTTGGAACCAGACTATCAGCTAATAGACTGGTTCAACAAGCCTGCAATGCTGACGAAATTCTCAAGTCAGGGAACCACACGGACGACTGCCGTAACAACAGCCACTGGGTTAAACGCAAACATACAGAGAAGAATGTGGACAATAATTATGATAGTCCTCTTTGCTCATTTCCACTCCTGTTCTGCACTAAAATAAGATGAAAAAAATACCCACTACTAAGACACGTGATGGCATGCAAACCAATGGTCGTGCAATGGGTCTATTGCATTGCATCTGCACGTTACAGCTTTGGCATCGCCGAAGACAAAATGAACACGATCGAAGAGTCGTTTAACGTCGTGATTTCTCTGGTTTGAATGTATAAGTCAACGCCTTCTGTAAACTCTCACAAGAAGGCAGAGTTCATTCATGAATCCATTCAGCTCTTTGGACCTCCATTATACACAAAAGAAGAAACAGATAATGCCCGAAAAGAAAATAACGCGGGAAGGGGTCTCAATTATCCGTCTTGGATTTCAACCGATGAATGGGGGGTTGGCGTCCTGGCACGCTCCCACCATTGTCCCCGTAAAAAGTCGAGTCAACACGGCTGACTAAAGGCGCGACAAAGCGGGTGTCCGGAGTGACCTAAGGGAGCTCACATCAAAGGTCGTATAGCTTCTTCTTCTTCAAAAGATCCTGGCCGTATACCAAGACTGAGCCGGTCTATTCACGCTCGGACCTGTTTGCTTAGTCATCGTTTCATCTTATACCTTTCAAAACAAGGAAGAGTATCACGATGATTTGTCCTCGATGATTTTTTTTTAAATTCTATTCCCCCCCTCCTAGATCAAAATATGGGTTGCGTGGAGAGCTCCAACAAACCCGAGTCGAGACGGTCGGGGCGAGGCGGCGACTCACAGCACGGCTCCGGGTCTTATCGGGCGGCCGCGGGGAGACGCCGGAAGACGGCGGGCAAGACGGCGGGCAAGCGCTCCTCCAGGAAGGCGCCGTTCGAGGTGCTGTGCGTGGACATCGGCGTGCAGACGGACCTGGAAGGGGTCGGGACGCAGCTCCTGCGCCGCCTGAGCAGCGGCCTGAAGCGGGCCTCGCTGCGCCACCGCGGCCAGCTGCAGCACCAGGCGCCGGTGGGACGGTCGGCGTCCGCGGCGGCGCCCGCCGCTGAGCCGCCCGACACCGACCTGCTGTTCGACCTGGACCGCGTGGTGGCCACCAAGCACTCGCAGGTGGCCCGCTACATCGATCAGGCCCTGGTGCTGGCGGAGCGGGCCGGGGCTAAATCGAGCGGCGGCGGCGGCGGCGGCGAAGTCGAACCCGCTGCCGTGACTACTGCCGAGGAGAAGGAGGAGCTGTCGACGGGAGGAGCCCCGATCTCGTCCCGGGAGGTGGCCCTCGTCCAGAGGTCCTGGAGGGAGGTCGAGAAGGACCCGGCCGAGTTCGGCACCGACTTGTTTGTCAGGTAGGGCTAGGGAGACCCTGAACCCCCCCCCCCGGGTTCGTCGGGCTCATTATTCGAAAGGGAGGCTTAGGCCGGTGCTTTTGCTTTTTTTAGATTTTTATTTGGGCTATGATTAAATAATGAGCATAGACTTGGGAGTTGAGATCGGCTTTTTGGCTTAGGTTTTGGCTTGGACAGGAGCTTGAGCTTGATCTTCGATTTTTCATTTTGGCTGTGATTTAAGATTGAGCTTGGACTTGGGAGTTGAGATCGGCTTTTGGCTTGGCCTTAGGCTCGGGCTTGGGCTTTGGCTTTAGACTGTTCATTCTGGATATGGGATTTAAGCATTGCGATTGATCTTGGGCTTGGGCAATGGCTTAAGGCCTTGAATCCAGTAGGCCCTATATTAAGTTTGGGCTTAGGCGCTGGCTGGAACTGGATTAAGTCTTAAACTGCCATTCAATGGATACTTAAATGAAAGACCTTTGGCCATAGTTTTGAAGCGAGAATTAGGCAAAGCACTAAGCATTCAGTGCTTGTTCAGTCGGGTAGGACAAACCGTGATTGAATCACTTTCTCCTCGACGCAAACCATCATAAATTATTGTATCTACGATGCAACGCGTTACCCGCCGCTATATACATATTGGAATCAGCCACAACACCTAGACTAGGGCCCAATTTCATAGAGCCGCTTAAGCGTGAAAATCTGCTAAGCAGGAAAAGTCTTCCTCGTGTAAGCAAGGATTACAAACTGCCCCGAGATGTGATGTCCATTGATTTTGACTTGTTTTCCACTCTTCTTTACTTAGCGTTAAACAAAAGTGAAGTTTGGGTTGGCAAGGGGATCCTGTGGCTCATGAGTTTTTTGCGCTTAAACACATTTTGGCGTTTAAGCGGCTCTATGAAATTGGCCCCAGGTCATTGGTCAAGTGGTTAAGACGCCTGCACTTTTAAGTGTGAGTGGCGGGTTCGAATTCCGCCAGAGCTGCCTGAGTTTTGTTTCAGCGGGCAATCGGGCAAAACACTTATTAACGTCGAGTGGGGGGAAAAACCCTCATCGAATTACATTCTGGACTCGCACACATCATGATTATCACATCAATGATGTTGATTGTTTTATATACGGGTTTGCACACCTTTTTACTCTTCATCTGTCAGACTCCTGCTGGAGAACCCGACACTCCGGGACCTCTTCCCCTTTGGCAAGGCAGACCTGACTGTCGAGGGTCTCAGCCAAGACCCAGAGCTGCAGGCCCACGGAGAGCGTGTGATGGAGACGGTGGGGACAGCGGTGGGCGGGTTGGACGGCGACTGGGAGGTCGTCGTACCCATCCTCCAAGATCTGGGGGGAAGGCACAAGGTGTACGGCGCCACCATCGACCACTTTGAGGTATAGTTATTTATATCTGAAGGAAACGGGTGGACGTGATTATATATAGGAGGCTGGGGGATTCTTGGATTGTTGGAAGACTGGACAGGGAGGAAGGGTAGGAGGGAGGAAGAGAAGGAGGGAGAGGTTGGGAGAGGGATGAAGGAGGGAGGAAGAGAAGGTGGGAGAGGTTGGGAAAGAGAGGAAGAAGGGAGGGTGGGAAGGAGGGAGGGAGGGAAGGAGGGAAAGGGTGGGAGATATATAGATGGAGGGTAGGAGGGAGGAAGGGTAGGAGGAAGGAAGGGAAAGAGGGAGGAAGGGTAGGAGTGAGGAAAGGAAGGCATGATGAGAGGTTGGGAGAGTGAGGGGGAGGAGGGGAGGGAGGGGCTGGAAATAAATGAGAATGTGTGATTAGGGGATTGGGTGACAATGAGGGTAGGTTAGGGTGGAGCGAGAGGCTGGGCAGGAGGAAGAGAGAGGAAGCATCCTCCTGTGACAATTTCCCTCACCTTTAACCCCCCCCCCCAATTTAGCCATTGCTGGACGCCTTCCTGTACTCACTGCGGAATGGTCTGGCACCCAAGCTCTTCACCAGGGAAACGGAGGATGCCTGGAGGAACTTTTGGACAGCGGTCGCCGAGAGAATGGGAGAAACCATGAGGTACCTTCCTCAGACCGATCTCTGCGCGTTTACATTGAGCATTCAATGCGATTGGTATTGCTTGATGCTAAGTCCAATCTTGCTTGTCACGGTCTCAATGAATGGCCTATAGCTCAAACGGTGCGCCATAATTTGGCTACCAATGTGTGATGACATTGACTGTCAATGTTAAAATGATAGTTTACTGAGACTGTGTTTGAATCGTGTTGTCTAGGTAGAGGTTGGTCTCACCAACCTCACAGAGATGTATCAATGTATAATGTAGCAGAGATGCTTAAGCGAGAAACCCGGCTCTTTGTGGAACATTGATATAGCTACCATAGCCTCATGTACTTATGTGATGTTTGCTTTTGATTCCCTCTCAAAAGTTAGAGGGCCTGACGTTTCGATCCTATAGCAGGACCTTTCTCAAAGGCAAAGGACCTTTCTAAAAGACATGCAGTGCAATTGGACCCTTAATTGGCAATCCTTTCCCTTACAAGGCCATAGGCTGTTTTAATTTGGGTGTTAGAGGCCTTAAAGCCCCTACACAACATTGGTCGAGGTCAAATAATAGCATCCATACGTTGTCTGATCCAACATATGCATGAAATAGCACACCTGTGAAAATTTCAGCTCAATCCGCCAACCGAGTCTCGAGAAAATAGTGAAAACCGCTTCACTTGTTTCGCGAAAATGCAGCATTCAACGCCGTACTGTTCCGAAAAATAGTTTAGATCTCGGTGAGACGTAAACTAATTCTTTTACTCATTTCTCTCAAAATAGAACATTTTAGGCAGAAATATTGCAGTGAGAGGTTTCTACTATATAACCATCTTCAAATTGTATAAGTTTCATGTAAATCTGTGAACATTTCCCTTTTTTCGATCTTACCAATGTTGTGTAGGGGCTTTGAGCAAGATTTAGAGTCTGGGCAGCTCTACGACATTGGGCTTGGGGTGCAGCTCTTAGTTCTATCGACGGAAGCTTCGTTTTGGACACATTCAAAACCCCACTCTGCAAAGCCAATAGATACTGGGACAAAGATCAAAGTCAACACAAAATGAACTCGTCCTTGTCGGACCCTTTGCCAATTCCTCCTCCCCCACCCAGGGCCGACGAAGCTGTCGATCAGAACGCCAATGAGGTTCACATCTCCCCGGCGGACAGGCAACTGGTGCAGGGCTGCTGGAAGGCCATTATACAGGCAGACCGGGACAAATTTGGCGTCGAGGTCTTCGTCAGGTAGAGTTGGTGACGGTCGCTCGGTGGAGTTGATTTCAGCTTCTCAGTCCCGGGTCAATCCCAAAGGTGCAGCACACAAAATCCATCCAAGATGGCTCCGCCGAGCTGATTATCATAAAGTGTGGACCCACAACTTTTGTTAATAAGGGGTCTTTGGAGGCTAATTAACTGATACATTGTAGAATAAGTGAAGCTTAAGACAACCTGGGGGTTCACTCTTCAATTTTGTATGTAATTTGGACCATATCTGGCTTTAAATATAGCCCTATTTGGCTGTGGAAGTGGAGGGGTCCATCCCAAAATCCTTGCAGAAATTCGGCTTGGCCGGCTACGCATTTTGGGGGTGTTTTTTTTCTAGGGGTAATTAGCAAAAAATCTT
Source organism: Luidia sarsii (assembly GCA_949987565.1). Taxonomy (NCBI): domain Eukaryota; kingdom Metazoa; phylum Echinodermata; class Asteroidea; order Paxillosida; family Luidiidae; genus Luidia; species Luidia sarsii. Next base: position 11,694,924 of record OX465101.1, on the reverse strand, counting down.
ATCAGCTAAGGGCACTAAAATTGAAAAGAATCTGAGAAATGAAGGCCCAAACTACAATTTTAAGTATAGCTACAATTAGAACTGAGAGACTTTTGGGCATGGGATAATTGGCTTTGAAAGTGAGTGTTTTTGTACAATGTTCAATGTGAGCTCGATTTAGTGTTCTGCACCCAAAGGAAAGCACAGGGTATATGGCGCAACCATCGACCACTTTGTGGTATATCCTACATAAAGAAAGGATGGACATAATTACAAGGCTGGGAGATTCGTTGATTACTCGCGAGTAATAAACTGTTTGTCGATGTTTGAGTGAAGATTTCTCGGAAAGTACAGCATCCCAGACCGTAAGATTTCGACACGAGGATTCTATCACGACCATCAGTTTTTCTACAAACTGTGTAAATTAGAAGGAAATCTGTGGACGTCGATATTTCCCGAATTTCCCAATGTTGTATTGGGCCTTTAAAGTCAGCAAGCAGTTTTCACCGTTTCTTTTATTACTCTAAGTGTCTCTTTTTCCCCCGGTTTCTAAAAAATAAAATAAGGCTCTTGGAGCAGAATCCTTCGATTGGGTCTCTGTTTCCGTTCGGCAAGCTCAACCTCCCCCGGGACAAGCTGAGAGTCAACGCGGACCTGGGGAAGCATGCGGGCGGGTTCATGGAGGCCCTCGGCCGGGCGGTGAACGGCCTGGACGACCTCGCCAACATCCTGCCGCTGCTCAGTGACCTAGGGGCCAAGCACAAGCTGTACGGTGCCCGGCCAGAGCACTTCGAGGTAAACTCCGATTCCAAGAGAGAACTTTGCATACCAGGACTACAAAACAGAACACTGTGAGCGCGTGATGCTTCTTTTCCGGCATGATCTTGCTCAAAGTCAGTAAAGCAAGAAGATGTTGTTGTTCTGTTTTTAAAATTGTTTTTAGTACCAAGCCAAAACCCACCAGCTCTGGTGGGAAATCAAAATGATCTCAAGAACGCAGCATGAGAGCACGCACAGCAACATTGATAGAACTTCAAGACAAAAAGCCTAGAAATGTTCTTGCGTTTAAAGAAAACTGTGCTACAAAATAGAGTGCCTCGGACTACAACTGGCCCAGCAAAAAACGGCGTACTGCCTCCTTGAATCGCTGAGCCTCCTTCCCTGAAGGCTGTCCGATAACGTCGGCAGGCTCATGATGTCAGCTGAAAGGTACATCAGCCTCTCGGCTGCCGACTGCTAGTTAGATAAGACTTGATAATGAAGGTTTGCACGGTGGAAATACTATAAGTGGAAGGTTTGCGGTGACACCATGAAGCTCTTCTCTTTCAGGAAGGGGCTTGGCTCTGAAAAGAACCGGTATATAACTTCCAAGAAGGACTGGCTCTGAAAGAGAAGTGCTACATGGTGTCACCGCAAACCTTCCGCTTAGACCGCTAGTTAGCCTCCCTTTCCGTGTTGTTGAAGACACTTGTGCTTGGATTAAGCGTTTGATTGGAGCAATAACCAGTTTGCCAAATGGTGAAGAAACACGATACCACTGTTCGTTCCAAAACTAGAATGGAAAAGAAAAATTAGATCAAAATTGCATTGCATTATATCAATTTTAAGATTCTAAATCCTAATGAGATCAAGGTCAATCTAATCTATTTAGTGTAGTCCAGTGATCTTTAATGTTCTAGCACATTCGAATTGGACGATTGTTTTGCCATTTGAAATTAATATTTGAAGATAGGTAGCATTTCTGGTACGAAGGTTTTCTCTTTTATCGAAACCATCAACTGCGAAAATGCCTGTACAAAAGTAACCGGCTGTAGTGACTGTGCGCATTTCTTTGTTCTGCCGGACAGCCCTTAGTGGAGGCATGGATGAAGACACTGGAGGCTACCCTTCCTGCCGATATCTTGACTCCAGACGCAGAAATGGCGTGGAGGACAGTCCTGGAGATTCTAGCTGGCCTGGTGGGCAGCTCAATGAGGTACAGCCCTCCTTAAGAATACCTTTCGGCCTTCCAGAAACCAGACCATTCCGAGTGAACAGTGTGTCCGTTCTTCCTCTACTTCCTCTAATAATAAGCAATAAAATCAACTGGGTGAACATAAACCTAGACAAGTGAAAAGACCTACTTTTAATATAATTGCAATTCTGAAGAGGTTTATGAACAAATGATTTCAACTGCAGGCTTGATTTTAACCAACAAAAACAGTTGAAACCTAATACAATTTGGTGATAAAATTTCTTCTTTCAAGTTGAATCAGATATGCCCTGCACATTTCAGCACGGTTAATTCTCCCGTGACTATACATCACGAAAGGTATGAAGCTCACCCTTAGATCATATTAGCTCTATCCATTTTTTTGAGACCCGAAAGCAGTAATCCCTTTACATCTTTGCCAGTGGCAGAAGTGAACGGTCAGACTTGAAGCTGATCTCCGTGCGAGAGAAGAGCCTGGTGCAGGACTGCTGGAAGCACGTCCAGAAGGACTTGGTCAACATTGGAGCTACGCTCTTCGTAAGGTCAGTTCTCCGGACCCTTAGGACCAACTGGCCACAAATCAATCATTACGGGGAAGCCCCTGCAACAGGCCACTCACTTCCTTGAGGCAATATTGACAAGCAATTAAGTGTTGTATACCTGGTAATGTCTCACTATATCCTTTTTGTATGTAAAACAACAACACCATGTACGGTGCTGAAGTTGATGGCTTAATTGTTGCAAATTCTACTGGGCCCCTCCTCCTCCTCATCCTCCTCCTCCTCCTACCCCCCTTCTCCTCCTCCCCTTCCTCCCCCTCCTCATCCCCCTCCTCCACTTTCCCTCCTCCACCTCCTCGTGCCCCTCCTTCTCCTCCTCCCCCTCCTCCCCACCTCCTCCTCCTCCCCTCCCCTCCCCCTCCCCTCCCCTCCCCCTCCCCTCCTTCCCTCCCTCCTCCTACCCTCCCCTCTTCCTCCTCCCCTCCTCCTTCTCCCCATCCTCCTCCTTCTCATCCTCCCCCTCCTCCTCCCTATCTGCTTACTCCCCTCCTCCTCCTCCTCCTCTTCCCCTCCCCCTCCTCCTCCTCCTCTTCCGGTCGTCCCTCCTCCTCTTCCTCCCCTCCTCCTCCTCCTCCTCTCCTCTCCTCATCCCCTCCCCTTCTTTTGTCATTGGCATCTCCCAGGCTGCTGGAGAGGAACCCACCAGCCAGAGAGCTCTTTGCCTTCGGCAAGCTGGTCCTGCCTCCGGGGAAGCTGCGGCAGAACAAGGAGCTGCGAGCCCACGGCCAGCGAGTCATGGGGACCATCGGGGCGGTGGTGGCCGGACTAGACGACCTGGACATTGTCTGCACCATCCTGGAGGACCTGGGCACTAGGCACAGGGCGTTCGGCGCCAGACCGGAACACTTCCCGGTGAGAACCCCATTATTCTCTCCGATGGGGGAGAGTGTTGTATACTAGTCGAGTACTGTTTCCTTTTTTCGAGTGCCAAGTTTTATTGGGTACTTTGACTGCCGAGCACGAAGTGAAATCTAGTATTTTGCTGGCTGAGTACAAGAACTGGTTCCCGAGTACAAGTACTTCTACTTTCGTACAAATTCCGAGCAGGCCTACCGTAACTTGTAATTCCAAGCACTATATTACATAATTATGCACTTTTCTAATCGGGTATACTATCAATCCAGTACAAGTACTGTACTTCGATACTCGAGTACAATATTTGGATGTCAAGTTCCGAGTATTTTGTAGCCCGGGGAGAACTATACCATAGTTCGACTGGCTTCCCCGTCCTTCCATGGTTTACTTGAATATTTTATATAGGAGGGTTTGCGGTGACACCATGTATAAGGTCTCTTAAATAAGAGGTGTGGTTCTGAAAAAGAACCTGAGTGGTAACCACACCTCTTCTTTAAGAGACCTTTTACATGGTGTCACCGCAAACCTTCCTATATTGATTCACCCACCATGCAAAGCCTTAAGTCTTATCTTTTTTAATATCCTATTTCATCTTCTGTTCAAATAGGCTCATTGAGTAAAATGTGTTTGGCGAAGACTGTCAAAACCTAGGACTCGTGACTCAAACTCGTAAACCCAGAAGACTCAGGACGTGTACTCCCTCTCAAAAGGTTTTGACTTGGACTCGGACCCGGGTTCCATGTTTTTGTGACTTGGAGTCTGCCAGCCAATGACGGTGATTCCTGGTTTCTTGGCGGGTAACCCCCCCCCCCACTCCACAGCCCCTTGAGGAGGCGTTCATGTACGCTATGAAGGCCAGCCTTCCCTCCAAGGTGCTCACCGCTGAGGTCCAGAGGGCGTGGCAGGCAACCATGGAAGCCGTGGCGACGATCATGGGCAGCACCATGGGGTATGTCATCGGGCCGCGCATTTTATTTTTTTCGTAGGAGGGTTAGGGGCAATTTTCATAAATTATCATAAACGGGTTTGTCGAATTGTTTGTAAAGAAAATTACGGCAGAGGAAGATTACGACACCCCATTTATGATAATTGCCCCTAACCCTCCTACGAAAAAAAAATACGCCATCGGGTTGCTTGGCTAAGGCTGCCCTCGGTGTCGAGCCGCGATCTTCTCGCTCCGTGGCAAAGTCGTCCTTACGAAACACCATTGAGCCACCATTAGCAACCGCTTACATTCGAATGGCTTCTCCCGGTTTGACCCCTGACTTGACCTGAGGCCAATCCACCCAATATACAAAGTGACAAAGTGAGGTCATGTTTTGGGGCGGGGTTGAGCTAATGAAAATGTACGCCCACTAAAAATGGCAAAGAAACGTTTGACTCGATCGCCTGGACTTGAACTCGAGACCTCTGGGTTTTGGGTATCAGAGCTCCTCATCCCTTACACGGTGGTCTTGCCAATCAGTCAACCAGTCTTTGCTGATAAAAACTGTATATCATGACATGAAAGTATCTTTTGATATTTCAATTAGGCTACATATGTCTATAGTAGCTTCTCTTAGCAAAACCTTTGGGAATAGTGTTATATCTGAATGAGGGCGCGATGATGTACTTTTCATTTCATTTATATTCCTTTCTCAGTGCAAGCCAAAAACGGGCCCGCACGTTACATGTAGGCCCAGGCCCTACTAACAAAATTGACAAAGTGGCAAATCCAAGAAGTACATATGTGTGTGTACGTGTACATGGTAACACCGTGGTAATGATAATGAGTACACACCGGCGATAAGCAGAGTACGCACTGCTCATAAATCGTGGCGTTACCGGCACTTTTCAGAGCCACACTCTGCCCATGCTGTCACCGCAAACCCCCAACTTGGTACTCCCACCATGAAAACCTTTACACGTTATCATTGCAAAACATCCAAACTTTACGTCCCTATTTCTGAACATCCTCCAAATCACTGAACTTGATATTCACACTGTGGTCTTTTGAGAGCATTCTCTATCTGCTATACATAAATGAACGAGAAATATATGCTTTTATAAGGTCGTTAGGCCTTAGGGAGACACTGGGGTGTCTCCCTAATGTTTAGAGTCTCCCCAAGGAGCCATTAATAGCAACAATATGTCTCCCTAATGTCCTATATAGGGTTGTAACTCCCGGGCCTATCTAGACTATCTGAAACAACACAGAGAGTCACACGTACACGTTTTTGCCCGATTAGAGATGTCTTTAGGATTGAGACACGGTGTCTTAATGTCCTCCCAGGGGCGCCAGTGAAGCGGACCGGGCGGTCGTGAGCCAGACGGATAAGGACCTGGTGAGAAATTGTTGGAGAGTGATCGAGAAAGACTGGGAGAACCTGGGTGCTGATCTCTTTGTGCGGTGAGTGACATGCACGTCGATCGTATACCTACCTCGCTCGGGCGGCTAACCACCGCATGACCAGACTTGTAGGACTCGTGATGACTCAGACTCGAGACTCATTTCCCCCATGATTTGGACTCAAACTTCGGTCCAAATCATTGTCATGTCACGACTCGGAGTCGGAGTGAGACCCACTGACCCAGACTTGGACTTGGACTCCAATTTGAAAACATACCGCAAAACAATTTCGACACTAATTATCAACTGCAAATGCCATCGAACAGCTTCTGCAAGCTCAAATTTGGGTACATGAAACAATCAGCAGGTTACGTAACTGACTACCTTATTTGATGTACAAGGCTATTACTATAGTAAATGTGGTTTGAGAAAGCTGTAAAAATGTCTTTCCAATACAGTACAAAACAATGGAGAATGTGCAACGTGTAACTATTATTTTGTGATTCACAAAGATCTCAGCACAACTGGTGTCTCCATAAGAAAACAAATACTGATCGCTGGAATTCAGCTTTTCTAATCATTTCCTTGGCACTCCTAGTCTGCTCGACCAGAACCCAAGCATCGGTAAACTCTTCACCTTCGGTCAGCTCAACCTGCCCTCGGATAAACTGAGGAATCACCCAGACCTGAGGAAGCATGCCAAGGGAGTCATGGAGACTATTGGTATGGCGGTTTCTGGACTAGATGACGTCGGAAAGACCGGCCCTTTCCTGGAAGATCTCGGGGCAAGACACAAGTTGTACGGCGCCAAACCAGAGCATTTCCCAGTAAGAATGACTTTGGTTTCTCTCAGATCTTTTGATTTTTAATATTATTTCTTCACCTTACATCATAACTTCATTGAAATACTTACTTGATAGCATGATGCTTTGTTAAAAGATCTTCCAACTTCAGATATTTCTTATCAATGTTTTCTTTTATCAAAACATATTTTTTCTAGGCTCTTCAGGAGGCCTTCTTATATGCAATGAAGAACGGTCTGTCTCCAAAAGTCTTCACCCCTGAGGTCCAAGAAGCTTGGAGAAGTGTCTTGGGATTGGTGGACGTAACCATGAGTCGCACCATGAGGTAACGGAACTGTCCTTTATAGCAAATGCTGACTGAAGGCAACTGCAACTGTACAATCGTTTTGATTCAGAATTGTTCACAATTCCATTTCAATTGACTTCTTACAGAAGTGAGGAACCTGCAGTATCTGCTGATGAACCAGTATCTTCCAGACACAAGTCTCTTGTCCGAGCATGTTGGAGGGTCATTCAGAAAGACTCGGACAACTTGGGAGCAGCTCTTTTTGTGCGGTAATTAGATGACACTTCTTAGAGGCTCTTGCAATCACTTGATGTCTCCCGATGATCCTGTTATCACAGATGAGGACTTGTAAATTTAGAACAAATACAATCTATTATGTGATGAGCGTTATACATACTGTCATCCAACACAATCATGCTTTTATCCTAATCCTCTGATTCTGTTTATTCATTTTCCAAATAATTACTCAACAAAATGTTTGTATTAAAATAACTAATCGACTTCTTTGTTTGATGGTTCTTTTCCTGAAATGTTCAGTCTAATTGAGAAGAACCCAAGCATTGGTAAACTCTTCACCTTCGGTCAGCTCAACCTGCCCTCGGATAAACTGAGCAATCACCCAGACCTGAGGAAGCATGCCAAGGGAGTCATGGAGACTATTGGTATGGCGGTTTCTGGACTAGATGACGTCGGAAAGACCGGCCCTTTCCTGGAAGATCTCGGGGCAAGACATCAGTTGTACGGCGCCAAACCTGAGCATTTCCCAGTAAGAATGACTTTGGTTTCTCTCAGATCTTTTCATTTTCAATATTACTCCTTCACCTTACATCATAACTTCATTGAAATATTATTTGCTTGATAGCATGATGCTTTGTTAAAAGATCTTCCAACTTCAGATATTTCTTATCAATGTTTTCTTTTACCAAAACATATTTTCTCTAGGCTCTTCAGGAGGCCTTCTTATATGCAATGAAGAACGGTCTGTCTCCAAAAGTCTTCACCCCTGAGGTCCAAGAAGCTTGGAGAAGTGTCTTGGGATTGGTGGACGTAACCATGAGTCGCACCATGAGGTAACGGAACTGTCCTTTATAGCAAATGCTGACTGAAGCCAACTGCAACTGTACAATCGTTTTGATTCAGAATTGTTCACAATTCCATTTCAATTGACTTCTTACAGAAGTGAGGAACCTGCAGTTTCTGCTGATGAACCAGTATCTTCCAGACACAAGTCTCTTGTCCGGGCATGTTGGAGGGTCATTCAGAAAGACTCGGACAACTTGGGAGCAGCTCTTTTTGTGCGGTAATTAGATGACACTTCTTAGAGGCTCTTGCAATTACTTGATGTCTCCTGATGATCCTGTAATCACAGATAAGGACATGTAAATTGAGACAAAATACAATCCATTATGTGATGAGCGTTATACATGCTGTATACATATCCAACACAATCATGCTTTTATCCTAATCCTCTGATTCTGTTTATCCATTTTCCAAATGATTACTCAACAAAATGTTTGTATTAAAATAACTAATCGACTTCTTTGTTTGATGGTTCTTTTCCTGAAATGTTCAGTCTAATTGAGAAGAACCCAAGCATTGGTAAACTCTTCACCTTCGGTCAGCTCAACCTGCCCTCGGATAAACTGAGCAATCACCCAGACCTGAGGAAGCATGCCAAGGGAGTCATGGAGACTATTGGTATGGCGGTTTCTGGACTAGATGACGTCGGAAAGACCGGCCCTTTCCTGGAAGATCTCGGGGCAAGACACAAATTGTACGGCGCCAAACCTGAGCATTTCCCAGTAAGAATGACTTTGGTTTCTCTCAGATCTTTTTATTTTCAATAGGTCTATTACTCCTTCACCTTACATCATAACTTCATTGAAATATTTGCTTGCTAGCATGATGCTTTGTTAAAAGATCTTCCAACTTCAGATATTTCTTATCAATGTTTTCCTTTATCAAAACATATTTTTTCTAGGCTCTTCAGGAGGCCTTCTTATACGCAATGAAGAACGGTCTGTCTCCAAAAGTCTTCACCCCTGAGGTCCAAGAAGCTTGGAGAAGTGTCTTGGGATTGGTGGACGTAACCATGAGTCGCACCATGAGGTAACGGAACTGTCCTTTAGCAAATGCTGACTGAAGCCAACTGCAACTGTACAATCGTTTTAATTCAGAATTGTTCACAATTCCATTTCAATTGACTTCTTGCAGAAGTGAGGAAACTGCAGTATCTGCTGATGAACCAGTATCTTCCAGACACAAGTCTCTTGTCCGGGCATGTTGGAGGGTCATTCAGAAAGACTCAGACAACTTGGGAGCAGCTCTTTTTGTGCGGTAATTAGATGACACTTCTTAGAGGCTCTTGCAATCACTTGATGTCCCCCGATGATCCTGTAATCATAGATAAGGACATGTAAATTGAGACAAAATACAATCGATTGTGTGATGAGCGTTATACATAATGTATACAGTCATATCCAACACAATCATGCTTTTATCCTAATCCTCTGGTTCTGTTTATCCATTTTCCAAATGATTACTCAACACAATATTGATAATAAGATAGCTTATCGACTTCTTGATTCATGGTTCTCTTCCTGAAATGTTCAGTCTAATTGAGAAGAACCCAAGCATTGGTAAACTCTTTACCTTCGGTCAGCTCAACCTGCCTTCGGATAAACTGAGCAATCACCCAGGCCTGAGGAAGCATGCCAAGGGAGTCATGGAGACTATTGGTATGGCGGTTTCTGGACTAGATGACGTCGGAAAGACCGGCCCTTTCCTGGAAGATCTCGGGGCAAGACACAAGTTGTACGGCGCCAAACCTGAGCATTTTCCAGTAAGAATGACTTTGGTTTCTCTCGGATCTTTTTATTTTCAATATTACTCCTTCACCTTACATCAAAACTTCATTGAAATTTTTGCTTGATAGCTTGATGCTTTGTTAAAAGATCTTCCAACGTCAGATATATCTTATCAATGTTTTCTTTTATCAAAACATATTTTTTTCTAGGCTCTTCAGGAGGCCTTCTTATATGCAATGAAGAACGGTCTGTCTCCAAAAGTCTTCACCCCTGAGGTCCAAGAAGCTTGGAGAAGTGTCTTGGGATTGGTGGACGTAACCATGAGTCGCACCATGAGGTACAGAATCGAACACATTTGCCCTGACAATTATGATTTATCTCGATGTAAAGAACTGATGTGACATACCTTAAATGATGGTTACTTTTGTATCACAGTTCGGATGAAGCAAATGGAACAGATGGAAAGGGCTTGATATCCTCAAAAGAAAAGTTACTTGTCCGGGCGTGCTGGAAGGTCATTCAGAAAGATTCAGACAACTTGGGAGCAGCGCTTTTTGTCAGGTTGGTCAATAACAACGTAAGGATAGCACATAGAGACTTACCAGTGGAAAGAGTGCTCAAGCTTGCCTATAGTAACATCTACTTTGTCAGATGCAATGAAGGGGACAAGCTAGGTACAATATTTACAAGCTTTATAATGCTTTTACTGCCATTAATTAACAGCCAGATATTCATCAAAGGACAGCAGAAGGAGACGTGAGGAAAGAGGGAGAATAAAAAAGGTGGTACACAATAATGCATTCCCTTGAATAATTATTGTCTGGTTTGTAACTGTTTTCCTTTTTGTTGACGTGATTACAGTCTTATTGAGAAGAATCCTATCGTTGGGAAACTCTTCACCTTCGGTCAGCTCAACCTGCCCTCGGATAAACTGAGGAATCACCCAGACCTGAGGAAGCATGCCAAGGGAGTCATGGAGACTATTGGTATGGCGGTTTCTGGACTAGATGACGTCGGAAAGACCGGCCCTTTCCTGGAAGATCTCGGGGCAAGACATCAGTTGTACGGCGCCAAACCTGAGCATTTCCCGGTAAGTGTGACTGATTTGGTCAACAGTTAATTGCGTTCATTAGACATATCATCAGACATTAATCTTTTAAGGATAAATGCAAGGTTATATAGACAGGGTCTCCACGTAAGTAAGCTATAGTTATTTAAATCCTTTGCTGCCCTGAACATAATTAGACTGCAGTGTCTTCTTCCCATCTAGTCCTAATTCGCTGCGCCCGTTCAGTTTAGTTTACTTTATCCCTGTTTAAAATCATCCTCGCACCCAATCAAAGGCCCTACACAACATTGGGTAAGGTCATGCCACAGTTTGTGTGTTAAACCACTAATTAAACATTCCACAAAAGAAGGTTTTAGCTCAAATGATAGTCTGCATCTGAGAAATTAGAAAAAGGCAAAAAGTCGTGACGGTTTTCGCACCGTTCTGTAGTGTAAGAAACAGTTTATTACACGCGAGTAATACACCATTTGTCGATGTTTGAGTGCAGATTTCTCGAGAAGTACAGCGTCCCAGACCGTAAGATTTCAACATGTGGTTTCTATCATGACCATCTATACAAACTGTGGAAATATGTGAACATCGATTTTTTCCCCGATCTTCCCAATTTTGCATTGGGCCTTTAATACAATACAATAATTTTCTGTATATGTGACCCGGCACAGCATAATGAAGAATAACCCCCACTTTTGAGATTTTGAGATTTTCTAATGATGTGAAAGAGTATAGACCATTAGCTTTCAAATGATATCAAATTTATTTCCGTGTGAACTTTGTTGTAAATATAGTACAAGGGGACTTGGCTCGTTCATTTGGCACCAGACGCAATATAGCAGCACCATTCTAACTCCTCGAAAGCGGCCATTCAAAAAGGCAGGAACTTTACATTTTCATAAAAACAGTACACTAACACTCCCCCGAAATCCTCGTTTTTTCAACATTTAGAGACGGATTTTGGAAAAATCCTTTGGACATATTATCCAACAAGACATTAACTTTCCAAAAATACAAAAACAAAATTGATCTTTTTTTTTATCGAGTTGAGAAGATACTTTAACTTCAGGCGTTGTTTACTCGAAAAGTGTTTTGGTGGGATATTCCTCATGTCGCTGTGCCGGGTCACATAATACGCTATAATTATGATTCTCCCTTTTTCCCAATGGTAATAGGCATTTGCGGAAGCTTTCATGGTGGCCATGAAGAATGGTCTGTCACCGAAGGTCTTTTCGCCCGAGGTGCAAGAGGCGTGGAGAAGCATCTTGGGGATGATGGAGGCATCCATGGGTCAATCCATGAGGTAGGAACCATCTCAAGATAGTGAATGTAGAATGATATAACGCTGACACTGTGGGCCTCATATCTTTAGTGAATGAGCGTGCTTCTGAGAAGAGATGCCAACGTTTTAAAAAATAATTATATGCCCTGCCATTGCGAGGATAGTGCTAGATTCCTGCCGATTACCAGTGTGAAGATAACGATGCATACATGTACTATAATCACTGGTGCACGTTGAGTCTGATCTGGATTGAGTTACCAGCGCCCTTTTTCAAAACCCGGCTTAGGCTTCGTCTCCATGTCTTTTAAAGTACAAGGCATGAAAATGGGAGGCCTTCGGCTTTGTTTTTAGATAAGACTTACCGGTAAGGCTTTGCATGGTGGGTAAATCAATATAGGAAGGCTTGCGGTGACACCATGTATAAGGTCTCTTAAAGAAGAGATGTGGTTCTGAAAAAGAACCCGAGTGGTAACTCGACGTTTCGACCAGTATGCTCTGGCCGTCATCAGGAGAATCACCGCAAACCTTCCTATATTCGTTCAGAATATTATACTGCGTTTTGAAAAAGAATGCAAAGCTTAAACTTCAACAAAGAACTCCAACCTGTGTTTTCAGCTTTCGGATAACAGAGACGAAGCCGGAGCCGAAACCCAGACCGGGTGTGGGGGGAAAGCCCAGTTCTTCATTTTGGAATTCACTCGTACAGGGCGTCGGATTTCATTGGCCAGTTGTCAGGGTTTTTTTTACTAAGCATGCCGCACACGGTGATTTTTTTTTCCATGCAAGGCGAAAAAAGTTCAAGCAGGACTGATATTGGTCTCACGGCCTCGAGAGGCAAAAATCTCACCAAAAGTTGGCCGCACACGGTGTGTCTACGCGCTCAGCTAACGGTCTCAAGATATATTTGTTGCTCAGCAGATAGCTGTCGTGTACGGAGACCTTTTAAAGGGTCTCTGCAATAAATATCATAGTCAAACTCTTTTTCTGCTGTTACCTAGGGATCTGATGTGTACACACATATTGGCAAGCTTCTTGTTCTTAGTGGAGTCGGAAATTGCTCATCTGTTTTATCTTTAAAAAATATCCTTATAAAAATGAGGGCGCTATTGAAAAGTCATGTCGGGAACCCACAGTTTAAAAAACATAAGAAAAACAAAATTAAACTGAAAATTAATCACTCTGTATTGGTTTCAAGAAAAATCCTCACCAAATGAATATTTAGCATACATTGTGGCAATAGATTACCAGTAAAAAAAACAGCAATTTTCAGAAACTTGCGTATACCTACACAATCAATTGGGTTTCTGTTACATGAAACTGCCAACTTGCAAAAACACCACCAGATAAGGGAGAGGATAATCTTTCCCGCCTTCCCGCCTCAGCGACCACCGGTACATAAGGAGTTCCACCACCGATCCCAAGACATTTTCCTGATGACGGCCAGAGCATACTGGTCGAAACGTCGAGTTACCCTCAGGTTCTTTTCAGAACCATACCTCTTCCTTTAAGAGACCTGATACATGGTGTTCACCGCAAACCTTCCTATATTGATTCACCCACCATGCAAAGCCTTAAGTCTTATTTAACACCAGAAGGAGTGTGGGAAAACAGTTTGATTGTTAGCAACAGTGCATGCAAAACAGTTATGTAGCAAGGAAATAAGTGATAACATGTTTATTGAAGAGACCCTTTCACCTGTAGACAACTTTTGCAACTGCATGCCCTCGCCCCATTCGTAAAAAATGAGGGGGGAATCTTAAATGTTACAGAAGCGATGGGAGCTCCAGTGATGAGGAAGAGGTGATATCCACGAGGCACAAGGAATTGATCCGTACATCCTGGGGGACAATGGAGCGGGACTTGGATCATCTGGGTGCCTCAGTCTTCACAAGGTAGGCCAACAAATAATAATCAGCATTGAAATGGAATTAAGATTCCTACATAGACCCAGGGGAAAAACACAACAAAGGTCAATGAAACTGCTTGGGAAATGAAAACTAAAAACGGAGATTTATGTCTGTTTTCAAACAGAACATAACGCTTTTCCGCATCTGGTTCCAATACAAAAACAAATTTAAAACGGCGATTCGAACCCAAGCATTTATTCCAACACCAAAACAGCACAATATAGCTAACTGCCCATCAAGTTTTAAGAAGATTGACCAATAGCAAATATTTTTTTTTAAATCACGGATTTTGATGACGTCGTGATTGCATTATGCAATTTTGGGCCCGGATGGTGTTTGTAAACCATATCCCCAATAGATTATACACAAATGAAACAATTCTCGCACAGTTGGCCAAATATGCTCAAATGAATGTTACAATTTGAAAAGTTCATGACCTCATTAATATTCATAAGATGACGTCAAAATCACAAGATGGTTATTTTTGGATACACCTTTTCTCAACTTAGGTGCATGACAAATGTAAAACCCATATCCTACCAAAAACGCACACACATTTTGTCCACAGTCTATGGGACTTAATGATTATAATCATTAAAAAATCGTAATTACATGTATTTGAAACAATGATCAATTTATGCCAAACTTAGGATTGTACATGTAGTTTACAGCATAGTTTCAAGGTCATTGGCCAATGGCTAATATGGGCTATAAAATATCGCATATCGCATTATGATTACGTAATGTCATTTTGGCCCCAGAGGATGTTTCTTGACGTCATCCCAAATAGATATAACAGAAAAAATGAAAACAATCTCGCAGCGTTGGTAAAATATACTCAATTAAATGTGAACATTTGACAATTTCATGACCTCAATGATATTCATGAGATAACATCACAATCAAATGATGGCCATTTTTGGATACACCTTTTCCAAACTTAAATAATAATGCAATATTGGATCCAGCCGAACATGTACGAAAAATGGAGTTCCAAAGCCCTGTCACGTGACACGCGATGACGTCATGACTATTTCCAGGATAATGTGCACAATTTCAGCATCGGCTCTATCTTCAAACTGCATAAGTTTCATGTAAATAATTAGGTGAATCTGTAAATCTGTGGGTTTTTTTTTTATCTTACCAATATTGTGCAGGGGCTTTAAGGAACTCTTGCTAACCGAGGTATTCTCTATTGATTTGTTTTTTGTTCAATCACCAATATAGGCTTTTGGATCAGAATCGTGGCATCGGTGAGCTCTTTCAGTTCGGGCAGCTGTCCCTGCCGCCCCAGATGCTGAAGCATAACTCGGATCTGAGGGCCCACGGCAGGCTCTTCATGGACACCCTGGGCACGCTGGTCGAGCGCCTGGACAATCTGAGCGACGCCCTACCCTACCTCCAAGACCTGGGCACCAGGCATCGATTCACCGGAGCCAAGCCTGAACATTTTAGGGTACTATGAACAGGATTTAACGAGGATTCTTCTTCATCCATATTCAAAGTCATTCAGTTTTTCCGACTCAGACTTGTGGACTCATCAGACCTATATTGACTTGGACTTGGGACTCAACTTCCGTGGCTTGTGGCTTGTGGCTTGTGGCTTGTGGCTTGTGGCTTGTGGCTTGTGGCTTGTGGCTTGTGGCTTGTGGCTTGTGGCTTGTGGCTTGTGGCTTGTGGCTTGTGGCTTGTGGCTTAAGTGTGGCTTGTGGATTGTGGATTGTGGCTTGCTATAACCTTGTGCTTGGTATTTGCGATACTTGTGTACGCTGAGACTGCATTCACAAGCTACTAGCTTTTACACTCGCATTTGGTGTACCTTCAAAGTCATTCGGTTTTTCCTTTATTCATTCGTTTGAAAAAGCTGCATCCACCTTGTGTGATCCCCGATCGAATGCTGTAGCCAGGTTTTGAACAATTTACTTGTTTGCATCTGAATGAAAGCGCGGGGGTGTTTCCCTGGAGATATACGTCTCAAAAGTCAAACAAACAAAGGAGAAACTGACTGAGAACTTTTGAACAAATTGGAAAATTGGCAAAAAAAAATCACTAGAATGGGAGTTGAACCCGAGTTCTATGGATTAACGTACCATTGCTCTTCCATCTGAGCTGTCCTGCCCTAATTAGATGGTGGCCTTCCCAAAATAGTCAACTATTTTTTTTGCCGGGTGGGGGCGCCATTCAGAAGCAATTCAATCAACTCAACTCTTTTTGGGAGGGTTGGAGATCTCGAGTTGAAGTCCCAGTCTAGTTGAAATGTCCTCAGACCTACTGACTCCGACTCAGACCTATACTGACCAGTCGGACTCGGACCAATACTGACTCGCACTCGGACCTATTGACTCCGACTCGGACCTACTGACTCAGACTCAGACTCAGACCTACTCACTTGAACTCGGATCGACCTACTGACTCAGACTCAGACCTACTCACTTGAACTCGGACCTATTGACTCAGACTCAGACCTACTCACTTGAACTCGGACCTACTGACTCAGACTCAGACATACTCACTTGAACTCGGACCTATTGACTCGGACTCGAGCCTACTGACTCGCACTCGGACCTACTGACTCGGACTCGAACCTACTGACTCGCACTCGGACCTACTAACTCGCACTCGGACCCATTGACTCGGACTCGAACCCATTGACTCGGACTCGAACCTACTGACTCGCACTCGGACCTACTGACTCGGACATGGACCTATTGACTCGGACTCAGACTTGTGGACTCGGACCTACTGACATATCACAACCCCAAGGTTACCTTTGAGCGCGGGAAAGACGTCCCACGTACCAACGCCGCCCGTCTGTAGGAGCTGCCCCATGGATACCTCCATGATGGACTTCCATGGCTTGTGGCTTGCTATAAAGTGTATCATTTTGCGACACCTGTGCACGCTAAGATATACTGCATTCACAAGCTAGCATCTTTTACACTCGTATTGGTGCACATTACTTGATCAGATAATCTCAACGGTTTACTCAACTATTTCATTGCATATTTTTTGTGTGAGAAGGTCGGCGAGAGAAAAAAAATGCCCAGAAATTTGAAAATATATTTTCAATGGGCTACAGTACTGGATTAAAATATTACCCAAGGCTCGACCTTAGGTGTCTAATGAC
Organism: Luidia sarsii; assembly: GCA_949987565.1. Lineage (NCBI taxonomy): Eukaryota > Metazoa > Echinodermata > Asteroidea > Paxillosida > Luidiidae > Luidia > Luidia sarsii. The sequence continues at coordinate 11,677,957 of OX465101.1, read as the reverse complement.
TCGGACAGAGACGTAGACTCAGGCCTCGGACTCAGACTCAGTGAACCCTGGTATGATTTATATACAGTCACTCTTTCTCGTTCCGATTTTTCCAGCCCCTAGCCCAGGCGTTCATGCAGGCGATGAGGGCGGGCTTGTCAGCTACGGTGTTCACGTCGGATGTTCAGACGGCCTGGACGGAGCTCTGGAAGCTGATCGCGACAGTCATGGCGGACACCATGCAGTAGAGGCTTCGCTGGTGAGGCGACCTTCAAGGAACCACATGCAGTATAACATGTTCATCTTATTTTATTTCAAATTTACATTTAATTATTGGTGTGTTTAATGAATGTAATGTTAAAGAATTACTGATTATGGTGTATACGTTAAATGTGGTAATTTGACCTCCTAAATTGACCCAATTTTTTGGGTATTTCGCGGCATCTCCAAATGAGGGCGCTATTCATGAGGTGAATGAACTTCATCAGCCACACACCTTGTCGGCATTGCCAAAAACGGGGAAAATTCTCACCGATAACGTAAAGGAAACTCACTGTGACGTGTGCGCCCCCCCCCCCCCGTAGCGAGGCAAGTCTCTGCCTTGATTTGCATCATACCCCCCACGAAGTTTTATGTTAATGAAGCTTCCCCTCGTGGGGTGCACTCGTTAAAAAAATCATTATCCTTCGATTTATTCCAAATCAATAAATAAACACAACCACACACAACATTTTATTAACATAACACTGTATTGATAAAAAAAAAAAAAAAAATGCAATCGAAATTTTATTTCGTGTTCCACAGACAATGCCCTGCACCCCAAAACTAAGGCCCTTTATGAACCCATGGATCAAACTCGGGCTCGGGCTTCGTCTCCGTCTCCGCCGACTTTGAAGGTTTGCTGGCTCGATATCAGAGTATTGACCACGAAAATGGGGCCGAAAGCTTGTTTCTGGTTAGTCTTGGTTCAAGACGTTGTTGGTTTGTAGCCGACCGTACGGATCCGCAGTATATACACACGCGAGGACTCGCACATAGATCCGCACACACGTCCGCGTTGAACTGTCTGTGTGTGTTCGTACGGACGAACGTGTGCTTCCGGATCGTTATTCAGGAGTACCGTATTCATCGCACCCTCGCGCGTCGCGACGTATAGAGTATTTCAACCAACAACTTCTTGAACCAAGACTAGTTTCTAGTCCGTCTACTGGGGCCTATGGCACACTTCATTGAACCCCCACCTCACGGCATGGTTCAACGTTAGTCTGGGAAACCTCTTCGTGCCCCAGTTGTAATGAAGGGCCGGAAGATTCTTGACACTCCAGCTATCTAAGCATCGCCGATAGCTGAAATCCTGCAATCTCTAGACGATGGGTATAAAGTACACACTGAAACGCTGAGTTGCTATATATTTACTCCTTCTGACACTTTGGCACTGCAAACTTTCCACATACACTGTAAATGTAATGTAATTTCATACTGATTAAATATTATCTTAAAAACCCTCCTCTCAGTGTGAAAAAAAAACGAACCAGCTCGACCGGACAAAGTCAGCAATTGCAGCTTTTGTTTTCCTTTTTAGGATGCAAACACAGTTCTGAATGAATAGGTGTAGAATTCTACACATGTGCACAGCCTACAAGAAAATAATGTGACGGTAAAAAAATCGTTGGATATTTTTGTATTGTTCCCAGATCAAACCTAAATAATGTAGTGGCAATAAATTATTGATAAAAATAATAGACTATTAGGTAATTCTCTAGTTTTAGTTTATATTATCAGTTTGATGTGTTTCTTGTGAATCCTTTTTTTAGTGAAAGGTAACATTTTTAATTTGTTCCTTTCTTTTAAGATTTTAAAATTGCAAAGAAAACTTGCACTGCACCGGGACTTGAACCAGACACCTCAAATGCGTGTACCAGCACTCTTACCATGTGACCTGTGCAGCCCTTAGATAATGACCTTCCTCAAAATAAGAATCAATAAATATTGATTGTTTTTAAATTATAAAATAAATATATAATAGAAAATAAATATATACCCATAGGGCTATTGTTGTATCTTTATTGAATATCATCTTTTAAAAAACACAGAAATTGGTATTATGTGTGTTATTATTTACTCAGCTATATATTATAGGGCCTATTTCAAATTGATATTTTTGTAATAATTGTCATTGGCTTGTTACTATATAGCAGAAAATGGTTAAACCTGACGTAGACGCGTGAGGTGTATTTTGTTCGTTTTGAGAAACTCCAGCTCTACCGATTGTTCCTGACTGAAAAAAGGGTTACAGAATACATTTGCAGCTATATTAATGTCTCGACCGACATTATAGATTATGCTGCGAAATGTGTTTTGCTACGTTCTCTGACGTTGGCCAAGGGAATGCTTTCTGAAATATGAAAATTATTTGTATCGGTGAAGTGAGGTTTTTTTTGGGAGTGCTTCCTGGTTATCAAATAACTTCGCACATCACACCAAGGCCTTTCTGTGCGTCTGCCGCCATGATGAAAAAATAGTGCGCACAATGAAATCTCAGGGATAATTGTGCACAGCCCTGATGAACACATTTCTGTCAAAGGAATTCAATTGGATTACTGTGTGGGTTCGCTTTGCCTAACTAACTTCCCTCTGCCTTTCCCCTCATTATGTGCGAGGGTGCTTGACGTATACAATCACCAATGATGACGTGAGCATTTGATATTCACGCATTGAAAAATAGTTGAATTTTTCATTTTGTATAAAAATAGCACTAATTCTATGAGTGCGTGATTATATTATGTCTTCATAAGGAATTGAAATGAATTATTTTGCTGATTTTTTCATTCACTCTTTTCCCCCTTTCTTAACATCACTTGGTTTTAGAAGGCAACTTGCTTAACAATTTGAGCGTTGCCAAATAGGACGTTCATATAGAGATAAAAAAGGAATAATATTTTCCATAAATTTTTAGTTTTTAATTTAGTTTATATTTCTTTCACAGATGATTATTTCATATACTTTCTATTTTTGTCACTCCTGGGTTATTTTCTTGATTCAAAGAAAAAGCGATAACCTACGTCAATGCCCTCTGAATCCCTGATTCATGTTTACATGACATTATTATCATTTTTAAACTAATAAAGGAAAAACTGACTGGAACTTGTGAACAATTTTGGAAAAAATGGGCACAGAAAACTTTGACTGGACCGGGACATGAACCCGAGAATCCCGAGATTTCTGGTTTACGTAGCAGCGCTCTTACCATCTGAGCTATCGGATCCAGCCCTTAGATGTTGGCCTTCCCAAAATGTTTCAACTAGTCAAGTTTGCCGGGGTGGGGCGCCAGTAAGAAGCTTTCAATCATTAACTGCCGTATGCGGCCCATTTCCATACTCATGCAATCAACCATTTTTTTATCATTATTAATATTTAGCATAACTATGTCCGTACCCCGTACTTATGGAAATTCGTTTCTACCTATACTATAGAGATATTGTTTTGGATACTTGATGTGTTTTGCACTTTTCCTGTGACGGGTCACTTCTTCGTTTGCCTGTTGATATTAAAAATGAATAAAACCATGATGAAGATCTCGACTGAAGCTCAGATGCTTTATTAGGTTCTTTTTATATAACACTGTAAAGTTCATGTTCTGATAATGCAAATCAAGATGCCAATTTGTAATAGAAGTTCAGCTAGTAGGGGATGGATGGTCCATGCATATCAAGCGGCGAAGTGTTTCTGGCTAGTGCAAAAATAAAATTCCCAAACGGTTCGTCAGAGCGACGGCAATTATTAGGCCTATCCAAAACCCTCATTGGTAAAAGTCAAAAGAATGACACAGTTTGTGTGTCAATCCATTAAACATTCCAGAAAAAAAATACTGCGAAGGTAATCTGAGATAGTAGAACAAGGCAAAAACCCGTTACGGTTTATTATATTCGGGAGTACTAATAATTATGTGTCGATGTTTGAGTGAAGATTTCTCGAGATGTACAGCATTCCAAGACTGTAAGACACAACACGAGGATTCTACCATGACCATCTACAAACTGTGTGTATTATAAGGAAACATGTGGACATCGATGTTCCGATTCCGATCTTACCGATGTTGTACTGAGTCTTATAGTAAAAAAATAACGACTTAAGGAAAAATTGACCGGGAACTTTTAAAACATTTTTTGAGGCTTCTGGGTTTGTGTACCAGAATATGAGGATTATAATTATCATGACCATCTACAAACTGTGCAAAGTAAATCTGTGGACATCGATGTTTTCCGATGTTCCCCAATGTTGTATTGGGTCTTGAAGTCTGTTACTTGGGCCAACTCGCCCGCTACTATAAACAAAATAATTTTATTATTATTATCATTATGCGAGTCAAGGAGAAAGATTGAGGGCGCTGTTTATTTGACCCAAGAGAGCGAAGTTTGCCTTTTGACATTTCGGTGAGCCGCTCTGCACTCAGCGAGCTCAGTGGAAAATATGGCGACAGAAATTGGACGGCCAGACTGCCAAGAACCGCCTTCGTTTCGCCCGCTTTTCCCCCGTCCCAAAATGTGGCACCGCGGCCAGTCCCGATCCAATTTCTACCGCCAGACGAGAGAATGCTGATTGTGTGGCGGCCGGGTCTAGAGTTCTCCTAGCTGCAAGGTAAATCCCAACTCAGTGCCCGTCTTGTAAACGAATAAAAATATCAATGTATTTCAAAGTGTTCCTCAAAATTGCCTTTCTATGAAAAAAAACATCCCCGGTAGAGTAACTCCGAGCCAAAGACAGCCTCATTTTAAGTATTGCCACGTCACGTTTGTTCACGCAGTCTATTCCATTCAGGAGCTTCTATTATTTTCTTTGGTGTACTTATTTAGTTTTCATTCTTAATTAGGCAAAAATTATCAGATCGACATGATAACGTGGTACTAGCAAAAACTAAGTCTGCTAAACAATGATAGTTAACCATGAATTGATTTTGTGCACCTTGTGTGTCAGTGACTCAAATTTGTTTGTTGGTAATTAAGACTATTCAATTATATCATTAACACATTGATACTGTAATTGGTAATTAGGAGTAGGGTAAGGCTAGCACAGGTCTTTTCGACTTGGACTTGAACTTGGAGGGGAATTCGACCAGCTGTATCGTGGGAACCCCCGTTTTCAACGGTACACGTTTTCGGCGCTTAGCCTTCTAACTCACATCGCACGATGAAAACAACTCCGTATAACGATCTCAGACTTCGTATCTTACAGTTACAGTTGGTTTCCTGCTCTTGTCCGTCACCGAAAATGTGGAAAGTTAAGGCTTTTCCAGTAGGCCAAACTCGTGTGATTAAAAAAGTTGAGTCTCTATTGGGGTCTATTTTCCTAGGTACAAAATTGGCAGTTGCTTCGAAGCTCCAGTTTTCTTTATTGTTGGTCCTAACAAAAATCTGAGTTTACCATAACAAACCCCAACATCCGTAGAAAAAAACGCAACTTGAGGCAGTCCGTTCTGGGTAAAAACTATGGAGGCTCCTATAGGGCGTCTCGCTTATATATTTTTTATTTTTTTAAAATTATTATTTAAAGACAAAAAGTAACATGGCCCAATAGGCTTTTATAAAAAATGAAAAAAATAAAAGGGCAGCAAGAGAAAGTACCAAGAAGGAGGAAATGTGTCACTGGAGTGACATTGGGAAAGGTCATAACTGAAGAAGCAGTGAGGAAGAGGATTGTGGAGTTTTTTTAAACGTCACAAAAGAAGACATCAACCAGACCAATACGTTTTAAGCATAAATTATGAATGATTTGAGGAAAGTGTTAGAAGAAGTGTCGAAAAAACAAACAAAGATGAACACACAAAAACATACAGGGAAGAATTTTACAATGCCACACAGCATTTTGAGTTATTTAAAGATTTTTTTGCGTTTGGCTGCACTGGGACACCAATTACTAAACACCACCGACGAAAATAGGGGACGATGCTTACTGCGCGGTGCGCCGCGGACGTCAACAAAACTGGGTAATCTTACGGAAGTGACAGGCTTGATCAACCTTCTCTATGATTATTCTAATAGTCTGTGGTGTGGAGAAAGTGAGTGAGACCTCTTTTAGTGTGATACTTTCGTGTGACACATTGTTCAGTTTGAAGAATAGTCCTTATATCGTCGAAAACCGGTTACTGGAGGATATACAAAAACTACACAGCTGGTCGAATTCTTTGCTTTTCTTAAATGGTCGGATACCCCTGCTTTTACCCTAATTATTCCGGGCCAGTTATTGGGTTAATTTCCTAATGGCGTCGCCATGGAAATTGTGAGGTCTTGGGCTCCAGTCCTGGGCCCTTATTCATGGCTCTGCTTACCGTAACTAAGCGGTAGAATCGGTGCTCACACAAGCAAACAATCTGGCAATATTATTTTTTTGCTTCAATGAGGAAAAAGTGTTTCACTACGTGCATGCGTGCATTGCTTCCCTGGCAGGAATGCAAAAGAATTATTTTGCGTTGTCTGCTAATTGCCGCAAAGGAGGTAAAGCAACACTGTTAGGGGTTGAAAACTATAGACTGCACGCGCAAACCAGCGTCGATTAAAATATTTCTACCTCTAGAGGGTTTGTCTGAATTTTTGGACATTTTTGGAATTTAGGCCGTCAAATTCAATGAACGACTGCCATTTTCCTCTGTTGTTACATATTCAAAATCCTTTGTTAGGCACAGACAATTTTGTGCTAGCTCTTTAACTTTTGTTTAAGCGCCAAATCCTTGCTTGCGCGGTCCATGAAATGGTTCCGTAAGCGCAGAATTCTGCATTAAGCAGAGCCATGTCATCGGGCTCTGGTCTAACCAAATTTTCCTTGCTGATTTTCATCAATGTCTGAATGCCATTTTGGATGCAGGGCTTGAACTAAAATGCAGCGCCTGGCTCTCTGAAATCTAAGGGCCCATTGCCTGAACTTGGAAACCCCCTCCCCCTCCCCCCCAAAAATAATAATTAAAAATTCTGAGGGAAAAATGTACTAGTATCTTTTAAAAGCCATCTGGTCCACTAAGTTATCACTTTGGCCAATTGGAGACATATATGCTCCAGATGGTAGCCTCGTAGGGATGGATTTCACAAAGCCTTACAGCGCATCGCAACTCAACTTATGATGTATAACCCATTGTTAGTTGTGGTACACCACTACACTGTGTGGTTTCTGCACATCGCTCGTCGTCTTGCGATTGATTGGAAGGTACGATGGATGGGTTTCATGAAGTGGACCACAGGGTTGGATTTCACAAAGCCTTACGATGCATCGTTACTCACCGTACGATTGATAACCAAATAACCAATCGTTCTGATAGGCCATATAGTTTCGGTGTATTGCTCATTGTCTTGTGATTGATTGAAAGTTATGATGAGTAACTGGCCTCGTAAATGTACATGTACATTGTAGGGTACGTCCATGTGATTAATATACTAGCTGTACAGTTACAGTAACTTACCTTTTTGCTCGTCAGGTTTACTAGATATTCCCATGGCAAGTTTGACAGTAGATGTAGAACTAGAAGAAGTGATATCGAGTGATTAGAAATGGACTGTCGTCACCTATTTGCAAGCATACCATTGTGCTGTTCCTCTCAGGATGCTCAGACCTATCATTCATCAGAGGCAGAAAAACAGATTTTGAAATGCCAATTGTCTCGGTTTGTAAGCCATGGAAGTGTACTGCAAGTCTTTATCTTTGTTGAGCTTTGGCCTTAATGTATGTACATCATTGTGCATGTATACATGCTGTTCATGTACATGTACGTATACATGTACCTGTGTACAGTTACAGTATAATATATGGTAAATGATGGTACCATTTTTCCCCGCTTTGTAGACCTCAAATCTAGAGGGCCTGACATTTTGAGATTTACAATGTACAACTGTACATACATGTATGTATAGCAGGTCATTTTAGTCAGTGAGCAGTTTGCAATAGTTTTTGTATTAACTTTGTAGACCTGATTGGAATTGTTTCTAAACGGACGAATGGACACTGGGGTGGAGTGTGTTTTTTTTTTTTTTAATGATGAATAAAAAAATAAATGTTCCGAGATCATCAGATCAGCATAATGAGAAGATAATATTTGCATGTTATTGACGTTGTACTCAAATTTCAACCCATAATACATTTTAATGTATTGTACATGGAGTCATGGATGTGTGAAGGTGTCAGATTTCAGCTTTTAAATAGTTTTTTATCGTGAGGAGGAAATTGTGGGGAAATGCCCTGGCATGTACCTGTACAGGGATTCAGTGGAGTGATGTGTATGTTACAGTAAGTACTAGAACACCTGTTTTCTTTTCCTTGTTTTCATTTTGTTCCAAACAGTTTTCAGTCAACGATTTTTTTCCAAAAGTTGTTTGACTGTTAGAGCATTATATTGATTTCTTAGTTTGTTTTCAATAAATTTAATTTTTGTAAAAAAAAAGTGTTTTTTTCTGACTAAAATAAATAGCCCAAATTATATACTTTTCAAAAATTTAGAGGCCTTGATTCTATCCAATGGGATCTTTCCTAAATGTCTTTTGGTGGAGACATCTATTAAGTGTATGTACATGTACATACATACTACATATACATGTACTTGTGCTGTGACATAAACTGCCTTTTGCAAACTTTAAGTTCATAGCAGGTTTCATATTGGTTGATTAAATGCAACCTTTTTGCATCACTTTTTACTTTTTAAGTTCACATGTACAAATTCACAAAACTGTACAAACTTTGTTGGTGAAATGTGAAAGATGATTGTTTTTTTTTTTTAAATAAATGCTTCACAGTGGTACATGCATCATGCATACGTACATGTACCACATCAGACAAAACCAGCAAGGTACCTACAACTTGAACATTTACATGTACATGGATTACATGCATACTGGTACATGTACAGTACTGTATGTGTGGAGGGGCCATCACATACCCCCTCTTTGTCTGCCTACGCTGTGCATCAGGTGACTGAAAGTACTCGGCAGACGTAAGGTTTGTTTCTGACACGTCACTTGCCTCAAGCATGGCAGCCGAGGAAACCTGCATTGTCGTCAGAATGCGCTGCTAATTGCTTGCCAAATGTTTCCGTACTACTACATCCCTGCCATTCTGTGCGCTGTTTGTTCCCTTGAAGATGCAAAGAGATGAGGAGCTGTCGACATCTGAAGAACGGTCCACGGTCCATATCAAGCAGGAGATTGGGGAGGGCACCTCCAGGCAGTCCTCCTCGGAGAGTGGCAAGGCAGCCTCCACCTCTCCCTGCCCTCCCGACGAATCCACGGTCATCAGCGATGCAGAGGACAGTGACAGGGGTAATGTGCTGACAGATCTGTGTCGCCGGCTGATATCTCACTTAAACTCCCTGTCATTTACATGTAGTATCTCCATACCTACCGGTAGCTGCCATCCCTCTCCATCCAACTTCCATCCCTCCCCATCAGACTTCCATCCCTTTCCTTCAGATTTCCATCCCTTCCCATCAGACTTCCATCCCTCCCCCTCAGACTTCCATCCCTTCCCATGATCCCATCAGACTTCCATCCCTCCCATCAGACTTCCATCCCTTCCCATGATCCCATCAGAATTCCATCCCTCCCATCAGACTTCCATCCCTTCCCATTAGACTTCCATCCTTCCCCATCACACTTCCATCCCTTCCCATCCAACTTCCATCCCTCCCCATCAGACGTCCACCCTTCCCCATCAGACTTCCATCCCTTCCCATCAGACTTCCACCCCTCCCCATCAGACTTCCACCACCCTTCCCATCAGACTTCCACCACCCTTCCCATCAGACTTCCATCACTTCCCATTAGACTTCCATCCTTCCCCATCAGACTTCCATCCATCCCCATCAGACTTCCATCATTCCCCATCAGACTTCCATCTTTTCCCATCAGACTTCCATCCTTCCCCATCAGACTTCCATCCTTCCCCATCAGACTTCCATCATTCCCCATCAGACTTCCATCTTTTCCCATCAAACTTCCATCCATCCCCATCAGACTTCCATCCCTTCCCCATCAGACTTCCATCCCTCACCATCAGACTTACATCATTCCCCATCCAACTTCCGTCCCTCCCCATCAGACTTCCATCCTTCCCCGTCAGTCTTCCATCCCTTCCCGGATCAGACTTCCATCCCTTTCCATCAGACCTCCATCCCTCCCCTTCAGACTTCCATCCTTCCCCATCAGACTTCCATTCCTTCCCATCATACTTCCATCCCTTCCCATCAGACTTCCATCCCTTCCCGGATCATACTTCCATCCCTTTCCATCAGACTTCCATCCTTCCCCGTCAGTCTTCCATCCCTTCCCGGATCACACTTCCATCCCTTCCCATCAGACTTCCATCCCTTCCCACCAGACTTCCATCCCTCCCCATCAGACTTCCACCCCTTCCCATCCAACTTCCATCCTTCCCCATCAGACTTCTATCCCTTCCCATCAGACTTCCATCCTTCCCCATCAGACCTCCATCCCTCCCCATCATACTTCCATCCTTCTCCATCAGACTTCCATTCCTTCCCATCAGACTTCCACCCCTTCCCATCCAACTTCCATCCTTCCCCATCAGACTTCCATCCCTTCCCATCAGACTTCCATCCTTCCCCATCAGACCTCCATCCCTCCCCATCATACTTCCATCCTTCCCCATCAGACTTCCATTCCTTCCCATCATACTTCCATCCCTTCCCATCAGACTTCCATCCCTTCCCGGATCATACTTCCATCCCTTCCCAGCAGACTTCCATCCCTTCCCGGATCATACTTCCATCCCTTTCCATCAGACTTCCATCCCTTCCCATCAGATTTCCATCCCTTCCCGGATCAGACTTCCATCCCTCCCCATCAGACTTCCATTCCTTCCCATCAGACTTCCATTCCTTCCCATCAGATTTCCATCCCTTCCCGGATCAGACTTCCATCCCTCCCCATCAGACTTCCATCCCTCCCCATCAGACTTCCACCCTTCCCATCAGACTTCCATCCTTCCTCATCAGACCTCCATCCTTCTCCATCAGACTTCTATCCTTCCTAATCAGACCTCCCTCCTTCCCCATCAGACTTCCATCCTTCATCCCAACATCCAACGACAACCTGCACCATCAAACCAGAATCACTAAACTGTCTGAGTCCTGAGTGCACTCTAAATCTGAGCCATCCTCTTGTCTTATTGGCCCTTTTCCAAAACCCAGCTTACTGTAGGCTTAGGCTTTGGCTCCGGCTTTGTCTCAGTTATCCAAATACTGGAAACACAGTTTGAAGTTCTTTGTTGATGTTGAAGCTTTGGATTTTTTTTTTAAAATGCAGTACTGTATACATGTAACATTAAAAAACAAAGCCAAAGGCCTCCCATTTTCATGCCTTGTACTTTAAAATGGCTGAAAGAAAGACAGACAAAGCCATAGCCTGAGCCTAAGCCGGATATCAGAAAAGGGCCTAGGTAAGTCAGAGTACCTGTTGTCAATCAGAGGTAGCCCCAGTCCACAGCCTCAACACTTTGGTTGCCCGTGTATCCATCCTCCATGTCTAGAGAATTGATTCCAATCACCCACTGGCTGGAGGTTAGAGTTCATGTTGGCCTACACGTACTGTATGTGGTTATCCTTGCATCTGCATGGGCTACGTGGTTTGCAGCACATGAATCTGACACCACACTTGGACTTGGGGTTAGAGCTCCCTCCCACCCCCCCCCCCCCCACTGTAGTCCCGTGCTGTGGTCAGCATTGACGTGGGTTCACATCCTGTTCTCACCTCTCTCGGTTCCTGTTTGGTTGCTTTGTGGCCTGCGGCATCTCACTACCTTCTAGTCCCTGAGAGCGAGGTCAAACAATTCAACATTTTAGTATTGTAACTTCCTTCTTTGCTTTTTTTCTAATACGTTGCTAGTTCCAGGTCTTATTCTGAATTTGGATTTTCGGGGCCCAGCGTTTGTATCCCACCAGTGGCCAACCCTCAAATTACTTGTCTTCATCATCATCAAAATAGTCCGTTGTACACTTTGTTTGCAAAAACAAAAAATAATAATAATTTGTAAAAACAAAATACACAAAAATAGAAAGCATTGGCCTAAGAACTGGTGTTTTTTTAAAAGTTGTCCTGGGCATTGAGTACTTTGTCAAATGTCAACCCCTTTTCCGCCACAAATTGTCTGCATCAATTTTATCTATTGTTAAATGAAAGGTTTGTGGTGACTCCATGTGGTGACACCATAACACGAGAGTGTGGCTCTGAAAAGAGAGTCTTTTCAGACCCACACCCTGTCTTGAAAAGAGTGCAGCATGGGATCACCTTAAGCCTTCCACTTAGTATTGACACCATGTAAACCTTAATTTTAAAGTCTTATTTGTCTATTGTTTCTGAAATATGACCCAAAAAACAAACATTGACCAGACCAGGATCCTGGTTTCAATTCGTTCCAAAAAGTTCCCAGTCACTTTTTCCTTTTATTTGTTTGACATCTATTATTTTCATGGTTTGGGTTTGTTTGTTTTTTCTCCACTGTCATCTTTCGTGGATTGCAGATGCAGAGAGGGACGATGAGTTGGGCGTGAATGGAGACGAATCCCCGCCCATGAGCGATGACCCCGGCGACCTGAGCCTCAGCTGCCACGATGGGCAGCTCCCGCTGCAGGCGCCTGAGGGTGGGGGCGGCGGCAGCCCCATCCAGGCCGACCGCCACCTGGCCTACGCCGCCCAGGTGCAGCGGGAGGACTCGGCGGGCTCGGGCTACGGCTTCACCAGCAGCACCGAGACGGAGTTTGCCGGCGGCGAGGAGGCCGGCCCCGACCGGGACTTCCGCGACTTCATCTGCCGGCTGTGCAAGCGCACCTTCTCCAAGAAGCAGAGCCTGCGGCGCCACATGAACCTGCACAGCGGCCACCGGCCCTTCCAGTGCCCCTTCTGCGAGTACCGCTCCTCCCGCAAGGACCACCTGCAGCTGCACATGCGGACGCGGCACGATCCGGGCCAGAGCAAGCACTACGTGTACAAGTGCCCCATCTGCGGCAACTCCTTCCCCAGCCAGAAGCGGGTGCTGACCCACCTCAAGAGCCACCAGACGGTGCACCGCTGCGAGCAGTGCGACTACGGCTTCCCCTCGCTGCTGGCCTACGAGAACCACAAGAAGATGAAGCATGCCACCGTGTCTTGCCCGCCGGCGTCCGACGCCGGCAGCTTCACCTGCCCCACGTGCAAGTACGAGTGCGCCAACGCCGAGGATTATGCCGGCCACCTGCAGAGCCAGCGGCACCGGGATATGATCACCGCCTCGGTCCGCGTGCCACAGATCCACGTCCAGCGCCGCCTCCAGATGGGTGGGTCGTCAGCCAGCTCCATGGAAAGTGCTTCCTCCCTGGAGAGGGAGACTAGCTTTGAATCAGTGCAATCGGCGCGATCCTTGCCGCCCTCCGGACTGGCCAGCATGCCCAGCATCTCGGCCGAGGCCCCTACCACGGGCACCGTCCCGCTCTCCCTGGTCAAAGTCCCCACCATCACCGTCTCCCCCAACCACCAGCGGCGCGAGGAGAGCTTCGAGCACTCCCCGTCGCAGGATGAGAGCAGTCCTGGTCAGAGGCACGGCCTGCCCCCGCACATCCAGCAGTGCCGGGGCGCCTCCTCCTCCGCCAACCTCCCCGTCATCTCCCACATCATCTCCCTCCACCAGAACGGCAAGGAGAGCGCCACCCGGCGCTCGCCCCTGCGCGAGAGCCGCTCCACGTCGGGCTCGGTGCCCAAGTCCTACGAGTCCTACGAGTCGGGCAAGAGCTCCTCCAGCTTTGAGTCGCCGGGGTTCCTGCTGCCCAAGGCCACGGCCGTCTCGCCCCAGCGCTCCAGCCGCACGCCCAGCCCCCAGGGCACGCCGCTCCTGATGATCAGCGGCATGCCGGGCCGGCCCGACGACTCGCCCAACAAGCGCCGTTGCCTGAGCCACACGGGCTCCTCCAGCCTGGAGTCGCAGCCCTCCTCGGAGCTGATGACGGGCGTCTGGGCCAGCCACCCGGCCCCCGTCATCTGCCGGGACAACAGCAGCCAGGACGACGTCTGGCGCTGCGAGTTCTGCCACATCATCTTCCCGGACAACATCATGTACGCCATCCACATGGGCTGCCATGACCTGCGTAACCCTCTCCAGTGTAACATCTGCGCCTTCCAGTGCCAAGATAGATACGAGTTCACCTCACACATCGCCCGAGGCTTGCACAGCAAGAACCCAAGCGGTCGAGGTAACCAATACTAAAACTTGATTTGACAAATTTTTATCGGTTTTGAAAAAGAAACAACCAACAAAAACAACGACAAAGTTTGAAGTATATTTTACTGTACATGTAAGTAGAGACTAGAATATATTGTAATTGCAGGGCCTATTGATATATAAGTACGTACGTGTATGCTGCCTGCTTCCTTGGAATTGAAGGATGAAACATACATCAGTATTTGAAAAACAAAACAAAATTATATGTGTAAATTTGTAAGAAAAGAGATATTATGAAAAAAATATTATTAATGGCTTCACTTTGCTGAAAGTAAATCTTCTACGATGTTATTTATCATGTTCTCTTCTTCTTTTTTTCCGGGATTTTTTAGCAGCCCGATAGCTTCAGTTGATTTTCTGCCAGATGGAGTACACCATTTTTGTAAGGTTTCACAATGGCAGACTTGTCAGTGTACACTTTTATTGATGAATGGGTAAGGTTGACATTTTTTTTTTTAATTGCTTTTTTTTTTTTTTACCGGTGGTCTGGTGGTGTTGCAGAAACAAAATCTTTGGGGGGAAAAAGAAAAACCTTTTGGGAAAAGGGAGTATGCGTGCATGCTGAATTTGTGCACCATGTGTTATGTGTTGCCTCTACGAACAACTCCTACTTGTGATATGTTAGCCGGTTTTTTTTTCAGATGTCTTCAAATGTGCTGAATTGTCTTAATGCAAGTGTATTCTGAGTGCACTTAAGAGAAGGACTGTTGACCTACAGCGTACCACCAGGATTAGCGTGGTTAGCACAAATAGGGCTTGAATTAAACAGAGGCCGCCTAGACCAGGGTGTTCATTGCCCTTTTGACTCGCCTCGATGCCCCATAATATGTATATTTTTTAAACCCGCCAACTGCGCTACTCTTGCAGCACAAAGTTATCACTTAGTCCTCAACACCCTTTGGTGGGATCTCTTTTGCTTTGGAGCCCTACCAACTGGCCTTGAGAGCCCCGTGCACAACCCCCCTCTCCCCCCCCCCCTCCATCTCATCAAGCACATCTTGGCAGCAGCACAGGGCGTGCAATTCAGTCCTCTGCAGTCCTCCTCTCGTGCGGGATGATTTCTGCCCTTCAGTGCCCTGCTCACTGGACTGTGCGCGCCATTCTGCCTCCCGTCCTCCGTATCTTGGTCTCCTCCAGGGCCGTAGTGGCCTTGCCCTTAAAACCCCCTACACAACATTGGTGAGATCGAAAAACAGAAATGTTCACAGATTTACATGAAACTTATACAGTTTGTAGATGGTTATAATAGAAACCTCTCACTGAAATATTTCTGCCTAAAATGTTGTATTTTGGGAGAAATGAGTAAAAGAAATAGTTTACGTCTCACCGAGATCTAAACTATTTTTTTGGAACCGTACGGCGTTGAATGTTGCATTTTCGCAAAACAAATGAAGCGGTTTTCACGATTTTCTCGAGACCCGGTTGGCGGATTGAGCTGAAATTTTCACAGGTGTGCTATTTCATGCATATGTTGGCTCAGACAACGTATGGATGCTATTGTTTGATCCCAACCAATGTTGTGTAGGGGCTTTAGAAAATAAAAAAAATAAAAAAATATAAAATATCGGAGGCCTACCCAGGAGGAGCATGTTGCTGTCACTCAGGCTAGCAGCAGCCTTCGGCAAGAAGCAGCTTTACTTCAACCCCCCCCCCTCCTCCCTCTGCCTCCATGGCGCAGTAATGGTAACATCTTACAGAAATGATTTGCCTCCAGGTACTTGACACTGCCCCCCCTAAAGGGTCATGCTTCCTGGCTTAGTGACTACTTCACCCCTTGGGGACCAAACTGTCCGATATTAGAAGGGGAGAAGTGGTGCGGGAAGGGGAGAGAGAAAAAAAAACCTCCACATTTATCGTTCACCATCCACGACCCTAGACAGACTAGCCTCGGGACTGAGTGTGCCACCATCTTGAATATGTTATGAGCATTTTGCTAACTTCCCCCTCCTCCTCCTCCTTTATCCAAAACTTCCACCCCAGCTCAAGTGCAGAGCTGTCCCTGTCTGTCATTTGACTCATACAGTAGGCCGGGGTTCACACGGCTCACGCATTGCTAGCCAAGTAGCCTAGATTCATTCTGTGAGGTCACAACAGGTCTTCTTGGCTATACGGTTGACATCCATGTACGCGGTATTGCTGTTTTTACATATGCAGATGTACAGTGCATGTACAGTGTACATTTAGTTACTTAAGATACGTAGTACACATGTACGTATGTGACTATGTGTACATTATATGCTTATATGATTGTACATACTGTACATGTACCTGACTACCTGTACATGTAAATGGACATGTATGCACAGTACAATACATGATTGTATAAGATTGAGTTTAATCATGCGTGTGAAAACTGTGAATGTGGGTGTTCTTTGTGCTGCACATGATGATAAGGCATTTGGGGTTTTCATGCTACATGCAAGCATGTACATGTATGTATAATGTACACGTGTACCCTAATCACCCAATTACATTACATACATCAGTGAACATGTACAATTAGGGCATGTAGGGCATGCACATGCTAGTCAGTAATTAGAAACCACTGACCATTCATATACATGCACGTGTATGCAATTACACTGTACTGTACATTATGCAATGCACACGTGACAACGTGTGCAGTACGTGCTCATTGCTCGTATTTAGGTTAAAGTATATCATTTGCATGGACAAACAACTGTACATGTACATGTATGTACACCTGTAGGGTTGGTGGCCGCTCCCAACCAGAAAGTCCTCCAATTCATGGCCATTTTTTTGGTCCTTTCAATGTCAGCCAGTCAGCACTGGATAGTGAACTGGAGTCACTTGCACTTTGAAGGCAGGGAATTCAGCAAACACGTGTATCTGTGTAAACTCTGTCCTTACTCAGAAGCCAACAGGCAACCTTGATCTGATTGTACCTTGAAGCGATTGGACAATTCGCGCAGAATTTATTGTAATACCAATGTACATGTACAGTAGTCTTATGCGTATGCGTATATTTTAATTTGGTCGGAAATTGACAAGTGAATGAACTCCTGTGCCACACAGTATGTGAGATAAATGTGAGATATCCACTACTTTGGGGATTGAAAATGGCAGCAGAAACGTAAATTTGAGTTCAACATTCATTTGGCAATCTCTACAGCCCGTTTCCCCTCAATTCTGTGAGTCATACTCTGTTGTAGTCAAAAGGCAGGATGAGAAAACGTCCACACACCATCTCTCAAGGGAAGGAAAGAGAGAGAGAGAGAGAGAGAGACGGAGAGGGGGAGAGAGTTTCCCATTTCCTGGATTTATTCTTGGCAAATTCCAAGGCGACTGAGCATACATGTACACAGATGACATTGCCAAAGGCTCAAATCAAGAGGGAATATCGTCATAGTTTCATAAATTATATGATGCTTTCATGGGACTTTTGCTCGCTTGTCCTTGTCCTCTCATCCCCCTCCTCTTTCTCCGAGCCGCAGGAAGAAAAGAAGAAAAAAGAAGAAGACGAAATCCAATGAAAATTACTTTTTAAGATCCAATTTGGCTCTGATCCAGTGTGGTGTCAGAATCTTGATGAGGCAATTTTGCCATGGACGGCCACATTTGTTTTGTCTCACTCACCCTAAGCCGGTGAGATGACGCCCTATTTTCGTCGTAAAAGAAAAACGTGAAATCCCTACCATATTCATGCCCCATTTAATACTGGATTGAAAAAAAAAATCAAAGCAAATTCCATGGGCCCTCCCTCCACCCAACGTAAACATTCATACAAATTTAAAATCGTGCACGAGTTTTAGGGCCTGCCGTTCTTATGCTTGCAGGACCTTTCTCAAATGCAAAATGCAAAGGGCAAACGTACATACGTACAGTAGACAATGGTTAGTACATGTACTTCACTTCTTTCTCTGTTTGCTTATGTATCTGTTCCCATCCTTGTCATTTTGTCCCATAGAAAGGCCCTGCTACTGTACGTATACATTGAACTGAAATGACATGCCTTCTAAACTTGGAGTGATACGCAGAAATGTTGCAAACTGCTTACTGACTAATATGACCAAAATGTAAATTGATCAATAATTAGGAGGGCTTGATCATGTAGCAGGACCTTTGAGAAAAGGAGACAGCTAGAAGACATTGTGAACTTCATCAGCCAGTGTATCTGAAACCCAATTTAAAGGCCATATACAACATTGGTAAAAGTCAAATGATTGCCATTATACATTCCAAAAAAGAAATCCTGCGAAGGTTTTAACTCAAATGGTAATCTGAGAAAGTAGAAAAAGCCCAAAACTGTCACGGTTTTCGCACCATGCTGTATTGTAAGAAATAGTTTATTATTTGCCGATGTTTGAGTGAAGATTTCTCGAGAAGTACAGCATCCCAGACTGTAAGATTTCAGCATGAGGATTCTATCATCACCATCTACAAACTGTGTAAATTAGAAGGAAATCTGTGGATGTCAATGTTTTCCAATCTTCCCAATTTTGTATTGGGGTTTTAATTTGCCAGGGAAGGAATAATTGTGCAAGCAATTCCTGGTAGTGGCCACCTAAATGCATCCCTGATTTCTAGGTCATCTTGAGGTCGAAGGGGGTTGAAGAGGAGATGGAATGGGTAGTGGGAGGGGGAGGGGAATGTATTTCAGAAGACATGAATGGTGCTGGGCTGCGTGTATCTGTCCCACATGTCCCCAGCAGTCAGGAAGAAGGTCATTACCTAGGACGTGATTGGGGCTTCCCAGCCCCCAGAGTGGGGAGAGAGAGAGAGAGACAGGCTGCCGAATGAGGGCCCAGAAAAGAAATAAGAATGAAATAACGAAAGCAAGAAAGGACCAAAGACAGAAAAGGGGAAAAAAAAAAGAAAGACGCAGAGATTTTCAATCTGGAAATGACACACTCAAACTCACTCACGCCGGCATGCGTGTTACGCGTTTGTGGCGGGAACCCAGGATTAGCAACTGTTTAATCCCGTCATCCTATCCCGAAATACACCCAGCTGAAAAGAGAAAGGTTTACTCTGCACTCTGGATCCTCCGCAAGAACTCAAACCACGATGACAATGACTTTGTGAAAAAAAAGAAGTTATCAATTTCTTTCATCAAACACGTCGAGGGTCTGATGTTTCGATCCGGGCAGGATGCCGAGTAGTTGCCAAGCACAGAAATACCCTGGGTAGTCAGTCTTGCTCCCTCAATAGGCACCGCATGCTGTAGACACAATCTCTAGATCTCACGAAATGTGTACTACCACATGTAACCTGTAGCCATTCTCTCCCCCCCCCCACCTCACACACAAAATGTATTAACAAGAAACAATAATTGGCATTTATGTCGCTCCAAAAGAGAAGGTCTTCTAACGGTCCAAGTGAGTCTCCGTACATGCTCAGCAATGACTACCGCACATGATGTCTTCTAGTCAGTAGTGGAACTTGGGCCGTTTAAGAAATGGGGGCTTAGGCTCTGGCTTAGACTTCGGTCATATTAATCTTGTTCGTTGTAATATCACAGGCATCTAAAAACAAGTTTATTTGCTGGTTACTCTGTACCTATCAAGCCAACAAATCTTCAAATTCAAATACAAACCACAACCTGGATTTTCAGGTTCTGTCGGAAGGGAGACGAAGCCTGAGCCCGAGCCTAAGCCTTCATTTCATAAACGGCCTTCGTCTGCAGTTGATCGTTGATGCAAGACGTGTATGCATTGCACATGTACATAAAGTGTAATGTGCATAATACAGATATTCTGAAACAAGGAAAGCCACTCACTGTTACACCATGCTAAATAATACCGCATAGGTACACTTCTGTGAGTAAAACATAGACAGAAGTTAAGTAAGCCCCTTGCCTGAGGAAGGGAAGGGGAAGGGGATCCAAGTTCTTGCCCTGCCTACATGTACATGTACATGAATGTGAATGAGAAAGGCTTTTACATGTACCTTGATATCCATGCCAGTTGCCAGTGTGGTCCAAGAATTGATATATTTACATTCATACACTGTACAAATAGACTCTCTCTCTCATCCCTTTTGTAAGTACTGCACAGAGATGGCTCTGTGTTTGTGACGGTGTGATGACACGTAGCCTA
This sequence comes from Luidia sarsii, assembly GCA_949987565.1. Lineage (NCBI taxonomy): Eukaryota > Metazoa > Echinodermata > Asteroidea > Paxillosida > Luidiidae > Luidia > Luidia sarsii. Next base: position 11,657,678 of record OX465101.1, on the reverse strand, counting down.
TGGTACTCTGATGAGCAGAGTCACACACTACCATGCGGGTACCACCAGTGCAATAGAGGACGACGGGGGGGGGGGGGGGGGGGGGGATGCCGGTCCAGACTCGTTCGCCGTTTCCTGAGAGACCGGGCCTGCATTTCACCGTGGAAATGCTGTGCCTTCACTACTAATGCCTAGAATGGGTTGCTCAAGTAGAGATCTATCACAATAATATTGCCGTCAATTTGGAGAAACAAAACCCTAAAAATACATGCAAGAGAAGAGTGATGATCACAGTGAAACACACCCTGCATGCCCTATCCATACAGGTGTGCTGTGGAAACATGTACAGTACATGTACACATTATGATATGTACACATACATGTACGGTATTTACAGTACATGCATGTATGGTACATGTACTTGAACATGCCCATGTATATGTACATGTACACATCCATGTACATGTACATGTACATGTACATGTACACATAATTATGGTACCGGTATGTACTTGAACTTGCACATATTTTTATACATGTACACATACATGTTTTTGTACATGTACACATGTACATATGTAAACTGGTATGTACTGTACTTGAACTTGAACATGAAAATGTACATGTACATGTGTTGTGTACATGTACGTGTACTTGAACTTGCACATTATGTGAATGTACACACAATGTACATTGTAATTCTATTGTTACACATACACACTTACAAACAGGTTTTACACATGTACCGTACATGTATATGTACATGTACCTATAGTATACATGCACATGTGTATTACATTTTGTATGTCACTACAGTATACCCCTTGTAGTTTTAAAACGCGCAAGGCATTGTCTCTACGGTACATGTACAAAGGAGCTTTGGATCAATTTTTCTTCTTCTTGTTATCCATATTTACACGCCAAAGAGAATGTTATCATTAGTAGGAAATTTCCTTACGTCCTTTATATTCAGAAACGTACAATTTATAGTAGCTTGGTCAAATCACATTACAATACCACTGTGCTGTTATATTAGGAAACAGATATATTTTCCAATTTTAGCCTATGCTTTTTTAAGAAAAAATATCTTAAAACCTGCACTAGGGAAAAAAATGGAAAAAGAAATTGGTGAAAAAATGATGATCAGCCTTTCTCCTTGTGTCAGAATTGGTTTACATGTATGTTAATTTATTTATTTTACATGGATTTGAATTACATGTATAGAGAAGAATTAAGATTACAAAAAATCTACATTTAAAGTTTGAATATGAATATCATCAATTTAAAATGTACACTGAACTGTGAGTAATTTTGGGCTGGTGTTGTTTTATTTCATTATATTCAGCAATTTATATATATGCACTTCCGTTGTGTTTCCTCTCTCCGTTTTGTTTCAAAGTGGTGAGTCTTAGGTTGCGCTTGAGAAAACATGAGACAAGGCCCCAAGGGGTTGAATTACGTATGTAGGCATCCCACGGTAACACTTTTAAGTAGTAATGTGTATAAGCAAAGACTAGCTGTCTGTTTGGGAAGGCCGCCAAGGGCTGGAAAGCTCAGATGGTTGGACTTGGAGCACTGGCACACATAACCAGAGGTCTCAGGTCCAAGTCCCTGTCCAGTCACAATTTCCTTCGCCCTTGTTCAAAATTGTTGAAAAGTTGACAGTAATTTTTCCTTGAGTTTTTTTTTTTACTATTAATGTGTTCACTAACAAACAAACAGTTCAGGAAGAGAAATTTTAAAGGTTGTAATTTGTGAAATGAGTTTGTTAAATGTTGGGTTTCTTTTCACTTTGGGGGTTTTGTGCCCTTGTGTTTCAGCGCTTACAAAACAACGAGACCATTTCCATTCTTTTTTGAAGCAAAGTAATTTATAATACATCTACATGTGCCAATGAACTCATGAAAATGGTTCCATTACCTTGGTGCGTAGGTCTTAAATACTTGATAAGTGAAATTAAGTGTTACTTTAAGATGTTGTAATGAGTGGAACTCAATCAGCTCTGCGGAAATGGATGTGCAGTGTGTATGACGTCTTGGAAGTCAAAACTCTTGAACTGGAGGTGTAAAGTAATTGGGTCGTTGGTCTTCTCCGAATCAATGCACAGCCAACGTCCGTCCCTCATGACTTGTGAGCGACAAGTTTGGACTCGGTCAGCTTTTGGGGGAAAGGCAGAATATGCATATATATATACTGTATAATGTATGTGTATAGCCTTTACATGTACATGAATTGTAAATCTTAACAGTCTGACAGTGACAAAACGCCTTGAGTTGTACATAGTGTATGTAATGCACTGTACCTTGTCTTTTAGTGTGTAATCTCAGGAGTAATGGAGGGTGCCTCCTCTTTTCTCCCCCTTATCAACCACACTGTCTTTGTAACATATAGGCCCTAGGTGTACAAGTTGACTCACAGCCAGCACAGTGGTGGTGGTATAGCACTATGTGGACCTTCACTTGCGCGCACGTGTTTTGCACACTGCACAGTCAGACAGTACGTGTATGTCCGTGTCAGCCATGGTTCTGCGGGTGTGACTGTTTTGTATTTTAAAAGAAGTGCCAGACATACATGTAGGTGCCGTGTAAAACAGATTTAGAAGGATTCTATCACGTATTGTACAATTGTAATCATTCAACACAGGGTGATGTTTTTGCCTTTTTTTGTCCGGTTTTTGTAAACTCATAATGGAGAACTGTATCGCAAGTGTATACACATAATAGGATTTTTCTGCAAGAATGTACATGTATTATGAAATATTACGGTATACAAAATTGATAGAAATGGTACAGACATAACTTTATTGAAATGTTTTATACAATTGTTGCGTAAAAGAGATGAAGCTCAAAAGTATTTTAAGAACTTTGTTAATTATATAAATAAACTCAATCTAAAGTGAAAATTCTATGACAGCTCAGTAGACGTACATTTTCATGTACTGTATGTATTGTATGTACATGTAGATTGACGTAGTTTTGAGAAACGTGCATCACGTTCTAGTACATTATAGTCTAACGTTTGATGTATCTTTAACTTTTGGCTATACCAAAGCTTCTGTTAAAAGTTTTGGGAGTGGGAGCACAGGTAGAGAGGGAAGAGACAGAGGTGCTCACCGTTGTTCCATGACATTCGATGGTTTGTGAGTGGAGGTAATATTTTTTGTTTATGATTGTAGTTGACTTTGCATTGATCAGGCCAAAAGGAGTTGCTACACAGTAGAGTCAGTCTTGCATTGACACAAATGTAGCTAAAGGATCACCGCACATGTACTACGTGCACAAGTATTCCCAGTTTGTTTGAGCAGGGATACGTGGAGGACTGGAGGTCCTTAGGGAAGTTGGAGAACCGGTACGTGTTTCACTGACCATGTGGATGAGGAAGAAATGATGGCCTTGGCGTTAGAGGAATCTGTTGTCCTCTCCTGGAGTGGTCTCGGGCAAAACGTTCACGGCTGGCACTCCCAAGGAAAAATGTATGCCAGGTGTGCATATATAAACACATAGTTGGTTAACCCAGTGAACTGCCCACATTTTAGGTGCATACCGTATGCAGTATGTACGGTTGCACTTAACGGTTGCATGCCCATGTCTATGCACACATAAGTGAATGTCGTTGTACGTGGACAGGGATAGGAGTGCCCGCAAATTCATGTGCGTGTTGCATCCAGTCTAGCCTTTGCCTTTTGGCAATGTAAACATGCAAAGGGCTTCCTTCCTTCAACAACTCCTGCCAATCGAAAGCATCCAACTTCACAAAGTTCATCTTCAGTTAAACTGTCCATACCTAAATAGGCCCCTTTTCACTTCTCAACCCGGATTGGAAATTAGATCTTTAATTTTTTTTTTCCCAGCCCCACGTTCAACCAGGCATCTGACTTATTTCAACCCCGGGCCAATTTAAGCTTGAGATTACCACAAATGATTGGTTCACAGTAGACTTGCGCAGCCGTGTAACGATTGTGGGCGAGTGTACAGCAGTTGTTGCACACGGCGCATGCACACGAACAGCAACCTTTGTACCATCGATCAAATAAAAAAAAAACTCCCATGACGCTGAACACAGGGCCAAACTCAACCAGGTCGTTTTCCTACTTTTCGTTTTCAACCCAGTACAAAAGTTTCAAGCGGGTTAAAAATTCCCAACTCTGGTCCCAAACCGAACTTCAGCATGGTTGAGTTCAAACACGGGATGAAACCAATTTCGGGTTTGGCACTGGGTTGAAATTTTTCTGAGGTGCCAATCATTGCTAATTTTCAATCTCCCCCCCACCCCCCTCCCCCTCCAACCCGAGAATTATCTGAAGTCAAAGGGACTAACGATCTAGAGAATCCACCACAGTATCGAATGAGGAGTGAACATGGATGTACCTCTGTCGTCTTTTTCTCGCCACGAAATGCGTGTATACGCTGCAGGAATATGGTGCATTAAAAAAGAAGACGAAGAAATACTGTAACACTTTTATATATGATTAATTGCCATCTTAATTAAGTAACTAAATAAAGTGGTATGTGTTATGAGTGGGAGCTGTATCTTCCACAGTAATATTTTGGAGGTTTTGGATTTTTTTTCTCGGTGCATGTAAACTGACGTTTGGTAGTCTGAGATTTTTCGGGGAGTGAGTTCTCTTTTCTATTTTTGAGCACAAAAGGAGGAAGCTGTACAACAGGCATCCCCCTCTTTAGACCATATTGGGCAATCTTTGTGAGGTTTTACTGTTTCCAATCAGTGCTCCAGTGCATCACGCTGCATCAGCTGGGATCGATCCATTCACTGTAGGTTTTGAGTGTTTATGTACAAGTACACCGTGCCTGTGACAATTAAGCTGAAATTTTTAAGGGGGGGGAAATAACTTTTGTTTGTGAATGAGTCTGTGCACGTTGTTCATTTAGTATAAACAAAAGAAAGAGGAAAAGCACTAAAGAGTTTGGTGTATTCTGGAACTTGTCAAATCCATTGTAAATGTGATTATTCAACCACCCCCACCACCTACACCCCCCCCAAAAAAAACCCCACCCCACCCACCCCCCCCCCCAAGTTATCATGTTCTTTGTACAGAGGTCTCGGGTTCAAGTCCTGGTCCAGTCCAAAGTTTTCTTTGCCGTACACCAGGGGGGGTCATCACAGCATCTTCAATTGTTTTCCAGATTTAAGGAAAGGTGATCAATCACAAAAGGGAAGCTGAGCAACATCTAGTCTGTATTAATTGATGAAAGAGATCTCCTTCCCCCCCCCCTTTAAAAAAAATTGACTGTTTTTCTTATTTGAACCCGAGACTTTTGGTGTCAAACCAGCACAATAATAGCTCATGCGTGGGAAGGGACCCTCCCAAAGTGTCGGCTTTCTTTGCTATAGGGCAAGGCAGCAGTCGGAAAGCTAACTTGAGGCTAAGAGGAAGGTTTGCGGTGACACCATGTAACACTTCTCTTTCAAGGAGTGTGGCTCTGAATAGAGCCGGTAACTCAACATTCTGGGGAGTGTGTCCTCTTGCCCGTCGTCAGCTATATGACTATAGGCATCCGCACATCACTTAGAATTAACACTCTCCCCACTTTTTTTCTTTTAGAATGGGCAAAAGCCAGAGACATTTCCTAAAGCAATTGGATTTTTTTCCCCCATACATGGTGTCAAGCTCTCATCTCTCAAGGATACTTGCCTCAGATTTGGACCATCGTTACTCTCCTATTTCACCAAACTTATCGTAACTTACGATCGATCGCAAGACAATGAGCGATGCACAGAAACCATACGGTGTGTCACAATTAATCGTAAGGTTTTGTGAAATCCACCCCTGGTCACTTTGCCTTTGAAAATGGTCCTGCTAGTGCTAGGATCAAAACGTCAGGCCCTCTTACTTTGAGATTTATGAAAAGCCTCTTGAATGTCACAAAAATGGGCCTGCCATTTTGATCCTGGCAGGACCTTCCATGTGGATGTCCATTGAAGATTAATTAATAGTATAAACTAGGCTTTCATTGGGTTTTCATTTCCTGAAACAATCTCCCTAGAGCTGACCTGTTTCTCTCCTTCGTTCCCCCACTTCCCCCCCCCCCCAAAAAAAGCTTCAAGGCACATTTGCCTCCTTCAACAAGTCCCTCAAAACTCGGCTTTTTTTCTATTCCAAAGGGGAAGGAGAGTGGCAGACAGGATGCATGTCCAATATGGACATCCCTAGAAATGTTGTTCCTTGGAAAAGCTATTTTTACTTGTGTGTGTGGGGGGGGGGGGTTAGTCACGATGGCCTGTCGCTTGCTTACTCCCACCATATTCTCAGAAAATTACGGACAACTCAGTAATTGGTGAAGAGTAGGAATGGAAAGAAAAAAAAAGAGCAAAAAAGATAAAGAACTGTAGGGTCTGACCATGATGTTTCGATCCTAGCAGGAGCTTTCTCTAAGGCAGAGAGACTCTAACGTTGGACTCCTAATTATTGATATTTTGCGCTTTGGACATTTTAGTTAGTAAGCAGTTTGCAACATTAGTGCATTTTACTCTGATGAAGGTCTGGAGCCAATTTCATGCAGCTGCAGAAGCGCTGAAAAATTGTCGAAGCACAAAAAAGTCACTAAGTTCACTAATGTTTCATGCTAAGTCAACTGACATCACATCGCAGCACGGGATTTAATCCCGTTTACACGAGGGTGACTTTGCCTGCCTAGCAGATTTTAACGCTTAAGCGGCTCGATGAAAATTGGGACTCAAATAATAAAAAAAATCCACAATCTTGTTGGGGAAATGATTGGTTTAGTTTACACCATCCTTGAAATGGTCCGTTGGACAGACTGTCACCGTCTCCACACCTTGTGAGGGGGGGGATAAGACTTGAAGGTTGGCATGGTGGAAATACTAAGTGGAAGGTTTGCGGTGACACCATGTATATCTTCTCTTTCAAGAAGTGTGGCTCTGAAAAGAGGCTGTAACTCTCACTTTGGGGAGGGGGGATTTAAGAACCGTCCAAGAATGCTTCAATTGTAGCCAGCCTCTCAAAGTGAACCCTTGTGAAACTATCATGTCAGTATAAACTAAGGTACAGTTTTAAATGTTGGTAAAAGAAAACTATTTAAAAAAGAAAGAAAAAAAAACCTTGCAGATGTTCTATGTGTGTGTTAAGTTATTGGTCAGTCGTAGACATTCTTAGCGGGCAGTGAAATACTCTTTTTGTGTCAGTCAAGAAAAACAATTGAAAGATGTGCATTATAATTACATAGACTATGATGATAATAAAAAAAAGATACGTTTTATGTATAAATCAACTTGTGTTCCTCCTCCATATATTGTGTTTCCTTTAGCTTTAGCATGGACATTTGTTTTTTTAGGGCATGGATGCACTTATTATAATATGAATCAGAAATATTCTATGTACTGCAGTGGCCGGGTTGATAACTACTTGTAGCTGAATTTAAATCCATTATAATTATGGCCGTACATCAGCAAAGATAGTTGTGTATTTGAGAAGGCTGCCATTTTAGGGTTGGATAGCTCAGGTGGTAATGTGCTTTCGTGTCAAGCCATGAGTCTGCGGTCCAAAATCTGGTCCAGGGTTTGGATTTTCTACTGCTATTAAAGGGTCTCTGCAATAAATATCACAGCGAGGTTATTTTCTGCTGTCATCTGGGGATCTGAAATGTATATACAGACAGCTTCTTTGTCTTAGTGGAGTCGGAAATTGGTCAAACAAGGGTGCTGTTGCAAGGTCGTGTCAGGAGCCCAGTTTCAAAAGCAAAATCAGAAAAACTAACTTTCAAACTGCAAAACATTCCCTCTGGATTAGGTTTGATGAAAAAAACTTCTTCACTAAGTGATTATGAAGCATAAATTTCAGCAGTAATTCAATAGGTTTAGGGATACAGCTGTAGTTCTGCAGGGGAAAAAAATCAGAAACACAAGGATTTCATGAAAGTGGTATTTGGAAAGAATTCAAGAACGTGATATTTGTGATGGGCAAATTGAAGTGTTATAACCGGTATATTTTAAAACATTGTTTCTCACTCGGTTGTATAGTGCACAAGAACAAAGCAAAATCTCCCTGGCCCCAAGCAAGGATACAAAAATTATGCGTGTGCTCATAATTATGTGTATGTGAATGTACATGCACATGGAAAGAATTACATGTGCATGCATTATTTACTCGACAATTGACTTCAATGAAGTAAGAGGACAAAAAGGCAATGACTGCTCACAAGGCACTCTTGTATAGTACACATATTCCGTATATTTCCGTACTGACAATATGAAAAAATCTCATTAAAGTGGAATTTAATGATAATCATTCAATTAACGCAAAACAACTACTTAGTGAACAAATCATATCGTTTGGATTCTGCCCATAAGAATCACTAAAACATGCGAAGTTCATCGAAGTTCATCTTTTATGCCATAGGACTCGCATACACTCATACACATGCATGTCTTGGCTCAGGATAACAGACATTTGTTTTGAAAAACATTATGTCTATGACGCAACGCGGTACCCGTCACTATCTTGATTTGAATCCGCTACACGACCTCACCCAGCTTATTGTTGAAGTGCATACAACGTCTGCACTAGAAAGCTCTTCAGCAGTCGTATGCACTTCAGCAATTAAATGGGCAAGGTCATCCCAGTAGGCAATCAAGCAAAGCACTGAGCAAATGGGCCACTCAAAATGTTTAATGCTTTTAAATTTCAACTTTTTTTCCAACTTTGTTTGACCCACCCACCCACCCACCACTAATTTAGATTACGGTAAAAAACAGAGCGATTTCTTTCTCTTGAAAATTGTACACAATTTGATATAAATTAAAATCCATGTACACACACACATCTATAAAAATGCTGATATTGAAGTATTGATAATGAATGGTGAAAGATGCATGTACTTCAGTGACGGTGTGATGAAGCTGATGGTCTCCCCCTTATGCACAAGTTTTGGAAAGCTGGTGCAGCGTGCCAATATATGTAAAAAGGCAAGGTAGAAAGATGATTTGTATCCGGATTTTAATATGAAAAGTGAATTTCGATTTTCCATTTCTTTCCTTGACCCACCCACAAACTATTTCGAAGAAAAAAAAGTCGAAATTAAAAAGTATGAGTGGCCCCTCACATTGAGTATGGCAAAGCCTAATTGATCCAGGATGTGTTCTGAACATTACCTCTGTACATGTAGTTGTTATTCAGGATTTTCTACAAACCGGAAAAACAACCCACACCAATAGCTGGGATGGTACAGCACTCCAGCACCGACTCAAGTACAGTAGTTACTTTGACCATGTTTACCAGTCAACCTCTGCCGCCCAAGAAAACACCACTCAGTAAAAAACCCCATTCAGGTTTGACTCAAAAGGACACGATGCACTCTTATTGATTTGTTTCACTGATACCTATTGCTCCCAATAGTGTGAAGTAAATAAAACCAATTGCAAAATTCTCACTGACTAAAATGACCAGGGCCCAATTTCATGGAGTTGCTTAAGCACCAAAATCTGCTCAAGCACAAAATGTCATGATACATAAGATCAGCTTGCCGACTCAAATTTCACTTTTGTTTCATACAACGAAATGGAGGGTGGAATACAAGTCCAAAGCAACTAACCTCACTCCACAATTGGGTCTGTAATCCTGCTTACACAAGGAAGATTTTCATGCTAGACAGAATTTGACACTTAAGCAGCTCCATGAAATTGGCCCCTGCTATACATGAATCTCAAAAGTTAGAGGGCCTGATGTCACGATCCTAGCAGGACCTTTCTCACAGGCAACTGTCTTGCGACGTTTGGAAATGGCGCGTCAGAAGCACTGAAGTAAATTCAGAAGCACTGAAATGTGTCCCGGTGTGAAGTGCTTTGGTACGATCTCCCATTTCTACAGGAGTGGGCACAGTGTGTGCATTCTAACACTGTAGATACAATGTGGAGCCTTTTTCGCTGTGTGGAACTCTTCTGCACCTCTGTTCTCTGAGAAAAAAACAACCCAAATTAAGAGAGCCCAAGGTTTTAAAGCCCCTACACAACATTGGTATTAAGATCGAAAAACAGAAATGTTCACAGATTTACATGAAACTCATACAGTTTGAAGACGGTTATGGTAGAAACCTCGCACTGAAATATTTTTGCCTAAAATGCTGTATTTTTGGAGAAAGGAGTAAAAGAAATCATTTACGTCTCACCCCTAGATCTAAACGATTTTTCGGAACAATACATTGAATGCTGCATTTTCGCGAAATAAATGAAGCGGTTTTCACTATTTTCTCGAGACTCGGCTATTTAATGCATATGTTGGATGAGACAACGTATGGATGCTATTCTTTGACCTTGACCAATGTTGTGTTATCCCTTTAATTCCAGACAGGCCCTTTTGTTAAGAGGTCCTTCTGAGATCAGAGCTTCATGTCCTGTACCGGGGTAATTATTTTTTTTTTTAAAGTGAGATTGTCAGCTTGGGTCATTATAGTCGGTAAGCATTTTTCCCACCTTTTTTTTCACAGTAATATGCAAACATATTGCAAACTGCTTTAATAGGCCTACTGACTAAAATGACCAAAAGGCGAATATCAAAATTTGGAGGGCCTGATGTTTTGATCCTAGCAGGATCTATCTTAAAGGCAAAGGCATTAAGGACAAAACAAACAGGATGGGGAGGGTAACTGGGACATGGATGACAGAGAGGACAAAAGTGAAAGCAGGTACACTGTAGGCTGAGATCAAAAATGTTTGGTTTGTTTGAAAAAATGGCAAAGAAAGCATTGACTGGACCGGGACTTGAACCCGAGACCTGAAACCAAGACCTCTGGTAATTATCAAACATTGCTTTCACAGGTATCAATGAATATTCAATATACTTTGTATCTTTGTCATGCCTGATTTTTTTTCTTGAATCAAAGTAAAAGTGATACATCAATGCCCCCTGAATCCCTGATTCAAGTTTGCATTTCATTTTATCATTAAACTAATAAAGGAAAAACTGACTGAGAACTTTTGACCAATTTAGAAAAAAAAAAAAAAAAAAAAATCAATGGACCGGGACTTCAACCAGAGAACTCTGGTTTTGAGTACCGGCGCCAACAAGTCTTTGCCAGGGTAAGGGTGCCAGTCAGAAGCATTTAACCATCGACTTCCATGAGTGCTGTACGTTTATATCTTTAGGGATCAGGCCCCCATTTGCATTCAGATGCAAACAACCAGCTGTTGTATACTTGGCTACAGCAGTTTGGAAATCACACAAAATAGATGCAGCTTCTTTGAATAATTTAATTACATGTACTGGGGAATCGACACTCGAGGAAATCCTTTGCAGATTTTTGTCAAACAACCCTGATTGTGAGATTCGAGATACTGACCGTCAGGTCTTGCACAGTGTCCTTGGTGGTAGAGTCTTTAAAACGTCTAGATAATTGCCACTGAGCGGTGCCTAATGACACTGCCTGCCAGGCAAAAGAGAATTCAGGCTAGTGGTTCTCTTCTCAGGCCTTGTGCAGTGTCCTTGGTGGTAGAGTCTTTAAAACGTCTAGATAATTGCCACTGAGCAGTGCCTAATGACACTGCCTGCCAGGCCAAAGAGAATTCAGACTGGTGGTTCTCTTCTCAGGCCTTGCGCAGTGTCCTGTGTGGTAGAGTCTTTAAAACGTCTAGATAATTGCCACTAAGCGGTGCCAAACGACACTGCCTGCCAGGCAAAAGAGAATTCAGGCTAGTGGTTCTCAGTGTCCTTGGTGGTAGAGTCTTTAAAACGTCTAGAAAATTGCCACTAAGCGGTGCCTAATGACACTGTCTGCCAGGCAAAAGAGAATTCAGGCTAGTGGTTCTCCTCTCAGGCCTTGTGCAGTGTCCTTGGTGGTAGAGTCTTTAAAACGTCTCGATAATTGCCACTGAGCGATGCCTAATGACACTGCCTGCCAGGCCAAAGAGAATTCGGGCTTGTGGTTCTCAGTGTTCTTGGTGGCAAGTCTTTAAAACGTCTAAAGAATTGACAATGAGCGGTGCCAAACGACACTGTCTGCCAGGCAAAAGAGAATTCAGGCTAGTGGTTCTCAGGTCTTGCGTAGTTTCTTGGAGATGGGCTTGGCAAACACCTCCTGCACCTTCTCCCCTTCCTCCCGCTGCTCCCCCACCTCCCTGCCCGCACTGCTGCTGCTGCTGCTACTGTTGCTGCTGCTGCTGCTGTTACTGCAATCCTCTTGGGTCGATTCTTTCCGCTTGAGGCCGCCGGACTTGCCGGCCAGCTCGGGCAGGAGCTCGAAGGTGTAGCGGTTCATGCGCTCCTCCATCAGGGCCAGCCGGCGCTCCTGGCCGACCAGGCTCTGGCCCTGGCCGGCCAGCTTGGCCCGGAGCTCGGCGATGGTGCGCTCCTGCTGGGCCAGCTTCTGGCCCTGCTCGGCGATCAGCTTGCGGTGGGCCGTGCAGGCGTTGGCCTTGCGGAACAGGACGGCGGCGGCCGTCTCCTGCTTCTTCAGGCAGGCCTTCATCTCGTTCAGCATCTTGAAGATGGTGCTGCTGGGTCTCACTGCCGACGGTAAGATGGAGATGGAGATTTACTTATGCATTGGCAACCAAGAATGGTTGGAGAATTGTTACGGCAATTTACAGTTATAAATGGATCACTAAAAGTTTACATTAAAGTTTAAAAATTGATAAGCTAAAAATACAAAACACACATATTTGACATAGAATACAACAAAACACAGGACCAATAAGCCAACCTTAAATCTACTCGACTTGAATTTAAGGAAAAGGAAAGATAAAAAGGGTCAAACGGCCAAGATAGATAAAAATGGAATAACAAAAAGGAAAACTTTGTATGCGTACCAAAGGCATCCATAAGCAATAATCAAATTGAAACAATTAAGACCTATAAACACATGAAAAGACTAGCTAAAAGGAATAGCTGAAAATGATCCAGAATAAGCAAAATGAGTAAAGGCTTTTTGTCCTTTCTCTGTCATGTGTGTCAGGGCTTTCCTTCTCCTGACTGTCTGTGTTTGTCCGTGTCACTTTGCGTTTGAGAAAGGTTCTTCTAGCATCTCTTTGACAGACAGGAAACCAGTGCAAGGGTGCTGGCCAGTCATCCGAGCTAACCAGGGGCAACAGACCGATTGAGCGGCCAATGTTTACATGCCATCACGTGACTTATAGTGGGTAATATTTCATCTCATTTGGCACACTGCAGTGATGGAAATGTACAAAGAACAATGTGGACAATATGATAGACTTCTATTCTTTGCTCATTTCTAATTCTGTTCGGCACCAAATGAGATGCAAAAATACCCACTCTAAGTCACGCAATGGCGTGTAAACATTTGTCGTGCAATCTGTCTATTTGCCGTCACAGTTTTTGGTGTGGTATGTCTGAATAGCTTCCCCTGGGTCTACACCCTGCACCAGTCAGTTCAGATAGCATTACCCCTCACTTACCCAGCGCGCATGGGGCAACCCAGGAAGCGAACCTAATGCACTTCTAGTTGACTATTTGCGAAGGCTCCCCCCTCCGACTCCCGACTCGAACTCACCTTTGTGACTCGTGAATTGAACTCAATACTCAACCTTTGTGATTCGTGAATTGAACTCAAGACCCAACCTTTGTGATTCGTGAATTGAACTCAAGACCCAACCTTTGTGACTCGTGAATTGAACCCAAGACCCAACCTTTGTGACTCGTGAATTGAACTCAAGACTCAACCTTTGTGATGCATGAACTGAACTCAAGACTCAACCTTTGTGACTCGCGAAATGAACTCAAGACTCAACCTTTGTGACTCGTGAATTGAACTCAAGACTCAACCTTTGTGACTCGTGAATTGAAATCAAGACTCAACCTTTGTGACTTGTGAATTGAACTCAAGACTCAACCTTTGTGACTCATGAATTGAACTCAAGACTCAACCTTTGTGACTCATGAACTGAACTCGGACTCGACTTGGATGACTCAAGATTTGGACTTGGGACTCGAGAGATGTGACTCGGACTCAAATCATTTGTTACTTGACTGACGAGTCTGCCAAGGCTGATTCAACACGTTCAGGAGGCCCAACATCATTTTAAATGATTCTGATGATTCTGACTGACTTAAGTGCGGGTCAAAAAAACAAAACAAAAAATGTTCCCCATTGGAGCTTCAGAGTTCCGCCTTACCGATGTTTGGCACGTTGGGAGGTGGCTGGATGGTCCGCTTGAGCGTGGGGACGATCTCCTCCTCAAAGTGCTCGATGGCCATGGACGAGATGTCCCGCAGCTCCCTCAGCAGCTCTGTCATCGGCATGAGGGTCTCGGCGTGCTGAACGTGGTACAGGACGGCAAAGGCCTCATCAATAACCTGAAACAGGCAACACCCCCAAAAGAAAAAAAAGCCAATGTCAACCACTGTGCGTCTCTGGGAAATGATGTCTATAGCCGCTCTGGGAGTTTCAAAATTTGGACGCCACTTTTGTCCAAACTGTAGACAAAGACTCTTTTCAGCAATATTCATCATGACAAACACCTTTTTTGACGTCAGTTGCTGCATTAATTGCCAGATTAGCGGTAACAATGGCGCTTTTGTGGGCTTTCATTGTGAACGATCGAGGGTCTGCGCACTACTATGGCAGACAGTGTGCTGGCCTGCCCCACAACCAATGCGGTCACCAGACAGACTGTGGAATGCACCCGCTGCCTTTACCACAAATTGCACGCTCTGTTGAGTCCGTCCAGCTGGATACTTTGTCAGCTAGAGCGCAGGCATGATTGCGGTCTAAGGGTAGCAGCACACACAGTTCTCGGAGTGTTGCACAGCTGACGCTCCATTGGACTACATGCAAAAGATCAATCTTTAAGGGCTGATAATCCCTTGACAAAAGCCACGCAGACTTTCTTTCCATTGTGCCACATTTGATTCACTGATACAAATAGTGCACTCTTATTGATTTATTCTACAGGTTTATTGTTCTCTGATTGTTTAGCGAGCTTTTGAAATGGCACTGCGCCGGCCATTGGCATTAAAATAATCCCGCCATCAAGGGGTTAACAGAGGAAGACATGTCATGCTTGGTAGCCTATTATTTCATGCTTGAATGGCTCGTTGAGACTGGCCTGAGATAGGAAGGAGCACGTACACAGCAGGGGCATTCATTGGCACCAGCACTTGAAGATACAGGCCTGACCCTTGATGGGCATGTCAGACCAGCAGGGATACACTTTGTCTTCCCTTAAGCCTATGAAAGATAGTGCAAGGCAGAGGGAAAATACCAGTAATTTTGCCCCGGGGGGGGGGGGGCTGTTTGGTGGTAGCCTAAACTGTCCCCAGAAAACGAGACTTTCAGACCCTGATTTTTTTTTAATTTTTTTATGAAAGATCGGCAAACACTAGGCCAATTTGTAAGTAGATGGCAAACAGGATGTAAGTAGAGATTTCTTTTTTTTGGCCAAAATCATGAGCACAGTCAGAACAACGCGGGGATGCTCAGACCAACCAAAGACAGGTATGGACGGACGGACAGATAGAAATATGACAGACTGACAGATAAATAGATGACAGACAGACAGATAGATAGATGAGATGATGGACAGACAGATAGATAGATGATGGACAGATAGATAGATGATGGACAGACAGATAGATAGATGACTGACAGAAAGATAGATAGATGACAGACAGACAGACAGATAGATGACAGACAGATAGATAGATGACAGACAGACAGATAGATAGATGACGAACAGACAGATAGACAGATAGATAGATGACAGACAGACAGATAGATAGATGACGAACAGACAGATAGACAGATAGATGACAGACAGACAGATATACATGACGGACACACAGATAGATAGATGACAGACAGACAGATAGATAGATGATGGACAGACAGATGATAGATGATGGACAGACAGATAGATAGAGACATGACGGACAGACAGATAGATAGATGATGGTCCTGACCTTGCCGGGGATGAAGCAGCAGAGCTGGAGGTCCATGTACTTGCTGTAGGCCATGGAGAGGAGGGAGAGGCGGGTCTCCACGGCCGACAGGATGTCGCAGCGCCGGGCCAGCGGGTGGGCCCGCCGCTCCGACTCCCGCTTGGGCAGCTTGGCCTTGAGCCGCTTGAAGCAGACGCCGTGGTAGCGGATGACCTGACGGCAGCCCTGGGTCAGCAGCTCCTGGCAAAGGCGGTCAAAATGCCGGCACACCTGAATCCGCCCGGTCAAGTCAAAAAAGATCATTGGAGAGAGGAGGATATCTCAGGCATTTCACGGTGGAGTTGGAAAGCCAAAGGGTGCTTTGCGGTGACACCGCGCGAGAATATCTCTCTTGTTGAGTGTGTGTGTGGTTCCATCGTTTCTCTTCAGAACCACGCACACTCACAAAAGAGATTTTCTTGCATGCTGTCGCTGCAAACCTAGAATTTGGATAGGCGATAGAATTAACCAGGTCAAACCGGGTCCTCAAAATGTGGAGCCCCGTTGTTGTTGCTATGTGATGGGCTATCTGAATTCAGACCCCTCTATTTCCCAAGTAATTTAAACAAAGACTCTTCAGCCTGCAACAAAGCATTATGTAGCATGAAAACAAAAACAAATCACCTGATTTGAAACAGGTTATCGCAACAATTGTGCGATGCACCATCGACAATGAGCAAAGGGCCCTTTTGGGGGTGGATAATCACTTATAAAAGCAACACTGACATCTGAATTGTGCCAGGTTAAACTCACTTGTTCACATAGTATACTCTTATTGATTTATTTCACAAACAATGTTTATTGTTAGAATTACTGATTGCTTGGCAAATTTTGAAAATGAACTGCGAGTTCTTCTGTCATAAGTAATCCCTGCCTTCCTCACTCAATCCTTCCCTCTTTCCTACCTCCCTCCTTCCCTGCCTACCTCCTTCCCCAACTCCCTTCTTCCCTTCCTCCCTTCTTTCCTATCTCCGTGCCTCCATCCCTCTCTCCTTTCCTCTTCCCTGCCTGCCTCCTTCCCTCTCCCTGCCTCCTCCCTCTCTCCTTCCCTCTCCCTGCCTCCAACCTCCCTCCTTCCCTCTCTCCCCGCCTCTCTGCCCACCTCCCTTCTTCCCTCTCTCCTTCCCTGTTCCCTGCCTCCCTCCTTCCCTCTCTCCCTCCCCTTTTTCTGCCTCCTTCCCTCCCCCTGCCTGCCTCCCTCCCTCCTTTCCTCTCCCCGCCTCCTCCCTCCCTCCTTCCCTCTCTCCCTGCCCCCTCCCTCCCTCCTTCCCTCTCTACCCGCCTCCTCCTTCCCACCTTCCCTCTCTCTTAGCCTCTCACCCCGCCTCTCTGCCCACCTCCCTTCTTCCCTCTCTCCTTCCCTGTTCCCTGCCTCCCTCCTTCCCTCTCTCCATCCCCTTTCCCTCCCTCATTCCCTCTCTCCCTGCCTCCTCCCTCCCTCCTCCCCTCTCTACCCACCTCCTTCCTCCCTCCTTCCCTCTCTCCCTGCCTCCTCCCTCCTTCCTTCCCTCCCTCCTTCCCTCTCCCTGTCTCCTCCCTCCCTCCTCCCCTCTCTACCCACCTCCTCCTTCCCTCCTTCCCTCTCTCCCCACCTCTCCCCCACCTCTCCCCCACCTCCCTCCCTCTCCCTCCACATTTCTAAAGCACTCCAAAGGCTGTTTTCCTAGATGTATACACTACCAGTCTCAGCTCGCTGATGTTCTCGTAGGACATGTAGAGAAGGACCTGGCGCATGACCATGTCTGGCAGGTGCAGCAGGTGGTAGGGGCCGCCGCCCTCCTCCTCCCCCTCCGTCTGCATGCTGCTGGCGCCCCGCACGCCTGGCTGGTTCCGCTTGTGCACTGGGTGCTTGCAGCGCATGGCAACCCGCTCAGCAGCCCGATGCACGCCCAACGGCCATGAGTCTGCTACGGCGGGTTACGGTTTCAGCTGACGAAACAAAAACAAGCAAGTCTGATAATTTGTTGGTTGTAGATCAGAGAATCTTTGAATTCCGAGTGTCTAGGTGGGTTGTTTTTTTCTGTGGACATTCTCTTTCCACTACGAGGGACTAACTAAACTCGACAGAAATTGCCGTTCCCATTTTAATTAAAGCAATGCTCTCTCTGAAGCTCCATAATCGGCAGCCATCTTGCCTCACATTGCTACTGCGCTATACGGACCATACCATTATGCTACTGGGGTAACAAAGTCAGCGGATGTGCTGCTTTGCGGTGACTCTTTTCGAGATAAAAAACACCACTTTTTGTGAATGAAATAATTATAACCTAAAACCCAAAGCAAATCCTCTCTGGTTAATATTTATCATAGTAATATTGTAGTCCGAGTAACTTGGACCCGACAAGTCACCCTTTTTTTATCGAATTTTTAAAATCTCAAAATTTCAAAATTCAATCAAGAAAGGGAACTTGTCGGGTCCAAGTTACTCGGACTAAGTACTAGTACTACTAGTACTACTGTACTAGTACTGAGTAGTAGTAGTACTAGTAGTACTAGTGATATTGTATTTATTTCAAACATTTTGAATGTGTTGACGCCGTGTTGACGCAACTATCGTGTCTTGACCCATCCATGTCCATGCATGATGCTGTCAGTGAGTGTCAGTGTCAGTGAAAGTGTCAGTGACAGTAAGTGACAGAAGCTAAAAACTACTGAACTACTCACTAGACACTTGCAACAATGCTAATCGCTAGGTAATCTGTAGTGTAGGCTCTGTTGATACACACAGTGCTGATGAATAATGATAATTTACCTTTTTCATGCGCCAGTTGAAAAGACTTGGCAAACCAGCTTGGGAAGTGAGTTGAAACGGTAGTGTTGTCTTGCAATGATCATCGACCCCACATTCGGCCCACATTCGATGGGGAATTTGGACATTTAATTTTAGTAAGGTGCTCACAAAATGAATGGTAATGTTCGTAAATGGACTGGGGGACTAGACAACCCTCAGATACATCCATTTTAGCCTTTTTGTATTTTCGACCCAATGGAAAGCGCCACAAATTCACTGGATTTTTGCTGCTTAGCATGGTACATATCCTCAGTAAGAGACGTAGGCCTATTGTCGAAAAATGGTCACATTTTGATTACATTCTGATGAAAATTCGAAGAAGGAATGCCATTCCAGAGAGGCAGAAATAGGCGATTCAGGCAGCTCCCTGTGCTGCATGTGTTCTGTGGTCGGTCTTCATGTCTTGGTTTTGTTCATGGCCGTTTACGAAATGAAGGCAGGCTCGGGCTTAGGCTATATTCGGTCATATTTCTCCAATATCACACGAAACTAAAAAGTTTCTTGGTGAATACCCAACAACCCTTCAAATTTGGAAACAAACCACAACCTGGATTTTCAGATTTTGTCAGACTGAGACGAAGCCTGAGCCTGAGCCTAACAATTAGCCTTCATTTCGTAAACGGCCATAATGTCACCAGTATGCGGCGGTTGAGGTTGAACATCATTGATCTCCATAATAAAGACTGGATAGGACAGCGCGTCAAATGTGCGTCCGCGTGTGCGTTTTGTCAAGAGGGTAAAACGAACGTGTCGTTTTGCTGCGCGCACACATTTGAATGGACATTTGACAGAAGTGAACGCATTTTTCCCCTTCAAATAGTCATCTTTTGAAAAAACATAAACATACACGAATAAAATAGGAAAAATCGAAAATAATAAAGGTCAAAGCGTGTGCAACAGTGAATTTGCCGGAGAGGGACGGAAAAGTGAGCCGTAAGAAAGGAATAACTTTTCACAAGTATGTTGTTGGTTAGCCCAGATGGACTCATAGTACTGCATACTGCTTATTGATGACTGAGATTTTAAATTAATGGCATAATTATGACCTGTGTTGTTCCAGCAGTGGTCAAATAATCATTAACAATAACATTATAACTGCTGTTATTTGGGTTACCCAAAAGCTGAATCCACCCCTTGAATTAAAGGAATGATTTGGATATCACTGGTGACTAGCCTTATATAACCATGTGCAAAAAAAATACAAGAAATAAATCTGCATTGCTTTTTGTCAAATTGCAATTGTGCAAGCGTTGAATGAATGAAAAAATGTTCCTCCGGCAGTATTTTGTTTTTTATTCCTAAAGTTGCTCAGAAAAGTTAAGATAAACACCAGCAAATCAATGTGTAGCCGTGGCCGATTCAAATGCGGATATCAAAAATTATTTCCGGCACCTTAATTACTCGTTCCTACAACTACAAGGTAGACCAAATTCATCCACGGCCAAGCGAGTGAACTCTAATAGAGCATATGCTCTAACCAACATACACAACTCTACCCTCCTGAAGCGTTGTGCGCCGCCATTGTTCGACCGCGTATTTTGTGCACGAGCAACGCGCGGTGTCCTATCCAGTCTTTATTATGGAGATAATAAAGACTGGATAGGACACCGCGCGTTGCTCGTGCACAAAATACGCGGTCGAACAATGGCGGCGCGCAACGCTTCAGGAGGGTAGAGTTGTGGGTAACGTATGTCAGTGCGACCCTCTGCCGAATATGAATATGCATCAGGTATACTTACGTCACTGCAAAAATCCGTATCCGTACCACTCCGGAATTTGGCCGTACGCACCACTGACACTGACACTGACAGTACCACTCCGGATCCGTATGAGTGATACTCATGTACCATGTATGTGTCTGCTTTGGCGACCCTGGGGTAGCATAAAGTGGTACACGGCAGAACTTAGTGGGTTTGACCATGGAGGTCCCTCCTCTATGGTTTGACGTTGGTTGGAAAAACGATGATTATAACAAAAAATCATAGCGACTCGATATCTAATTATACGTTTTCTTTATCGTTTATTTTTTCGAGCATATGCGCACATTCTCATTTTTGAAAGGGTGGGGGACGTATTAAGTCGTGAACCCCAAACACGACGGGTGGCGCTCTCACCTAGCTCGATCCGACCCTTAAACTGAACAACTATAGGTCGCGTTTCGTTTATATATCGGATTGAATCGAGTGGTCATTTAGCCATGGTTATCGATGTGAAGAAATCTAGTACGTTCCGAGTATAGATCTGCGCATGCGCGATACGGCCTTCACATACCCTTAAATTAATATAGCGCCCTCTATCTTAGCAGATACCATGTACCAACCAAAATTAGTTTTTTCTTATAGGTACATCATTTTAGGGTTAGTTTGAAGCAGTAATGCTTTATACGGGCTTAAGGTTTCCATAATTCCAGTTTTAATGCGTAGCATGCACAGAAAGTGTCCAAAAAGAGAATTTTACGGTCTCCAGAAATTGCACCCTCTATGGTCGTAAATAATGAAACAAAGATGGCGGCGCCCTGTCATTACCATAGGTATAGGTATAGCGACCCTCTGCCGATCGAGTATAAGTAAAATCTGGAAAAGATCGTGGAAAGGTCATGGAATAATAAAGTGATGATTAAATGAGCTGGATTTGTGTTCTATTGATTGATTGCTTCACTTGCATTGAGCCCTCTCCCTACCGTCTACGGTCTAAATTAGCATGAGCATTCCTTTTCCGGCTCAGTGCAAGTGTTGCAATGGGGCCCAACACTTAAAAGCTGTGCTTCTTGATGGGTCCCTCTGCAGTATCGCATTCATTGTTTATTTATATTAAGTTATCACTTAATGTGCCAGTCATCTCCCTATTAATTTTGCCTATTCATTCTTTGTGATGTACATTCTGTGATATGTGCTTTGTTGGTTGATGCTGTGGAAAAAGAAGAAATAAACTAAATAAAAAATAAACGAAATAAACTAAAGTATTAGGGCCTATGCCAAAAAGCATAGTGGCTTTGTAAACATTCTCTTTCTCTTATTTTTTCGAGCAAATGCACAATTCTATACGGCACGTTCTCATTTTTGAAAGGGTGGGGGACGTATTAAGTCGTGAACCCCAAACACGACGGGTGGCGCTCTCACCTCCGACCCTCAGGGTCGGAGGTGAGAGCGCCACAACTATAGATTGCGCTTCGGTTATATATCGGATTGAATCGAGTTGTCTTCTAGCCATGGTTATCAGTGTGAAGAAATTAATCTAGTACGAACATAGATCTGCGCATGCACGACTAACCCCAACCCTATGCATTGAATGAAGCGTGTACCCCACACAGTTTCGCGGTCAAAAGTAGATTGAGTTCAGTACTCATTAATATCGCTGAGTCGTCGTAGCAGCGCATAATGATTGGGTGGTTCTGAATAGTACTTGGTCGAGCGAGGTGCACTACACAACACAAATTATTCTCGACTGAGACGAGCGCCGACTCTTCGCAGTGTTGCTGCACAATACATGACTGTACACTGTACAGTACATTGTAGCAAATTATTCTCGACTGAGATGGGCGCCGACTCTTCACAGGGTTGCTCCACAACACGGCCGGAGTGGTCCGATCAGTGTACGAATACGGATCGGTGTGCAGTGACGTCAATACCTGATGCATATTCATATATATCGGCAGAGAGTTGCTCCAACATATACGTTACCAGTTCTTGCTCTATGGTTAGAGTTCACCCGCTTGGCTGTGGATGAATTCATTGGCCTACCTTGTAGTTGTAGGTACGAGTAATAAAGGTGCCGGAAACATTTTTTTTTTTTCATTTAGGCCTAAGCATAAATAATCCAAGTTGCTTTTAACCTTGGCTAGGAAGGAGCATAACGCACTCACACGGTTGTTTTTTCCCCCATAAAGGTCAACTGAAGTGCAAAAAATAGAAAATCCTGATTTAGCAATAAATATGTTCATTGGTACATTGAAATTCCAGATCAAACATAAAATTTGTGTTTCAGGCTTATAAGAAGCCTTTTTTAATTAATTAAAATTATGCTCGTAGTTATTGAGGGCGCTGTTCTTTACGTCACCGGATGAACGCAGAATTTTTGTCCTCTCCCCGCGAAAGCCGTATGCACTTAGATAGTCGGAGAGGTTCCCTGACGCGTTCAGCAGATAATGCACGTTTTTTGAGCGCGGCACCAGTCTTTTTCTCGGCGAGAAAAACCTGACAATTTTGTTGGCCGAGACGTCTTTCGACAAGCTTTTTCTTCGGAATCAGATGAATTCTAAGTCGATAACAAGGATAGAAATTCTGAAAATAGTTTTCCTATGGCCACAGACGGGAACACGTTGCCAAACCATACACGTATGAGCCCGGATGGTCTCCGTGAAAACAAGCTTCGAAATGGACACTGCACTGCACGATTTGACGGGTCGGATTATTTCGGTCGTGTCAGCGTGAATTTTGACGTCAAAATGCGGCTTATTCTAGGATCGTCAGGGAATAAATGCATGTTTATTCCACTGCTGCAATCTTCAACAACGAATCTGGCTGGCATGTCAACGGGTTTGTCGATATATATTTACTCCAGAAATCGGTTCTCTTGAAAAACGTGCACTGACTGTTGGTATACACGAACGTACAATACAATAGTTCCCCGACAAGAGTAATGGACCGAGTCTTCATCCGCTGATGTCACCAAGGACGTCCTCCACGGGGGCGTGGCTGCTCCCCCTTCCAAACTTAAATAATTTTTTAAAACTCTTTTCCATAGTTTAAAATTCGGAAAAAATGCATGGATGTATTTTACTGACACCATAGTATTATTTGAAATATTAAAAACGAATTCCAAAATGCATTGCAGTTGACCTTTAATGTAATTTCATGAATAAATTTTGTTTTGCACATGGTTATAAGGCTAGTCACCAGTGTTACCCAAGGTATCCAAGGGGCACTTTCCACCTACCAAAATACCAATAACAATTATCACAATTTTTTGACTATTGTTCTTTTCGATTTTTCCTATTTTATTCGTGTATGTTTATGTTTTTTCAAAGGATGACTATTTGAAGGAAAAAATGCGTTCACTTCTATCAAAATGTCCATTTAAATGTGTGTGCGCAGCAAAACGACACGTTCGTTTCTTACCCTCTTGACAAAACGCACACGCGGACGCGCATTTGACGCGCTGTCCTCCTATCCAGTCTTTATTATGGAGATCAATGGATGTAGCCGACACTTGTATAATTATGGTAAGTGCAGTAACTTTGGCAGAAAGGCTAATAAAAGAAACGCTTGAATAAAGGGTAATTTGGAAGAAAAAACAAGAATAAATTCTGTTGAAACATTGGCATTCTAATGAGTATTATTTGGGTGTTTATTAGCAGTGTAATCTTGGAGCTCGAGCTCCCTTTCTCGTTTTGATTGTATACATGAGTCTGACTTTCGCCGCCATTCACGTGTATTGGCCAGTAACTAGGTTGCTAGAGGCTATAGTTCTCGCCAAGTGAAGAACTACATAGCTAAAGTCTATTCCATTCCCAGAAGTTCAGCACTCAAGCAAAAGCCACCAGGTCACAAGGACAATCCCAAGGTTCCCTTAGTTACTTCCTACCATCCTTCTCTTCCTCCTCTCGGGAAGATAACTAAGGAAAACCACCATATTCTCCACACTTCAGATCGTCTGGCTGATGCCATTCCAAATTCGGTTGTTTTGGCTTTCAGGCACAACATTGCAACTACATGTACAAAGAGTACCCACACTCTCGCCACACATTGTGTATGATGTTATGAAACATTTGCCTCACACAAATACAATGCAATCATAAAAATGTGATAGTTCTAATAAAAAAAATGAATCATTTCCAAAATGTGAGGGTAAATTTGCACTTTGCAGACTTAAGGGTACCGGTAATCACTCAGGCAAAAGCTCTCAGGTTAGGCAATACTAATGGTCGGCTTGCTAAACGACGATTATTGATTGTTTGTTTTCCGATTTCTGTTACCTTTCCATAAATCCGACTTCCTTATCTGCAATGGCCGGAATGGCCATAGGGCATTCCGCTCCCCTGATACAAGACCCAAGCTTGACCAGTCAGACCATCGTATGACCAAGGACCATGTTCCGTGGTCCGATCATGGGATGAAAGTGATTCATTGGCAGTGGAAAGACTGCATGATCACGCTATACCCCTCCTCCCCCCCCCAAAAAAAACCAAACAAACAAACAAACAAACACGTTTAGGGTATTCGTTAATTTCTGATTGGTTAAACCCCCATTCTTACGAAATTCGAGCAATTGTCTTAGTCTTAGACCAATCAGAGCCGCGCCTTTGTATCGTCCGAGCGCGTGATTTTCGCGACTTTATCCCCGGTCGATCCTTCGCCGAGAATCCTCAGAAGCGAAGAAGACCTAGATGCGAGAGGATCTCGTCCGATAAGTGCTACCGTCTTGCACTTTTCCCCTCCGAGTTCGAAGTTTGGGAACTCGCTGAACTCCCTAGTTAGGTGTTCCCTTATATAACTACTCTCGCATCCCTTCACTCCGTGCTCTGTTGATACAGGTAAGCGTCTCCCTTATTAATGATGCGCCCAGGTGTTTGATGTGGTTTTGGCGTGACGTTGCCCGACGAGAGGCATGTTGCTGTCTCCGACAGTAGGGGCGAAAGTTCAGGCTATATTCGCCAATTGTAATCGCCACATTCTGTATTCAATAAGTTGAGCGTTCTCGAATGAGAATCATTATTGGAATCTTTTATTATCGTGTTTACTGTGCGATGATCTTAGTTATTTTATTGCTGCATATTGGAAAATGTACAAAGAGTACCCGCATTGTCGCCACACATAAAAAATATATACTTTTTTATGATGTTTTAAAACAGTCGCCAAACACAAAAATACAATGCAATCATACAATAATCTACCCTCAAAATGAGAGGGATTAGTACTTAGCAGACCTAAGGGTAATCAGGCAAGAGCTCTTAAGTCTGGCATTACTGATGGTCGGCTTGCTAAACAGGAAACAGTGAAGAGGAGTCCAAGGACGTATCTGAACATTACAACAGGTGCACTGCAAAGAGTGGTTAGCTATATATACACCTGCTTCTGTAATTTAATGTGACTACTTTTATTGATGTGTTGCAAATGTACTGGTATCCACTCACTTCGTGATTCAGCCTCATTGGAGGATTTATACCACGGGATATAGTCATTCAGGAGTGGCTTCATCATTGGCAACACCAGATTGGAGTGATCTACATCGTCTATAAACTTCATGCTGTGCTTATCTTCAAAGAAAGCATCCTTTCCTTTTTTACGTATAGACTGCTTGCCCAACAAGACAAACAAGACAAACTTCAGGTATGTGTAGTCCAGTGTTTCCCCTTCAAAGCAAACTGTGAGGTGGCCCATTTCTTGGATGGGCTACCTAAGATCTCTGTCTCCAAGACTTCCATCTCAGGAGGTCAAAGTCAGGAGCCCTAGAAAGACGAGCAAAAACACTTGCATGTGCACTGTGCTGTACGGAGGATGTTTCATGGCAAACTACAGTGTAATTTCACACATTGTACAGTGCTCTAGTCCAATCACCTTCAATCAAATTTTGTGACTTACGGTATTATCTATACCATATGCAGAGGACACTAAACCAATTATGGACAAAATGATCAGTTTAGAAAACTTAACGGAAGTCTCTTGTATTTTGTCCACATTGTTTTCGATCCAGCCTTTCCCAAACCGTGAGTGCATACACCTTCGGCTATAAGAGGGGTTCAGACATCATCATCATCTTCAGAATCATGGCAGAGCAACTGAAAGTCATCTTGTGGTGCTGTCCACGCACAGTATCCACCGCCTTCTTGAAATGCATGAGTTCAGCACTCCCTGACTCTCAGATGATCTTTGAGATCTACAACGTTCCATTGGCGTACGCTCCTGAAGGCAAGGTTACCCACGAGCCAAAGATCTCTGAGGAGGAACTTGAAGAGTCCAGAAAAAATCCTGGATGTGGGTTCCCGTCATCAATTGCCACCTTAGCATGGGTGAAGGAGGTTCTGGAGAATGGGTTCAAAGATAAGAGATTGGTCTTCTCAAAAGAGATTCCATCTCTGCAGCCTGACAAGTTTCACTACCTTCCCCAAGAAGGTTTTCGCCATGCTTTCCTCATACGCCACCCTGTAAAGGTGTTCAAGTCCCTGAAGAAGTTCTGTTTTGAGTCCATGAAAAAGTACGCGAAGGACCCCAGGGTTCAGGCATTGACAATGGAGGAGTTTCCGTTTGACAAGATGACGCCCCCCGAAATCTTGACGCCGGGCAAAGGCTTCAAGGAACTGTATGACTTGTACAACCACATCAAGGAGCAAGGTCTAGACACGGATCCAGTCATCCTCGAATCCGATGACATTCTTAAAGATCCAGTTGCCACCATCTCTGCATTCTGTAAGAAGGTGGGGATTCCGTACTCCGACTCTATGCTCGCCTGGGAGCCAGGAGTAGAGGTTGTGCAAAAATGGACGGTCAGTGCTGAAGCAAGACAGTGGATTGAAAGAGAAGACGGTTTCAAGAATTTCCGTCAAGGCACTTGCTTTAAAAGGCAAGATACGCAAGATGCCCCTGGGGTGTCACCTGACATGACACATGACTTGTCACCTGATATTCAGAATCTGGTTGACTTTTGCATGCCTTACTATGAAAAGATGCACCAACTTAGGTTGCTTACAGTTTAGAATATCTCAAAATTTAGTAGGCCTGACGTTTCGATCCTAGCAGGACCTTTCTCAAAGGCAGAGTGAATATCGGTATATTTAGAATATGTAGGCCTACATGTATAGTCAAGAAGAAATTAAAGTAAAATTAAATGTTCAATAGAATCCACAGGCTTACCACATAATTATTGTACTGTACATGTACATGTACGTACTGTAGCATGAACAGTAAGTTAACCAAACATCACCCTGAAAAAGTGAATAAGAACAAAGACCCAAAGATGACTTCATTGACTTGATGCTGACCTAGGTCCAGTCAAAGTTATTTTGGAACTCAGCACTAAAATTGTAAGAATTTATTTTGGAGCACTGGTTTTAAAAGGCAAAAACATCAGAATATGATTATGATTATGTTATGGAAAACTTATATTGTACCTAACAGAGCTGTGGAAAACTTATATTGTACCTAACAGAGCTGTGGAAAACGTATAATTATTGTATGTAACAGAGCTGTGGATAACCTATATCGTATTTAAAAGAGCCGTGGGAAAATGCATTTAAGCATTCAATCAGATAATTGACATTGTGATGATGAACTTTTGGGCATACTGCTATGTGATGGCAACCAATTCAATGGGAATAATTACTATATTTTTTTGTTTAAAAAAAAAAAATCCATTCTTGAAGTTTGTAAATCCCTCTGCTCTCTTGTATTCATTCCTGTTTATTGGGGTATTCCTTGATAATTGGTCTAAGTGAGCTGGCACAAGGGTCCGGCTTGCGACAGCCCTCTACTGATCTCTACTGATCGTGACACCGGTATACTAAAACTGTCCAGTAGGCCTACATTGTAAACATAAGATGAAAACTTTTGAAAGTCAAATGCTCAGTGCCATACAGCTGGTGCTGTAATGTACATGTGCATGACTATGTTGTAGTGATTGATGAATTCAAATGGTTTAAGGGAAATTGACATGGCGTAGTCGACTCTACCTCGGGGAAACATTTGCTTTTGGTTGAAACCCCCTAGCCCTGGAGGCTCTTGAATATTCTAAATTTGGATTAGATTTAATACATGATGTACAGTACATCATTTTATATTATAATTTCTTTGCATTTTGCTTAGTTTTTTGTTTGATGGTAATTGGGATTGGGTTAATTTTTCTCAAATCCATGTATTTACTAGTATGCAGTTGCTAATTGATATAAAATAAAAATGGTGATTGGGTGTAAACAAATCCAACTGTGAAGGAATTATGATGTTTTAAAATGTTCTACATAAAAAAATATATATCAGGAGCAAGGGATGTACCAAAAATAAGAATGACACTGACAAGCAAAATGCAGCCAGTTGGAAATTTGTAGGCCACTTTGATCTACACATGTGTACATATCACAATTTTGTTGTGAATTATAGTCACCCCTAAAGTATAACTATCCTGACCCCCTAAACTATTGTACCTACACCTTCAGCCCACTAAACCAGTCATCCTGGACCCATTCCGAACTGATCACTTTCTTAGAAACATTCTGACCACTGACCAGACCTCCTGCATTGAAACAACAACCTGTTGACCAAGCCCTCTGCCCTCCATCAATTAGTATTATAATTATAGGTCACCTACTCTAATTTGGACCACACCCCAACTCCTTAAACCAGTGATATGAATATAATTACAGAGAGAGTACGAATGCTATTGCTACCGATATGAGTAATCATACAAATTGGGTTGGACTACAATTCTGTTAAGAAATTTTCAGTTGAAGTACTCAAGATTACGTTATTTTTGTCAGGGTCTTGTTTCAAGTTGTTTGTGTTGCGAAACTCGTAAATATAGAGCAGGGCGGGGAGAGACAATAGTGGTGTAACGTCTGCGTTAGTTCGCCAGTTGAGGGCGCCTGACCACTTTCGTGGTCTAGTGTTTTAATGCAACACCAATAATTATTTGGTAACGTACGTTGGTGCGACACTCTTTGATTAAAAATTGAAACGGTATACACGCAAATCGATGACGTTTTGCGCGACCATAGGGGTCAACGCGTGTGTACGTGTGCGCGCGCACCATTGATCTCCAATTATGGAGATCAATGGCGCGCACACACTCACACAGACCCACTGCGCACACGGACCTGTCAAAACGTCATTGATTTGTGTGTAGCGTTTGCGTTTAGCGTTTGCGTGTAGCGGTTGTGTGCGCAGTTAAAAATCAAAGATGGCCGCCGCATTTTGGCTCGTCAGACGGGAGAGAATCTTCTCGATCACCTGAGGGGAAATTTTTCCTTTTTCCCCAAACGTGAGTAAAACAAATTACCAGTATTGAAATCGGTGATTCTCACTTAATCCAAAGATGGGTGCGTGGGACGGTTTCACGGGTGTTTTCGAGGTAAAATCTGGGGGTTTCGGTTGGGGGTAGTCATGGAGTCGAACACATCGTTGTTCCCACGTGTTTCCTTACTGAAAAACTTGGACCCTGCTAAAACTAAGTATCTCCCGACCTGCTCCAAAAAAAAAAAAGGGCGATTGGAAGGGTCCAAGTTACTCGGACTAGATTGTAATATGTACATCGTGTAATGTCTAAAGTTCATAGTTATGATTGAATTGTTTTCATGGAATCATGGTAGTTAGTTCCACCATGGAGGAATAAGGAGAGAAATTCCTCCATGCTAATACTAATAGTTACTAGTACTACTACTAGTACTACTACTACTACTACTAGTATTACCAAAAAGTATTAGTCTTAAATAAACGATTTTTTATTTATCTGTCGGCGTCGCACTAACGACGGATAAAATTAATCAAAAATCATTAAAGAGGAGCTCCTAGGCTAGTCCGAGTAACTAAGTTGGACCCGACAACTCACCCTTTTTTATCGAATTTTGAAATTTTGAGTCAGTCACCCGAAACTCAAAATTTCAAAATTCGATAAAAAAAGGGTGACTTGTCGGGTCCAAGTTACTCGGACTACTCCTAGTCCTAGGCCTAGTCCTATCGGCCCAGTAAGTGGGACTACTTGAACAATCATGGTTACATACATGTACATATTTAACATAATTAATTTTACACTGACTAGTAATAGTATTAAAAGTAGTAGTGACTACTGATTGCAAATTACTTTTAAAGATCTTTTCAATGCTGAATTTATGAACTTTACTAAGCTTTTGAGATTTGATTAAATTGGGTCTTTCCTAGACCTAGTGCTTCTTGTTCTTGCACTCATAATTTCTACATGATTAACAGGTACACTGTACATGTACATGTACATGCAATTCTTTTGTGTTTACAGGAAAGGGCATCAGTTGACAGTGCAGAACAGCTTCATCTGTATGATTCGTGTGGAGGAGAAAAGTCACTGGGCGATGGTTGTTCTCATAAGCTAAAATTTGAATTGGCTTTGAGTTTGAGGCGCCCCACCGAACAAGATGAACTTCTGTCGAAGTAGACTCCTTCTTGGCTGCGTTCTCAGGAACAGCAGCTGCGCTCTGGGTAATGGCAGACCAGTTCTGGCCGCGCGAACTGCTGCAGGCGCCCCGGTCATCATGGTCCGTCGCGAGAAGCAGAGCCAGGCCCAGGGCAGCCCCGACGATGACGAGGCGGCCGGCGAGCGCGAGACGTACGGCAAGTTCCTGAGGCGCAACTTGCGCCTCCTGAGCCAGGAGGTGTACGAGAAGCTCAGCTGCTCCAACCTGGACACTATGGTGACCACGGAGCGGACGCTGTGGCGGTTTGCCGGCCCGGAGAGCTTCGGCGAATTCCGGGTGCAGACGGACGGCGACATCGGCGGCCAGAGCTGGGCCCGGCTGGAGCCCAGCCGCAACAACAAGCTGCTCTTCCACGGGCATGTCTGCACGTCCGTGCCCAGGGACGGCGAGACTGCCAGGAGTGGTTACTGCGCCCTGAGGTCCAGACAGAAATTTGTGAGTTTTTGTTTTTGTCGTAGAGGGTGTAGACCTGTTGAACATGGTGATATCAGGGATGTAAGACTTCTGGGAATTTCCGGACTTCCAGAAATGGCGTGATTTTATTTTGTATAAATGTTTTCATGTCAAACATCTCAAACTGCTCATTTTTATCCTTTAAAACCCTAAAAACTGAAGGGCGTCTGCACCCCTACCATGGAAATTGTCAAACTTGAAATAATCAGAATCTTGGTTGTCATTTTTTTTAACTATTTTTTTTTATAAATTCAGGCATCGTTCAATCGTAAGAAGCACATGGATCTGACGCCCTTCAACTCCCTCAACATGCGACTGCGCGGGGATGGGCGAGCCTACATGGTCAACATCATGACGGAAGGCTACTTCACCGATCACCATGACGACATTTGGAGCTACTTCTTATTCACCCGAGGCGGGCCCTACTGGCAGGACGTTTCCGTGAGTATTGTTGAGGGGCTGTCCAACCCTGGTCCACTGGTCCACGCCAGCAATAAAACCATTTCACCTCAGCTGATGTTTAACTCGCACTTTGAGAAGGGCCTTGAGGGAATCCTAAATACCGGGCTCTCTAATTTTTTTGAGATTTGCAATTTCAGTTGTTCATCAGAATCAGTAAAGCGGTTGATATAGATAAGACTTAAGGCTTTGCATGATGGGTGAAACAATATAAGACAAGAGGGTTTGGGGTGACACGATGTTATATACGTAAGGTCTCTTAGAGAAGAGGTTTGGTTCTGAAAAGAGCCCGAGTGATAACTCAACGTTCCGGCCAGTATGCTCTGGCCGTCATCATTCTCCTAAACGTCGAATCTTAAAATTTAGTGGACCCGACGTTTCGATCCTAGCAGGACCTTTCTCAAAGGCAGAGTGATTTTGTTTTATTTGTTATTATAAATTAGAAAAGGTTTTGTACTGTTGAGAAAACTTGTGCTCTGTACTCAGTCATAGCTGAGTTAGTTTCCTAAATGGATGATGTTGTTCAGTTTGTTTCATGAAGGTATAACGTGATGTTTGCGTCGAGGAGAACGTAATTCAATGAGGTTTTGCCCTGCTCGACATGATAAACACTGAATGCTCAGTATTTTGCCCGATGCCTGATGAACAAATTTCAGGCTGCTTGGGCAGGATTCGAACCTGTGACTCCCGCTTTCTTGTGGAGACGTCTTAACCACTTGACCACCAAACTGGTCGAAGCCAAGTGGTGGATTTGAAAATTGTATAGCGGCGGGTACCGCATTGCATCATAGATATAACATGATGTTTGCATCAAGGTGAATGTAATTCAATGAGGTTTTGGCGATGTTTTCGACGTGATAAACACCGAGTGCTCAGCGCTCTGTTTCATGAAGTCCTGAGGCTGTGGTGACCTATGACAGCATCGCTCTTTTAGTTGGATTTCTCGAAGTCAACTTTTTTCTTCACTCGCCCCTTCCTCTCCGTTTCCCAAAGATCCCCTTCTCCAAGTTCTTCCTGTCCAGTCGGGGTAGGATCCAGGACAAGCAGGCTGCCGTGGACCTGCAGTTGGTCAATGCCGTCGGGCTGACCCTCGCCGACGCCATAGACGGTGAATTCGCCCTGGAGATGGACTCCATCTCCGTCTCCTACGATGCCACGCACACGGAGGAATTTGCCTATGAGATGTACAAGTAGCAGCCTGGATGTGCCTCTCAGCATCAATGAACAATACAAAATAATCTTCAACGTTCAAACTGTTTTGTGTTGAGGCCTACTGATTTTGGAGCCTCGGTTACATTGCGTGAGGTTTGGGGCCTCTGGATCCAAGCAACCCAAAAAAAATTATTAACAGATTTATTATTATTATTTTTCTAAATTGGCAAAGAAAACTTTGACTGGACCGGGACTTGAACCCGAGACCCCTGGATTAACCTACCGGTGCTCTATCATCTGAGCTATCCAGCCTTTAGATGGTGGCCTTCCCTAGTAGTCAGCTAGTCTTTGCCATGTTGAGGGCGCCAGTCAGATGCTTTTCAGCGTACCTCAAAGTAAACCACCATGAACCACGATAGGCTCATTTTGCGTCCTCAACAGTCAGCTGAATTGCCAAATGAGGGATAGTGCAATGCCAACTTGCCAAGCAAGACAATGTGCAGGGTATAGGGGACAGCCCAATGCCCTGTTTTGTTCCAGACCTGCACAGTTGCCCTGTGCAACCAGTGAACAGCTGCTAAGGACTGGCCCACTCTCCGACTCTCCCTTGCCAGAACGAGTCATGCCCACTCAAATTGTCCACATTGCGAAAGATATCGTGATTCAGTGATTTACTGCCTCTACCCAAAAATTGGCCCGGAGTAAAGGGTTGACTCTTTGGGGAATCACCATGTCTTGCTTAGAGGCCTGCAGTACAGCATGTACAACCTGAAACAGCCTGATTACGGAGAGACATTTGAGAGGTGGGTGGAGAACTCTGTAAGACTTGAAGTAATCTGAGAAAGGAGCCTCATTCTGGAACAAAGAAAGCTTCTTTCAACCCCTTTCAGCCTGTGGTCCTGCATCAACACCATAACCAAGAGATGTAAGCCCCTTATGAAAAGTTGAAAACACACCATACAAATCACACTCGCTGTCAAGAGTGTCAATATTTCCAGAAAAATAATCCCTCTAGATTCTTTTATTGAAATGTTTATAGATTACAACTGTAAACAGCTAAAAGTTGACACAAAATCAAAGGCACAACTGGTTCTTATTGAAGGATTGAAAACGGTTTGATATCTTTGTTCGATAACTGTCTAGAATAAAAATTCAACCTTTTACTTAGCAGATGACTTATTGTCTCCTTTCTCTTGAAATTTTTGCTTTGGCTTAAAAGCGCAGAATATGCAAAAACCCAGATTTTCTTAAAATATATCTTTCCAATTTTGACTTTCAGTTGGAAAAAAAACCCACTATGAACTGAAGCCCCATACACCCTACTTTTCTTGAAAGTATTTCTTAAACAACTGCAACTTTTGGAAATCAAAAGTCGGACTTTGAGATTTGGTTAATGGTTATTAGTATTAATTAATAGAAAAAATATGCGCATGATATCAGGAGAAATATGGAATTTACAATAAATATTTGTAAAATAAAATTGAATTAACTGCCTGATGCAATCAACAAAGTAATTAAGTTCAATAGGTTTGACATTTTTCAATAGATTTACAATTTGGTAATTTTAGTCAGTAAGCAGTTTGCAACATTTTTGTATATCACCCTAAGTTCAATAGGCATTAGTTATCAAGGAATACATAATTCTTCTCCCTAAATACGGAAAACTGGATTTGGATTTGGAAAGTTTGAAGTTGGCTCAACCATCGTTGCACACATTTCATTAGTACGGTGCAGAGGAGAATATTGTACATATAATCATAACACCACAATCAAATATATGAAAGATTGCACTAAAAAACTGCAGCAGCAGCAAATGTACATATAGATCAATATCCATACATAATTAAGTTTGTAGCTGCAGAAAAAACCCTGAGATACACACATACAGACAGGAGACCCTTATACAGTGGACCATGAACACAGCCCTTTCAAAACCAAGACCTTGGACATCAGTGTCACTTTTCACACTCGTTTAAGACTTTAAGTGCAACAAACACCCGCTGTTGGCAGGTTTCCAATTAAAAAAAAAAAAAAAATTGGGGGGGGGAGATAACTGAGACCAAGCCTCAGCCATAGTGATAGCCATGGTTTTGGAAATGCCCACTGTACATGTTTGTGGAGCCAAGATAGGGCTGTGACCTTTATAACAACTTGATGAGAGGTAGACAGGCCGACTGAATGGCTACAGCTAGGCTGTATCTGGAGCAATGGAGAGGCTATGCTTCCTTCTAGGTAGATGCACTCTTGCCGATAGCATGAGCCGTAGCCCCAGCCTAGTGCCTATTCTGCATGTAGACCTCCTTGTCCTTGACGTAGCCAAACTTCTCGTAGAAAGGAACGTTCCTCTCGGCGCATTCCAAAGTGATCTTGTAGCAGCCCAGATCCTGGCTGAGGAGGGTCAGTGCAGACATGAGCCTGCACACAAGGTTTGGAAGCAGAAATCCTATTCACAATTAGACCTCAGGCTGAGGAAGATGTTTTAAATGCTCACCCACACATCACACACATTTGGCGGGGGTTTGTGGTTCGACTAATGAGTGAGAAACCCTTTAAGTAAATAACTGGTTGAAATTGTCACAAGTTTAAGCATGACAGAGGGCCTGACGTTTCGATTCTAAGGTAAAGTGACAAGGACATACACAGACAGTCAGTCCCTTTGATCCTTCCCATCCTTTTGTTTGATTTCTCTTTGATCTCTAGTCCCTTCAGGTGCACATCTGCATCCCACTTCCTTCCCTTTTGTCCTTCCTCTGTCATGTGTGTCAGGGCTTTCCTTCCCCTGACTGTCTGTGTACCGGTATGTCCTTGTAACTTTGCCCTTGAGAAAGGTCCTGCTAGGATCAAACGTCAGGCCCTCTAACTTTTGAGATTTATGTATTACAGGTCATTTAGTCAGTGAGCAGTTTGCCACAGTTTTTTTGTATTTACTTCAAGTTTAAACTTACAGTTTGCCAAGCTGCTTTCCTCTGTAGTCCTCATTGACAACCACTTCCTCTATTCTTCCACGCTGAAAAAAAAAATATGGAAAATGTTCAAACATGGTTGACCACTGAACTGAGCATTATGAGGGTTTTTTTTTTATTTCAGTGTGATTAAAACCAGCCACCACTCACCAGGCCCCCATGGGAATGGTCTGTCAGAAGGAATCTTAGATGGAGTATTCAGTACGGAGGAAGAATCCTGTATGGGTCTTGGGTAGCTGGGTGTCACCGTAACCATTCCACTTTGCAGCTGGGTTAAACATCACCCACATAAATATGGTTGGGTAATCCTGTCATGGCTGAGGAGGAATCGTTGTCCTACTAAGCAGATTTGGACTCAAAGTCATTCACAGAACAGTTGCAAACTGTTTACTGACGTACACGACAAAAATGCAAGATAAGACTTAAAGGTTTGCATGGTGGAAATACTAAGTGGAAGGTTTGCATGGTGGAAATTAAAGTGGAAGGTTTGCAGTGACACCACCTGGCACTTCTCTTTCAAGAAGGAGTGTGGCTCCGAAAAGTGCCAGTAACTCAACGTTTCGGGTAGTATGTACTCTGCCCATCGCCAGGAGAATGCTGGATTCCAACTATCATCGGGGTATATGCCTGGTGAAAGCGCTCTAGCATGGAGAATGCAAATCTCAATCATGTTTCGGCCTTTGAGAAAGGTTTCTGCTACTGAGGTTGAATCTTCAGGCCCTCTAACATTTCTGAACTGAGCAGATTTTCATGTCGAGGCAGTTGGTGAAACTAGCCCCTGGTCTTGGTCAGGGTCAGTCTTGGGTTCCACTTTTTTTTCTTCCACCCCCCCCCACCCCCACCCTCCCACGTCAGATGATAGGGCAGGAGGTCACTTACCAGTGCACATTCATGGATGAACTTCTGCTCCAGAATGAGCGTGGCAGAGGCCACAACCAGACCTCTACTCGTGTCCTCTATAACGGCGACATAGTAGCACTTGCTTCGCTTCATGTCGTTGAATCTTTCTGCACGGGAAAACAATCCCAGCTGAAGTGTCAAGAATTGAGGGGGGGGGGGCTTGATGCTTTGAGATTTCAGTCTATTCACGGTGAAGGCAGCAAGTTCAGGGAGATTTGCGCAAGGGCAAAACCTCATTGAATCGGTAAAGGTCAAAAGATTGCCACAGTTTGTGTCTTAAACCATTCAGCATTCAATAAAAGAAATCCTGTGAAGGTTTTAGCTCAAATGGTTATCTGAGAAAGCAGAAAAAGGCAAAAAACCATTGCGGTTTTCGCACTGTTCTGTAGTGTAAGAAATAGTTTACTACCGGTACTCGCGAGTATTTGTGAATGTTTGAGTGAAGAATTCTCGAGAAATACAGCATCCCAGACTGTAAGATTTCAACATGAGGATTCTATCATGACCATCTACAACCTGTGTAAATTAGAAGGAAATCTGTGAACATCGATGTTTTCCGATCTTCCCAAAGTTGTATTGGGCCTTTAAAATAAACAGAACAACAACTCACCAAGATACTTGTCCTCGGTTATATCTCCAACACTAGTAAGCTCTGCAAGAAGCTGCACATAACCTAGTTTGAAATAGAAAAACAAAATGAAACATCTTTGTTTTTTCTTCTTAAGAAAAGGATCCTGTCCCCAACAACAGACAAATTCAATCTAGTTGCCTGCTATCATTTACTTTTATAATGAATTGACTGTTCTAGTGTTCTTCATAATTACACTACACTCAAGTTTACACATTTTTTTTGTATTCACTTCAATTATGTCTAAACATGTCCAAATGAATAATAATTATTAATAATCATCCTTTTGGCGACACAAACAAATTTCAGGTGGCCAAATACCATTTCATAGTGTCGGCAGATAACAAAGGGCACCTTAATATCTACTCTTTGGAATGGAAAAATTTGAACAAGTTAGCTGAAATGATCAAAGGCTGAACGGTGATGTTTCACTGATAAATATCTAGAGTCTTCTACTTCTAGGTCTGGCAATATTTGAGTTTAATACCAAAAAAAAGTCTTGAAAAAACCCCCATATAAAACCACAAAAGCACACCTATTATTATGTAGAAAATAGACATTGTCTGGCACAACCACTCGCCCAAAAAAGAAATACTTACAGCTTTCTCAAAATTCATGAATTTGTGACACGTGTGTGTGGCGCGTATGTAGGAATAGTGAAGTGCATGTTTTGTACACAGCAATGTGCTGCTTGTCGTCTGGTTACCACATAAGTGCCACAAAATCATGATTTTTGGGAAAACTGTGTTATTCGTTGAAAAGTGTTTGTGCCAGTCAGTGTCAATTTCCTACATAATAATTGATGGTCTATTGTGGATTTATATATTTTTGTCCACCCTTTGACGGTGTACTGTAGGTAATGTATCAAACTAAAATCTTTCGGTCTGTCTGTAGCTGCCGCTTGCTTGCTCAGCACCCAGGCCCACCGATGGAAAGGACCCGCCAGGAGGGCCATATAAGGCCATTCCCACTACGAAAATAATCGCGATTTGAATTGCGATTAAACAAAACCTTTTTGGGGGGGAGGGTCGTGTCCACACAGGACAAAAAATTGCGTCGCAAGAAATCGCAAGCCGATTTTTGGTTAGCAGTTGTGGTCTAATGATGGGTGTGTCCTTGAGGGTGGCCCATGCAGGGAGATATATAAACAAGCACGGCACTTCCTGTCACTGTCAATCAGAGCGTGAGCGGTGCATTGTGGGATAAAAAAAAGGTGCGATTCAGTGGAGCATTCCCACACACACCGTGTCGCAAATGAACACAATTATTTGAAAAAGTCTCACTCTTGTCTTATCCCGATTCAAATCCCACTAATACTGTAAAAAATAGTAATAATCGCATTTATTGTGTCAATGCACGCAGAGAAAGTGGAGTTTGAATCACGATTCAAATCAAGATCCAAATAATCAGGTTTATTTGGTGTACAAAGTGAAAACTAGTTGCGGTAACCGTAAAGCTCATCCTCCCGAAGGTCGGAGATGAGGGTTACGACTACCGCAACTAAGTGAACACGGCTCTAGTTTCGCAAATATACTCCGACTTGGGCAGAGGGAGGACCACGGCTGAAGAAGGGACCACTGACCAACCTCTGTCCAAGTCCCCCGTGCTCAGTGGTCGCATGACCAGCGAGTCCCCCGGATTGGACGGCGACAGCGGCGGGTTGAAGCTGACCTTCGACCTCCCCGCAAAGTCCATTCCGGTCAGCAGGCTTTCGTCGAACATGAGGGTGTTCTCCAGTCCATTCTGTGGGTCAAGTAAGTATAATATACGCAAAGTGGACGCAGGTTTAAAAACAAGTCTACAAGGGCGAGGGAAAACACTTGGGAGGCCACTAGTAGTAGTAGTAGTAGTAGTATCCTCCAATAACCGGTTTTCGACGATATAAGGACTTTTCTTCAAACTGAACAATGTGGACGAAAGTATCACACTAAAAGAGGTCCCAGTCACTTTGTCCACACCACAGACTATTAGAATAATCATAGAGAAGGTTGATCAAGCCTGTCACTTCCGTAAGATTACCCGGTTTTGTTGACGTCCGCGGCGCACCGCGCAGTAAGCATCGTCACCTATTTTTGTCAGTGTTGTTTAGTAAGGTGTCCCAGTCAGCCAAACGCAAAATAAATTCTTAAAGTAACTCAAAATGCTGTGTGGCACTGTAAAATTCTTCCCTGTATTATTTTTTTGTATTCATCTTTGTTTTTGTTTTTCCACACTGCTTCTAACACTTTCCTCAAATCATTCATAATTTATGCTTAAAACGTATTGGTCTTGTTAATGTCTTCTTTTGTGACGTTTAAAAAAAACTCCACAATCCTCTTTCTCACTGCTTCTTCAGTTATGACCTTTCCCAATGTCACTCCAGAGACACATTTCCTCCTTCTTGGTACTTTCTCTAGCTGCCCTTTTATTTTTTTCATTTCTTTAAAAAGCCTATTGGGCCATGTTACTTTTTGTCTTTAAATAATAATAAAAAAAATATTTTAAAAATTATATAAGCGAG
Source organism: Luidia sarsii (assembly GCA_949987565.1). Taxonomy (NCBI): domain Eukaryota; kingdom Metazoa; phylum Echinodermata; class Asteroidea; order Paxillosida; family Luidiidae; genus Luidia; species Luidia sarsii. The sequence goes on along the minus strand of OX465101.1, from coordinate 11,617,798 downwards.
ATGCTCTATAGGAGCCTCCATAGTTTTTACCCAGACCGGACTGCCTCAAGTTGCGTGATATATTTTTTTTCTACGGATGTTGGGGTTTGTTATAGTACACTCAGATTTCTTTTAGGACCAACAATAAAGAAAACTGGAGCTTCGAAGCAACTGCCAATTTTGTACCTAGGAAAATAGACCCCAAAAGAGCAACTTTTTGAATAACATGAGTTTGGCCTACTGGAAAAGCCTTAACTTTCCACATTTTCGGTGACGGACAAGAGCAGGAAACCAACTGTAAGATACGAAGTCTGAGATCGTTATACGGAGTTGTTTTCATAGTGCGATGTGAGTTAGAAGGCTAAGCGTCGAAAACGTGTAGCGTCGAAAACGGGGGTTCCCACGATACTAGTACTAGTACTACTAACTAGTAGTAGTCCGAGTAACTTGGACCCGACAAGTCACCCTTTTTTTTATCAAATTTTGAAATTTGGAGGGCACCCGTCCCTCCAAATTTCAAAATTCGATAAAAAAAGGGTGACTTGTCGGGTCCAAGTTACTCAGACAAGGAGGCCACCATATGCTCTAACTGGGCTGGATACCTCAGATGGAAGAGCACTGGTACACAAAACAGAGGTCTCGGGTTCAAGTCCCATTCCTGTTAATATGTGTTATTTCTGTTTGGTCAACCGCTCTGAGTAATTTTGTAATGTTCCCAAAATGCAATCAATTCATAGCGACATTGCTTGGTGATCATTACCTCCATTCTATTTCTGTGGTTACTGCTCCCGTTAGCTTCCTACTTCTACTTGGCGATCATTTACACCACTTTCTGAGACAAAATTCACCCGGGATGAGTTGCCGACGACGACAAACTTTTCGAGTCGTGGCGACGTCTGGTCCCTTAACTTCCCCCTTTACAACTCACATCGAATGGCAAAACATCTGTGGAGCTCCCGACTATTTTCAGAGACTGCATGTACGCATGTACGGCTTGAAATTACACGTTTGTCTATGGGAGCTGACGACAAGCGACTTAAGCCATTGCCCATGAACACTGTGTTATACCAAGTCGTAGCCATTGCCCATTGAACTACCGTCCAGTGTGTGTGCACAACATCAACACTGCAGGCCAAAACACACACACGCACGTTCTCAAATTATTGCGTCAAAAATCTTTCTCTTCCTGGTTGTTGTACTAAAAACGGTAGAGTAGAAATTTGTCATTTCTTGAGATTGGAAAATGCAAAACTTGTTCGGATCGCCGGGCTTTGCCGGTGAAATCATCAAGCTGAACGTCGGTGGGGCTAGGTAAGACAGGAATAGTTGACTCCAGACAATTTTAATATTATGACTATGACAAGTACGAAGTATGACTTCAGTATTTTTTTATAAATAGCATTTATCAATATCAATATCAATATCATAATTCATAGACTAGTATAATTGAGTATTTATAGAAAGAAGGGTATTAATTAGTACTTCGTTGTAGACTGTCAGCCCTTTTCAGGGAAATAGCTAGTTGCGGTACTGTCTCATGTAAAACCTCATCCTCCAGAAAGGTCCCCAACCCTCGGGAAGATGAGGGTTACGGTCTTACCGCAACTAGGAAATAACTGGGTGCTGAATCATGTTGAAGCATGCACTGCTAGTACTGTACATGTATTTGCAATGGTGTTGACTGTTGAGTGAGATGGGCGGGTCTAGTCAGTAGTCTGTACTCTGTAATAATACGCAGTGGCTGTTGTTACGGCAGTCGTCCGTGTGGTTCCCTGACTTCACAGTATTTGTCAGGATGTTTAGCTCTTGGAACCAGACTATCAGCTAATAGACTGGTTCAACCAGCCTGCAATGCTGACGAAATACGATCAAGTCAGGGAACCACACGGACGACTGCCGTAACAACAGCCACTGCAGTAATAATATTGATGAAGTTTGGGATACCTGCCCATCTTTGTTTACTCAATCAATGGACGGCCAAAATATTATTTTGTAGGCCCTAGGGCAGTAGGGACCTTGTACTAGTACAGTAGTAGTAGTATAATATAGTACTAGTACTACTATTAGTAGTACTAGTACTATAATATAGTACTAGTACTACTATTAGTACTACTACTAGTCCGAGTAACTTGGACCCGACAAGTCACCCTTTTTTTATCGAATTTTGAAATTTTGAGATTCGGGTGACTGTCACCCGAATCTCAAAATTTCAAAATTCGATAAAAAAAGGGTGACTTGTCGGGTCCAAGTTACTCGGACTAGTAGTAGTACTACTAATTTAGTATAGTACTATAATAATATTATTATTAATAAATAGCATAGCCATAGAAAACGTGGGTATTATAATTTACATCATGTATCCTTTTTGTTTCTACAAGTTCAACACAATTCATAAAAAAATACACATACCGGTATATACCGGTAATTATAATGAACTTAGTTATCAACTCAATAACTTTTTATGTTTTAGCTAGTTTTAATGCAAAGTTGCCCAAACAAGGCCGAAAAGCCACTCAAGATTAAGGGCTAGCTAGAAAGAAGATAGAGAGGGACTCAGGAGGGCCGGAGATAAGAATAAAAAAAAGGAATAGGAACTACAAATAAAAGTACTAGTACTAGTACTTGTAGTACTAGTACTAGTAGTACTATTAACTATTGTACTAGTACAATTCTACTACTACTGAGTACTGGTACTATCACTAGTACTACAGGTACTAGTACTAGTAGTAGTAGTAGTACTAGTGCTAGAACCAGTAGTAGTAGACTATCTGACTATAATGTTTACTAAGTGTGGCCCTTGTACACCTGTTTGATGTTTTGATTTAATATTTTGATTGTCGCACAATCAAAATATTAAAATTGTGAAAAAAGGGTGGGCAAAAAAATGCTGCACCTACAGTTACTGTAGCTACTCATGGACTAAGTTAAACGACTAAAATACAAATTTTACACATTTATTTTATTGTCTGAGACCTTACTTCTCAATCCAGATTCCCATTAGACTGTTTAATGCAGAATCCTTCAACAAATGCATTAAAATGTGAAATTACAAACTACAAATGCACATCAAGACACTTTGAATTTAAGTTAAGTCTGTGGCCTTGTGTGGGGGCAACAAAAATTGGTTCTTCTTCTTAACCAAACCCGTTGAACTTTGGTTGCAGGTTTTCCACATCCAAGCAAACGCTGTCATGTGTTCCAGACTCCTTTTTCTCCAGGTATGTACGGTCCAACCAAAAGGCTGTCTGTCAACCTCTGTCAAGGCCAAATAAAAAATATATATTCTAGCGTCAGATGCCTTTTTGGAAAAAAAAGGAAGGAGGATGCCCCCTTTTTTTCTTCTTTTTTTCAAAAATGGCCGACCGCCCCATTTATCCAAAACAACTGGCTGGGTCATTTTTTTCCAAGATGACCGCCAGTTTTTTCTTTTTTCAAATCAAAAAGTTAACACGTGCAAAATGGCAAATAAACAATTTCCACAGTGATGACTGAGTAAATAAAAACTACGCTTTAAAAAAAAAATTCCCAGAAAAAAATAATGAATTTTACACTTTTGGGGTTTATCAAAAAAACACTGCCAGCCTCGAAAAAAGGTGATTTCTACACAGCCAAACATTACCCAGAGGAATATTATGCATGTTTTCTTTTAATGCAGTAGTTGTAAAAAACATTTATAAGACCTCTATTCTTGTTTTATTTGGCTCACTAACTGGCACAGTTAGAGCTCTATAAATAAACTAGAGTTCGCACTTGTCGCGTGACCTGTGCCAACAAGGGGAGTGCGATGTCATTACCAAACAGGGCAAACTAGACGCGATGCGTCGAAGACTGCACACGTACTGGTACACGTACACGAATGTTCGAACACACACACGTATACATGTAGAATGTGTGTGTACCAAAACTATAGCACCAGTAGTTCAGTGGCACAATGTTTTTAGAAAGGAAAGGTCGCTAACAGTTGACCGGACACAGTGGCACCCGCCACCACCTGAAAGTGTTGCAGGCCTGCTAAGAATCTGGCAGGGTCCAGGCCCTTAAAATGCACGGTGAACAACCCGACTTTCAGGACACTTTTCCCCATTCTTATTACACGCGATTGTCACTAACATCCAGGCACTTCGAGCTGAAGTTGCCCTCTTTGGCAATGTGGGATGCGCCTCCATTTCGGCACACATTCGTACTGCGCGTTGATAGGGCAGTGCTTACTCTAGTTTGTTTATAGAGCTCTATGGGGAAATGACTTACATTTGACATGTTTTTCACCCTGTCTGCAGTTTGATGAGTGGTCGTATTTCTTCAGTCAAAGACGAAGAGGGAGCTGTAAGTAGTCTTTGGATCTATAAAGTGCTAGTGTTTTTTTATGTGTAATGGAAGGAATGAATTATAAATGGGAACTGTATTTCAGGCTGGGTTTGAACTTGTAGTAAACAAACATTTACGAGCGGCGCTTTTTCAGTGGTTGTGCCAATTGCCCGTCCGTCTCATCACACCATCATCTGCTTCCTGCTTTGCTCGCCCATCAAGCCCCATCATCATCGCCATCATTGTCATCCCCATCATCGCCATCATTGTCATCCCCATCATCGTCATCGTCATCAAAGTGGAAGGTTTGCAGTGACACCATGTAGCACTTCTCTTTCAAGAAGGAGTGTGGATCCGAAAAGGGCTGGTAACTCAACGTTTCGGGCAGTGTGTACTCTGCCCGTCGTCTCCTGACGACGGGCAGTGTCTCCTGATGACGGGCAGAGTACACACTGCCCGAAATGTTGAGTTACCGGCCCTTTACAGAGTCACACTCTTTTCAGAGCCACGCTACAGGGTGTCACCGACCGCGAACCTTCCATTTCCACCATTCAAGGCAAAGGTCGTGAACTTCTGCTATTCTCACCATGAATACCTTCAAAATCTCATCTCTTCAGATTCTTAATCTCCTTCCTCTTTACTACAGATTTTCATCGATCGTGACCCGACAGCATTTGCGCCGATCCTGAACTACCTCAGGACCAAGGATATCAACCTGAAGGGCGTGGACATACAGACGCTGCGGCACGAGGCAGAGTTTTATGGGATAGCACCACTCGGTGAGCAAAAAAAATGTCCACCCCCCAAAAAAACACAAAAAAACAAATCTTAAAATTTAGTGGGCCTGACGATCCGTTTCGATCCTAGCAGGACCTTTCTTAAAAGCTCTGCCTTTGAGAAAGGTCCTGCTAGGATCGAAACGTCAGGCCCACTAAATTTTAAGATTTGCATTTTGGTAATTTTAGTCAGTAAGCAGTTTGCAACATTTTTGTATATCACAAAAAAAAAATCAAAATCAGAGGATCCCGATGATTCCATCCTTACATAATCTTTCTCACTTGATGAGAAAATGATGTGCAGTGAACCAACACTAAGGCCTACGTAATTCCTGAACCAAACATGGCAAATCCATTTCTTTTATTCACAAGCATTTGTAATTTTGTATACCAAAATAACGTTGAATGATGTACATTGTGTTGGCCATGGTTGCAATGTGCACGGAAACATGTTCACATACAATTATCAACGTCGTCTCTGCATAGCAAATGGGGATAACTGCGCTCTGGTTTCGGTTTTAACAATCGCTAAAAGTCTGGCTGACCTCATTGTAACGGGAGTCCACTGTTATTGGTGCAGATAAGACTTGTAGATAAGGTTTGCATGGTGGAACTATTAAGTGGAAGGTTTGCGGTGACACCATGTAGCACTTCTTTTTCAAGAAGGATTGTGGCTCCGAAAAGAGCCGGTAACTCAATGTTTTGGGTAGTGGAGGTACACTCCTAATGACGGGCAGAGTGCTACATGGTGTCACCGCAAACCTTCCACTTTGTTATTGGTGTGTAAGCAAATCGAAGGACCTTCAATTGCAGGATCTGTGATTTTTGATTTGATTTTGGTTTTTAATAGTGAAGAAGCTGTCCCTTTGTGAGGAGTTGGAGAGGTCGTCTTGTGGCAATGTCTACTTTCATGCCTGCCTGCCTGCACCGGGTAAGTCAGCAAGGGCCCTGAGGATATAAAGAAGGCTTGCAATGGGAAGCAATGGGAGTCTACCACATGTAGCAGTGAATTCACATCCGGCACAGTGTGGGGAGGGGAGTTAACTGTGCGACCATTTTTGATGTTGATGTAGCCACCCTAAGAAAGGGCACCATTGTACACGATGCAGTGGTGAAAAACCAAATTTGGACAAGAATCCTCATTAATGCAGTACAGGGTCACAAGTTAGAAATCTCAACAACAAAAAAGATGATAGGGCCTGACGTTTCGATCCCAGCAGGACCTTACTTAGTTTTTTTAAGGATTTTTGACAGGAATTTTGTTCAGCAATGAGATTTTCAGCCTAATAAATTGTACATATAGGAACTTATTATTAATACTATGATTTATGCTAAGGTAATTTATGCATCATCTCAAGAGTTAGAGGGCCTGATGTTTCGATGCATGCAGGACCTTTCTCAAAGGCAAAGTTGAGAAAGGTCCTGCTGGGATCGAAACGTCAGGCCCCCTAACTTTTGAGATTCATGTATTGCAGGTCATTTTAGTCAGTGAGCCGTTTGCAATAGTTTATTTGTTAGCTTCATTTATACATCATGATTTATCCTGTTGTTTTTTTTTCGTTTTTTGGGGTTTTTTTTTGGGGGGGGGGGTTGGTCATTTTCAATGTAGCCTTTCCACCAAGGCTGGAGCGGGGTGACCATCGACACAGTCTGTCTGTGGACGCCGACGTCCGGCCTAGACCCTCGCTGGCCAGGGGGACGTCACTGAGGGAGCCGTGCCAGCGGCCAGTGTCCACTGCCGAGATCCGCACACCTCGCTCTGACCTCGAGATGCCCTTTGGTGAGTGAGGATGGAAGGGGGGGGGGAGGCCGTGGGCTCTGTGCTGAATGAATTGACGCGGCATCACTCTTGCTCTGTCACCCTCTTACTCTCTCTTCTCTCTTCTCTCCTTTGCTCTCTAGCCCACTCTCTCTCTCTCCCTATTCCTGTCTCTTTCTCTCGCTTTCTCATTTGCTCTCTTCCTGTCTCTCCCTCTTCCTCTCTCTTCCCCTCTCTCTAACTCTCTCTTCCTCCCTCTCCCTCTCCCTCTCCCTCTCTCTCCCTCTTTTTCTCTCACTCTCTCTCTCTCCCTCTCTCTCTCCCTCTCTCCCTCTGTCTGTCTCCCTCACTTCCTTGTTTTCTCTCTCCCACTCTCCGTCCCTCTCTCCCCCTCCCTCCCCTCTCACTCTATCCCCCTCCCTATTTCTCTCTCTCTCTCTCTTTTTCCCTCTCCCTCTCTCTCCCTCTCCCTTTCCCTCTCTCTCCCTCTCTCTCTCACTCTCTCCCTCTGTCTGTCTCCCTCACTTCCATGTTTTCTCTCTCCCACTCTCCGTCCCTCTCCCCCCTCTCTCCCCTCCATGCCCTCTCTCACTATCCCCCTCCCTCTTTCTCTCTGTCTCCCTCTCACTCTCTTTCTCTCTCTTTCCCTCGCTCTTTTCTCTTCCGTTTGCTCTCTCCCACTCTCTCCCTTGCTTTTTCTCACTCGCTCTGTATTTCTCTCTCACTCTTTCCCTTTCTCTCTCTCCCCCACTACCAGGTTTTCTCTCTCCCTTTCTCTGCCACTCTGTCCTTTCCTCTCTCTCCCTCTCCCTCCCCCTCTCCCCTTTCTCTATCCCTTTCTCTGTCCCTCTCTCTCTCACCATCTCTCTGTCTCTCCCTCTCTCTCTCCCTCTTCCCTCTCTTGCCAACTTCTCTCTATATCTCTCAGTCTACCTCTGCTTCACTGTGAAGTGGCCCAGAGCAAAAACGATCGGTGCTATTTAAAAAGCAGAAAAACTGTAATCAACCTCTCCCTCCCCCTCTCTCCCTTTCTCTCCCCCTTTCTCTGGCTCTCTTTCCCACCATCTCTCTCTCTCTCTCTACCCTCCTCCCTCTCTCTCTCTCCCCTCTCTCGCCAACTTCTCTCTATATCTCTCAGTCTACCTCTGCTTCACTGTGAAGTGGCCCAGTGCAAAAACGGTCGCTGCTATTTAAATAGGAAAAAAAAAATTGTAATCAATACTCAAAGTGATATACAAAAATGTTGCAAACTGCTTACTGACTAAAATTACCAAAATTTAGTGGGCCGGACGTTTTAGTGGGCCTGACGTTTCGAGAAAGGCTCTCTGCCTTTGAGAACGGTCCTGCTAGGATCGATCGAAACGTCAGGCCCACTAAATTTTAAGGTAATCAATACTCGGCAGATGCCTGCATGGATCCGAGGAAGGTGCTGATCGTGGCCGGCCACCACAACTGGATCGTGCTGGCCTACGCCCACTACGTCTGCTGCTACCGCATCAAGGAGTCCACGGGCTGGCAGCTGGTCTTCACCTCCCCCCACCTGGAGCGCACCATCGAGCGGGTGGCCCTCAACTCCCGCGTGCCCCTCAACCAGTCGGAGGGCAAGGAGAAGATGGTGGCCGTCTCCTACGGCGGACAGATCCGCCTCTGGAGCTGCCAGGACGAGACCAGTCGCAGCGAAGTCGGTGAGGGGCGCCGGGCGCAGACGGCGGCGAAGACCGGGCCGCACCACGCGCACAAATCCAATCTCTGTTGAATTCTCTGTTGAAATGGGGCCAAGTAATTGCTGATTTTTTGTAATGAAGGACCGATAGGTACATCTCAAACGTTTTGAGGGCCTGGCGTTTGGATCCAGGGCAAAGCTTTCTCATCCCACCATTCAGAAGGTTCCTCCTTGTTGGAAACCTGTCATAGCCGAGGTGGATTTTTTTCATGCTGAACAGATTTTCGCTCTACAGCGCCTCTATTAAGTCCTTCTAGATTGGTTGGCTTTTAAGACATCAGTGTACTGATTTACCCAATAGTCCATGCAGGGTCTTAAGTTTGAAATAGGGCACACTTATAAGTTCCAATCATGGAGTGGGGGGTATTTGAGGCACAGCACAAACTCCCCCCTTTTTGCCTCCAGAAATGGTTCATAGATAGTCTTCTCATCTCTTCTCTCCCGCCCTCAAGGTACGTTTGATCTGGCCGTCCACGTAGACTCACTGTTCTTCATCGGTAGCCAGCTGGTGGCCACCAGCCACACGGGAAAGGTGGGCGTCTGGCACGCCGTCACCCAGCACTGGCAGGTAAGGATGCGACCTCGGCCAGTCGTGCCGTTTGCAGTCTTTCTGTCAGGAGACTCGGTGGCCATGCCCACTTTTATTGAGACCGACAGCGCTCAACCAGGTTGTATGACAGGGCTTGAAATGGCTGAAATGTCCACTCTTAAGGCCTCTACCTTTGTTGGCCCTTTCACTGGCCTAAATCCCCATTCAGGCCACTTAAAAGCCATTGCATCTGTTGGCCATTTTCGCTGGCCTAAATCCTGCCCAAATCCCCTATGAGGCCATATAAAAAGGCTGTTGTGTCTATGGCATTATTCACTGGACCAGATACCCTCTGAAATGACTGCAGGCCAGTGCATCTGTTGGCATTTCATTGGCCTAAATCCCCATTGAGGCCACTTAAAGGCCATTGAATCTGTTGGCCATTTTCACTGGCCTAAATCCTGCCCAAATCTCCTATGAGGCCATGTATATAAAGGCAATCGCCTCTATGGCCTTATTCACTGGCCATGGGCCAGTGCATCTGTTGGCCCTTTTCACTGGCCTGAATCCCCTATGAGGCCGCCGAAAGGTGATTTTGTCTCACCGTGTCACTGTGTCAATCTTCTCCCCATCTTTGCTCAGACCCAGGAGATGTGTGCCATCGCCAGCCACGATACAGCAGGCTCCTTTCTTCTGCTCGGCTGCACCAATGGATCCATCTATTACATCGGTAGGTGCTCCCCCCCCTCCCCCGACCCCCTCAATTGCCCGCGGATACGGTCATCCATCATTATGGCCACCCCTAAGCCCTCTTCTCATTTTTTTTGGGGGGGAAACTTTTACTGGGCCGGGACTTGAACCTGAGACCTTTTTTTTTTCCGTACCAGCGCTCTTTACCATCTGAGCTATCCAGCCCTTAGATGGTGGCCTTCCCAAAAAGTCAACTAGTCTTTGCTAGGATGGGGGGGGGCAGTCAGAAGCATTCAATCATTAACTGCTATACATCTCCAGGGATCACTTCCCACTCAGCCTCGGCAACAGGCGTAGGGGGTGGGGGAGTTGATACTGGCTGATAACCAGAGAACTAGAGACGGGTTGGCGGTTTCTGTTCTCTCCGGGTTTTTTCATTCTGTTTTCTGGTTTCCGAGTTTTTCTCTTATGCCAGTTATTTGATCTTGAAAAGGGGGATTGGATGGATTCTGGATGTTATGCTATCGGTAAATAGATAAAAAAATGATGGAAGCCATGATGTATTCAAGATCATGATTATGGTTGACATGTTAACAGCGCCACCAATATACAGGGAAAGTACATACACTTGGACTAGTTAGAGGGCCTGACGTTTCGATCCTAGCAGGACCTTTGGTCCTGCTAGGATCGAAACGTCAGGCCCTGTAACTATTTTGGAGATTCATGTTTTGCAGGTCATTTTAGTCAGTGATCAGTTTGCAACAGTTTTTGTTTTGACACTTGGACTAGGTAAAAACACAGAATAGCGCCCTCTCTTGCGCAAAGTCTGCCACAACAGTGCTGAGATTTTGCATCGCCAGCGTACCTATGACCTCATTTTCTCTTTGTTTGATTTTCAGACATGCAGAAGTTTCCCTTGAGGATGAAGGACAATGACCTGCTGGTCACTGAACTCTACCGTGACCCCAGCAGTGATGCCGTCACAGCCTTGAGTGTTTATCTCACTCCTAAGACCAGTGAGTCCGCTAGAATTTCATTTCATTTTGTTCCCCTCAAATTTCCCAGCAGTTTTGTGGACAGTTCACCTCAGTCCTAGTGGTTTCTATAGTAGGACCAAGCCTCAGAACCCTTGCCCTATTTACCTTTTAAAGCCTACTCCATGCTAGCCAACTGTATGGTGCATTTTGTGGCATTGATTTGCCATTGTATGTTTTAGATCAATCAATATTCTGCATCGCAATGTTTACTGTTTTATTGTAAATTATTTGTTCACTCATGTTTTTCTCTCACCACTCTCTCTCCCTCTCTGTCCCTCTCCCTCTCCCCCTCCAACTCCCTCTCCCTCTCCCTCTCCTTCTCCCTCTCCCCCTCCAACTCCCTCTCCTTCTCCCTCTCCCTCTCCCTCTCCCTCTCCCTCTCCCTCTCCCTCTCCCCCTCCAACTCCCTCTCCTTCTCCCTCTCCCTCTCCCTCTCCCTCTCCCTCTCCCTCTCCCTCTCCCTCTCCCTCTCCCTCTCCCTCTCCCTCTCCCTCTCCCTCTCCCTCTCCCTCTCCCTCTCCCTCTCCCCCTCCCCTCCCTCTCCCTCTCCCTCTCCCTCTCCCTCTCCCTCTCCTCTCCCTCTCCCTCTCCTCTCCCTCTCCCTCTCCCTCTCCCTCTCCCTCTCCCCCTCCCTCTCCCTCTCCCTCTCCCTCTCATTCTCCCTCTCCCTCTCCCTCTCCCTCTCCCTCTCCCTATCCCTCCCCCTCTCCCTCTCCCTCTCTCTCTCCCTCTCCCTCTCCCTCTCCCTCTCCCTCTCCCTCTCATTCTCCCTCTCCCTCTCCCCCTCTCCCTCTCCCTCTCCCTCCTTTCCTGTCTCCCTCTCTCTCTCCCTCTCCCTCCTTTCCTGTCTCCCTCTCTCTCTCCCTCTCCTTCTCCCTCACTCCCTCTACCTCTCCCTCCTTTCCTGTCTCCCTCTCTCTCTCCCTCTCCCTCCTTTCCTGTCTCCCTCTCTCTCTCCCTCTCCCTCCTTTTCTGTCTCCCTCTCTTCCTTCCACCTCACCATGGACCCTCAGGCTTGTCAGGCAACTGGATTGAGATAGCCTATGGGACGAGGTCAGGCAAGGTGAGGGTCATTGTCCAGCACCCCGAGACTGTCGGCCACGGACCCCAACTCTTCCAGACCTTCACCGTCCACTGCAACCCCATCTCCAAGGTCATGCTGTCGGAGAAGCATCTCATCTCGGGTAAGGACGCCGACCTGTCCTGTGTTTTCCTCCAATATTGCTGTCGGGCCAAAGAACTGAGCTTGCATTTCCAAAACTGACAGTTGGTGAGGTCACCAGATCAGGAGTAGATGTTCAGCAAGCCCTACGATGCGGAAGGTTTGCGGTGACACCATGTAACACGTTTCGACAAGTAATCATCAGGAGACAGTGACGGCCAGAGCATACTGGTGGAAACGTCGAGTTACCACTCAGGTTCTTTTCAGAACCACACCTCTTCTTTAAGAGACCTTATACATGGTGTCACCGCAAACCTTCCTATATTGATTCACCCACCATGCAAAGCCTTAAGTCTTATTTATTTGCATTTTGGTAATTTTAGTCAGAAAGCAGTTTGCAACATTTTTGTATGTCACTTTTGTAGGTTTTTCTGTTTTTTGAATGGAAATGGGGGGAGGGGAACAGTCCCTTTCACATTGAAACAAAAGAAAAACTTCCCTCTCTCAGTTTGCCAGGAGTACAATCATGTCCGCACCTGGAACGTGACTCGGTTCCGGGGCATGATCTCCACCCAGCCAGGCTCCACGCCCCTCAACTCCTTCAAGATACTCTCCCTGGAAGAACCCGAACCCCATCCCACCTACGCAGCCGGAAACAATTTCGGTGAGCCACAAGAGAATGACTAATCCTCACTTCATTAGTCCCTCTTTTCTTTCACCTTCTCTGTCCCCTTTCTCCTTTGATCTCCCACCTCCCTCCTGTCCCTTTGATCCTCTCCACCCTTTTGTTTGGTTCCCCTTTGATCTCTCCCTCCCTTTGTGTGTACATCTGCATCCCACTCCCTTCCCTTTTGTCCTTCCTCTGTCATGTGTGTCAGGGCTTTCCTTTCCCTGACTGTCTGTGTATGTCCTCGTCACTTTGCCTTTGAGAAAAGTCCTGTTAGGATCGAAACGTCAGGCCCTCTAACTTTTGAGATTCATGTTTTGCAGGTCATTTTTTATTGTCAGTGAGCAGTTTGCAACAATTTTTGGTATTTAGATACCAGGGGGGTAGATATTTTCTGGGAAAGCCACCATGTAAGGGCTAGATACATGTGTAGCTTAGCTGTTAAGATTGCCAGAACGTTAAGCCAGATGTCTCAGGTTCAAGTCAAAAGTCCTGAGCCATTTTTCAAAATTGTTTAGGAATTCCCAGTGAGTCTAGCACATTGCTTCTTGGGATGGCCAGAGTATCCCAGTTGAAAACCTCATGAATATCCATGGAGGTTGCCTAATTAATATTTGTTGAAATAACTTGTTTCGTTTTTGTTTTTTTGTTTTTTTACAATAGTGAACAAAAGGCATGAATCTATGTATCAACTTTACACGTATGTAGTTATGTACATTATAGGCATTGAACACTTTACATGATGACCAATGGCTCACAGCAACTAGATAGAATCCTCATGTTGAAATCTTACGGTCTGGGATGCTGTACTTCCCTAGGAAATCTTCACTCAAACGTTGACAAATTGTTTAGTACTCGCAAGTGATAATCTATTTCTTACACTATCGAATGTTGCAAAAACTATGATGTTTTTTTTTTACCTTTTTCTACTTTATCAGATCACCATTTGAGCTAAAACCTTCACAGGATTGCTTTTGTGGGATGTCCAATGGTTTAACACACAAACTGTGGCAATCCTTTGACCTTTACCAATGTTGTATTGGGCCTTTAAGAAAGAAAAGTTATACAGATCCTCGACTACTTTGTGTCATCTGCAAAAGTTCCTTGGGTGTGCGATGAATATCCATCGGAGTAATCGGATCCATATTTTTGGGTTGCGTCACTAGGTATTTGTGACCCGGCACAGTGCCATGAGCAATATCCCACCAAAACACTTTTCCAGTAAACAACGCCTGAAGTCAAAGTATCTTCTCAATTCGATTAAAAATCAATTTTAGTTTTTTTGTATTTTCGGAAAGTTAATGTATTAGATGATGTTATGTCCAAAGGATTTTTCCGAAATCTGTCTCTAAATGTTGAATAAACGAAAATTTCGGGGAGTGTTTGTGTACGGTTTTCATGAAAATGTAAAGTTCCTGCCTTTTTGAATGGCCGCTTTCGAGGAGTTAACTGGTGCTGCTATATTGTGTCTGGTGCCAAATGAATGAGCGAAGTCCCCTTGTACTATTTACAACAAAGTTCATACGGAAAAAAAATTGATATCATTCGAAAACTAATGGTATACTCTTTCACATCATTAGAAAATCTCAAAATCTCAAAAGTGGGGGTTATTCCTCATTATGCTGTGCGGGGTCACATTTGTGGGAGTTGCCTGATGGAATTTCACGCCTTGACCGATGAATGTCCATGCATGTGCCTCATGTGTAAATGCTTGCTTGAGTGATTGGATGAATGTTCATGAGGATTCCGTCTGACCGTTGTGTCCTCCGGCCAGGGCCCTACGGTGACCGGGACGACCAGCAAGTCTTTGTGCAGAAGGTTTTGCCCGAGACCGATCAACTCTACGTCCGTCTGGCCTCCACTGGACAGAGGTGAGAGGGGCCTGGTCCTGGCTCTCAGCATGTGATATACCCACAGCCAGAAAGAGCACGATATAAAGCTTTATTTCGATGCAAGTTTGACCTCAAGATTTAGTGGGCCTGACGTTTCGATCCTAGCAGGACCTTTTTCAAAGGCAGAAAGGTCCTGCTAGGATCGAAACGTCAGGCCCACTAAATTTTGAGATTTTTGCATTTTGGTAATTTTAGTCAGAAAGCAGTTTGCAACATTTTTGTATATCACTTTCAAGTTTGACCTCAATAGCACTTTCCATTCCTGAGATGATACTGAAATTCATTTAGGGATTCATAGTGATTTCTGTCCCCTAGAATGAAAGAATGAAAGGCTGTATGGAGAAATGGCTATTCAAACATGAGCTTTATTTTGATGCAAGTTTGACCTCTGTAGGTTGTTCCATTCCTGAAATATACCGGTATTGAAATTCATTTAGTGATTCGTATCTGTCTCTAAAAATGAAATGCCTTATTTTATAAGGCATTTCATTTTTAGAGACAGATACGAATCACTAAATGAATTTCAATATATCTCAGGAATGGAACAGCCTACAGAGATAGAAAAAAGTAGCAAGATGAAGCTCACAAAGTGCTGTATTTTTCATCTTTATTGATGGAAAGTAAATGATTATAAAAGAATGAACATCAACCATCAAAATCCTGTTGGGTGAAAAGAAAAATCAACATTTGTTCTCATGACATGGTTGACAGATTGAGCCAAAACTTACGCGGGTGCTATTTCATCGTACAGATGTATACTTTGAGTTTGACAAAGTATGAAAGCGATTCTTTGACCTTCCCAAATGGTGTTTCCACCTTTGAATACGAGATACCCTCCGTCTCATTGACTTACATCTTCTCCCATGCCAATCGCAATGTGAAGATGTTTCTCACTGAATGCAGTCGTGTGTTCTATGGGTAGGGTGTGTTTGATAAGATCCGTTGACGGCACCACCATCACAGCCTTCTGCGTCCACGAGTGCGGATCGAGCCGCATGGGGTCTCCACCCAGGCGATTCCTCTTCACCGGTCATTCGAACGGATCCATACAGGTCAGTGCAGGCAGCGGGGCACTGGTGTAATTACCCAGAAGGCGCTCTGCAGTTGTTGTTGTACAATTCAGATACGCTAGGCTGGGGCACGTCCGTGGGAGGGCGAGGTTTCATGGAAGGTACAGGAGCAAGAAAACCATGTAGTGTGTAAGATAAGATTTGATGGTTGGCATGGTTGAAGTACTAAGTGACAGGTTTGCGGTGACACCATGCACATCAATCTCTTGTGAGATGAAGTGTGGCTCGAAAAAGAGCTGGTTAATCATCATTTCAGGCGGTGTGTAGCCTGCCGGACTGCTGGATTGCAAACTGTCGGCAATGCTTAACCACTTCGTGCCAGGTGTTTTTCCAGTGCCCATGACCGCCATACAGGTTTTTTTTTTAACAATGCGTCATTTTCAAATCTCGCTAAAACAATCGGAACAATATATTTCTGTGAAATAAATCAATAAGGGTATACTATGGGTACAAGAGAGTAAAACCTGGCACAAGTCGGACATCGGTGTGGCTTTGGTCAAGAGATTATTGATTGAAAAAAGAGCCCATTGTGCATCGTCGATGGAGTGTAGCGCAACTTGTGTATGGATAATATGGATAAGACTTGAAGGCTTGCACGGTGGAAATACTAAGTGGAAGGTTTGCGGTGACACCATGTAGCACTTCTCTTTTGAGAAGGAGTATGGGTCTGAAAAGAGCCGGCAACTCAATGCTTCGGGTAGTGTGTACTCTGCCTGTCGGCAGGAGATGACCTCCCTCACCCGACAGGGGCACCCTACCACAATGTAGTATGTAGGAAGCGAGTCCATTTTGTGTGATCGTGATATTTGATCCTTGAATCCTGTTTCAGATGTGGGATCTGAGCACTGCCCTGGATCAGCTGGTTAAGGCCAACAAAGGAGACCAAGGTGAGTGACCTCTGACCCCTGGAGCCTAAATGCTCCCGAAATGAAAATGTCACTTCGCATTGAAATTAGCATTGAAATTGAAAAAGGTACAGAAATCCATCAATTGGTATGTGTTGGCAAAGGGTTAGTCTTCGAATGACAATCATTCTTACTCTATAGGTCTATTTCCACATTTTATTTTTGCTTTTGGACGTTTTTCAATGCTGTAATAATCTTACTTTGGTCTTTCTAAAATGGATCTACTCAACAAGGTACTCTATGTACATATCGCTTCCATCTGTCAAGAAATGCAAGCCCTCATTGAATTACATTCTCCTCGCGGAAAACTCATATTGTTATCTAAACGCAGTACCCACTGCTGTATAGATTTGGATCCACTTGACCTCAACCTCAAGCTCTGTGGTCAAACGAAAGGGGGGAGTCCTGGGTTTGAATCCTGCCCAAGCTGCCTGTATTTACTTCAGCAGGCAATCGGGCAAAGCGCAGAGCATACAGTGCTGTAAGTAGGGCAAACCCTGATTGAATTTCATTCCCCTTGCGCCAAAATTATATCGGTGGTGCAACCTGCTGCTACACAGATTTGAATCCACACGACCCCGACCAGCTCAGTGGGCAAGTGGTAAAGACACCTGGGATGGATTTCACAAAGCCTTACGATGCATCGTAACTCAACTTACGATGGATAACACATCGTAGCTTTTCATAGGTCATTATGTTTCTGTGCATCTCCCATCGCCTTGTGATTGATCATAAGTTACGATGAGTTTCATGAAATTTACCACTGGATAGATAGATAGATATTTTATTTTGTCAAACTGTAAAAACATTAATTTTGACTTCCTGGTTACAATCATAGACAAGTTATAAAAGAGCATATACATTTCATAATAGATATCCATCATACATTACACTAATACACTGATCAAAATTCTAATTCAAAAAGGATTAAATATTACAATACACTACACAAACCCTTCCCTCCGCCCAAGCAAAGTTAGCAAACACGTCAGGGAATCACCCTACCTCACAAATCTTCTGTTAAAATCTCGGATTGCACTTGGCCCAAATGAAAACGTACACACTGGCTACTGGATTTCTTGACTGGATCGCTAATCCTCCAACCGCCTCCCCGCAGCTGAGGCGGTCTTCCCCGGCGGCCCCTCGGAGGAGGAACTCCTGCGCCTCCTGGGCCACTCAGACGTCTCGGCCTCTCGCTCCACCACGCCCTCCATGAGTCCGGCCACCTCGGCCCAGATGCTGCCCCTGCGCATCGGCCAGCTGCGGGCCGGCTCCTCCTGTACCCTGGCCGCCCAGAGCGCCGAGGAGCTGGCCGCGGGTGCCGAGGCAGCGGCCGTGGCGGCCGCCCACAGGGACGAGGGCGCCGACAACTTCTACGACCACAAGATCACCCACTGCTGAAAGGAACTCACTGCGACCTCGGGGGACAACCCACTTCAGAGAGGCCTTAGAGTGGAAGCTGTTTATAAGAAGCAGTTTACCATAGCATCAATACGGAAGCAGTTTACCATAGCATCAATACGGAAGCATTGTACCATAGCATCAATACGGAAGCAGTTTACCATAGCATCAATACGGAAGCAGTTTACTATAACCTGAATATGGACACAGTGTATGAGAAGCAGTTTACCATAGCATCAATAGGGAAGCAGTTTACTATAATCTCAATGTGGAAGCAGTGGATGAGAAGCAGTTTACCATAACATCAGAATTAATGAAAGTTGATTATGAGAAGCAGTTTACTATAACATCAATGTGGAAGCAGTTTACTATAACCTCAAGGTGGAAGCAGTTTACTGTAACCTCAAGGTGGAAGCAGTTTACTGTAACCTCAAGATGGAAGCAGTTTACTATAACCTCAATGTGGAAGCAGTTTACTGTAACCTCAAGATGGAAACAGTTTACTGTAACCACAAGGTGGAAGCAGTTTACTGTAACCTCAAGGTGGAAGCAGTTTACTGTAACCTCAAGATGGAAGCAGTTTACTGTAACCTCAAGATGGAAGCAGTTAACTGTAACCTCAAGATGGAAGCAGTTTACTGTAACCTCAAGATGGAAACAGTTTACTGTAACCTCAATGTGGAAGCAGTTTACTGTAACCTCAATGTGGAAGCAGTTTACTGTAACCTCAATGTGGAAGCAGTTTACTGTAACCTCAAGGTGGAAACAGTTTACTGTAACCTCAAGATGGAAGCAGTTTACTGTAACCTCAAGGTGGAAACAGTTTACTGTAACCTCAATGTGGAAGCAGTTTACTATAACCTCAATGTGGAAGCAGTTTACTGTAACCTCAAGATGGAAGCAGTTTACTGTAACCTCAAGATGGAAACAGTTTACTGTAACCTCAAGATGGAAGCAGTTTACTGTAACCTCAAGATGGAAGCAGTTTACTATAACCTCAATGTGGAAGCAGTTTACCGTAACCTCAATGTGGAAGCAGTTTACTATAACCTCAATGTGGAAGTAGTTTACTGTATTAAAACTCAAGGTGGAAGCAGTTTACTGTAACCTCAAGATGGAAGCAGTTTACTGTAACCTCAAGGTGGAAGCAGTTTACTGTAACCTCAAGATGGAAGCAGTTTACTGTAACCTCAAGGTGGAAGCAGTTTACTGTAACCTCAAGATGGAAGCAGTTTACTGTAACCTCAATGTGGAAGCAGTTTACTGTAACCTCAAGATGGAAGCAGTTTACTGTAACCTCAAGATGGAAGCAGTTTACTGTAACCTCAAGATGGAAACAGTTTACTGTAACCTCAAGATGGAATGCTGTTTACTGTAACCTCAATGTGGAAGCAGTTTACTGTAACCTCAAGATGGAAGCAGTTCACTATAATCTAAAAGTGGAAGCAGTTTTCTGCTACCTAAAGAGCATTTTGGAGAACGGATGTGTTTCTGTTCTCAGGCCAGGTGTCATCTAAAATGGACTAACACTGCTTTGGCGTTTTGTTGACCTCAAATCACGCCGTAACTGAGATTGGATAGCAAAACCTTTTCTCGACATAAAGACTCAAAAGTCAATGTTCCATTTTAGTTTTTATTGTGGATATTTGGGAGGATATATCATATTGTCATAGAAGTCTTACTCTCCTGTGTGAAAACCTTCCTCGCTCTTATGTAAAAATGTGTACAAAAATTGTGAATAATATTAGATAACAAACATATTCTTTCAACATTTACTTAACAAGAAGGAGAAATATATATTTTGGATTATATGTGCAATATTACTTGTCACTGATTATTGCCCTGTTTATTTTCTGTATATATGTATCATTCACACAAACTGAACACGGGGGTACTGTACATGTATTCACAATATATTTCACTTCAGACAGAGTTACATTAGTCAGCACAGGATTGTAAAGATAAGTTGAATTAAACGGCACAAATTCGGACTGTCATTAGTGTTGATATGCACTGGGCTGTCACCTACATTTTTATCTGATATGAAGACTGTTATTGTGTCACCAAATAGCCTGAAGTAAATTAGTCGCATTTAACTAATTGTTCTTAAAAATGTATGTAGCATGTATCGCTCATATCATTATTATTTGTCAAATTTTGATGGGGGAAACGGGGGCAGGGGAATGATTTTTGAATGTTAGAACGATGCTTTAATACAAATATCCACAATTTTAGAGTCTTTAACCCCTTGACGGCTAAACAATCAGAGAACAATAAACCTGCAAAATATATCAATAAGAGTGAACTATTTGTATCAGTGAATCAAATGTGGCACAATAGGACGTCTGCGTTGCTTTTGTCAAGGGATTATCGGCCTCAACAGAGCGTGCAATTTGTGGTAAAGGGCAGCAGGTGCATTCCATAGTCTGTCTGGTGACCACATTGGTAGTAGGCGCAGACCCTCTATCGTTCACAATGAAGCCCCACAAAAGCGCCATTGTTACCGCTAATCTGGCAATTAATGCAGCAACTGATGTCAAAAAAGGTGTTTGTCATGATGAATATTGCTGAAAAGAGTCTTTGTCTACAGTTTGGACAAAAGCGGCGTCTAAATTTTGAAACTCTCCGAGCGGCTATAGACGTCATCCATACGCAAGGGGTTAAAAAAGATTACTTAGCCTGTCACTACCATCATCAGATGTGTCAGGGCTCGAATTTCAGAAAAAAATGTATTACACGTCTAGTACATGTAACTGAAGATTCTTACTGGACCTGAATTATTTTTACAAGTCCTGTGCCATAAATAAAGAAATAAAAACATGTACTGTTGCCATTTTCTTTGTGGTGCAAGAAAACAACACTAGACAGCCGGTCCAGTGCAGTCACACTCGGCACTAGACCGACACTGAAATCACTCGGTCCATGGTTTAGTGGATATTTCGAGCCCTGTGTGTACCGTCATAATGAGCCAGCTAGCCGAGTCCTCCTCTGGAAGCTACAGTAGATGTCCTCGATACAGAGGTCGTCCGAACATCAGCCTCAAATCTTCAATCGACCTGGAGTCTGGTCTGTGTGGCTCCTCACTTTCCAAGGCAATACTGGACAGAGAATGCTGTGGAAAAAAAAACTTGTCATGACATCACGGTCTACGTGAACGATTGAATGAAATGACTCAGTCTAAAAACAATAATTATAATCTAGTTGGTTCATTTCTTGATAAGAAACAATCTCATGATCAATTGTAGTGTGGAAAGTAGCAATGTAAAGTAAAGTCTTAGGAGTGTGGGTCGGAGTGACTGCCTGTTCTCGGAGCCACACTATATTAAAAGAAAAGTTGATTTCAAAGATTGCAAGATGTCAGGCCTGCGTTTTCTTATCCAAAACTTCCTAAAATGGGAATTTTTGTCCCAGCATCGTAAATGACCATAGGCATCAGCACGGCTAAATCTATGAGCCAGATCCCATTTTTTTTGGGGGGGGGGGCAAGAGAGATAGCCAAAAATTGCTTATTGTTTTAACCATTTTTACCATTTTTACCAAGGGCCATGACATGGCAGGACTTTAATTTTCTTTCGTAGTTTGAAATGTTGAATTTTGAAAGCGATTTAACCCATATATGCCTGACTGGTCACAGCACATAAACAGTGTTCCTGCCTAATCCCCTATCACATTACAAGAGAAAATTGTCAATGACAGCTTTTCCCAAAAATTAAACCCAGACAAACTGTATACCGGTGAATAGAGTATAAAATATGATGCCAGAAAATCTAAGATATTAAACAACATCAACAGTGAATGGGATAACACCATCATTTTCACAAACCTGAAGATAGACCAAGGATTTCCACATTGTTCGGCGTTTGTAGCTTTTCTGCATCCTACGGGAAATCCTGTAACTCGGCACATATGGGCTAATACTAACCCCATCAACAGTAACCAGTCAAATCAGTACTTCTTATTTCCACTTTTTTTTTATTTCCTCTGTTATATATAGCTTTTTCTCACAAAATGATATACTCGAACAGAACGCAACAAATTATATAACTTACTGTATGAGACATTACTTTTCACAATATCTATGGGATTTATTTCTTTTCCAAATCAGGGTACAAACACTATAATTGGACTAGATACATGTACATTTCTATTTTTTTAGACGGCCTGTTGTTTCAAGCCTAGCGGACCATTCCCAAAGGCAGAAACTGTAACATTAATTATTGCCAGTATTGCTATTTTGGACGGATTTTGAAATGCAATACAAGTACATTTCACCAAATATATCAAGGCATATTAAAGTAGTGTTCAACTTTCTTTTAAAAAATCAACTAAATAATTTTGAAAGAAAACTTGACAGGACAGGGAATAGATCTTTGGGGCCTATAGTCTTTGTTCCCCTTGGATGGGCAAGAGTGCACTCTTTGTACCTGCATTGTCACTGAGTTTTAATAACACTACAAGGCCTCACAGATGGCTGCCAGTGCAAACGATCTATTGAACGTGAGACCTCTGGTTTAAAGTAGCCCCTGAGCTATCCAGCCCTTTTAATAGATGGCGGCCTTCCCCAAAAGTCAACTGTCTTTGCCAGGGAGGGGGTGCCAATCAGAAGCATTTAAACATTTTCATACTGCTGTATATCTCACGCTCCTGTTGTAAACCTGGCTAGAGCAGTTTGGGGATCGTGTACATTTTCATACAGAGTCATCCCTCTACTGTCAAATAGTGATAGGGTAGTGCGTACTGGTACAGTAGCTTAATAGCAAGGTGACCAACAGGTGTGACTCTTTTCTGAACAAAGTGAAAGAATCAATCCCACGGTGTGTTTGTCCAACATTCACAGGTTCAACTGAAATAGTAGGACGTCTGATACAAATATCCCAAAATGTACAGAAAAGCCTCATGGTGGATTGTAAGATGGGAAAGAATTACAATTAATTGAGCAATTCAGGTGAAAATAAAAGCTCTTTCAAATAGAATATCCATGGAAAAACTTAAAATGTAAATGGCAAAAAGAAATACAAGAAAAAAACGGCTTTGTATTCGAGCAATAAAACAGCCTCTGAATAGATACATGTACCTCTCTTTTACTAGAATGACAAAATAAAATCGCATGCGAACTTCACACATTCATGATACAATAGTGAAAATTGGTCTTAACTCATCAGCCTCACATGATTAGAAGAAAGAAAAACCGCACAAACAATAGTTACCTGGAATGAATGATAAACTTTATACTAACATCTTTAGAAAAACAAATATCAAAGTATTTACAAGTTTTATCATCACACTGGTTTGTACAAACACCAGCATCATGATCGGATTATAAAAAACAATTGCTTTATTTTGCGATAAGGACACGATTAAGGCAATTACGATGATACAAAAATTGACAGAATATGACCAGAAAGACTTCCTTGCACTGGAATATTCAATTAAAAATATACAAAGTTGAGACATCTGGGTATAAGTACTAAATTTAAGTACAATTAAAGGTATTATAATTTTTTTCCCAAAATGCAGTTTTGTGTTCAAATTGTAAGCATTTTTAATTCTTTTTTTTCTTGTATTAATGTAGAGGTGAACAGTATTCTTTAAAGCACAGTGAGGTTTTGTGTATTTCTTATGCATTACAATCCATTTAAAGCACTAAACGGCTATTGGCAATGACTTGGTCTGTCGCCATGACTACACGGAAACATGAATATACACCATGTACCAATCATGTCATGAACTGGCATTCACAAGTTGTTCCACACTAAGGCCCATGGGAACAACGTAAAGGCCCAATACAACATTGGGAAGATCAGAAAACATCGATGTCCACAGATTTCCTTCTAAATTACACAGTTTGTGGATGGTCATGATAGAATCCTCATGCTGAAATCTTATGGTCTGGGATGCTGTACTTCTCGAGAAATCTTCACTCAAACATCAGCAAATAGTTTATCACTCGAAGGTGATAAACTATTTCTTACACTACAGAACGGTGCGAAAACCGTGATGTTTTTTTTTCCTTTTTCTACTTTCTCAGATTACCATTTGAGCTAAAACCTTCGCAGGATTGCTTTTTTGGAATGTTTAATGGTTTAACACACAAACTGTGGCAATCTTTTGACCTTTACCAATGTTGTATAGGGCCTTTAAAGCTGGGGAATAACTCCATTTCCATATTGCTATGGAGACTTGGATTCCCGGTCACTACGGTAATTCCTTCGTATGATAGTTCAAGACGCCATGATATGCGTTGACAGGCTTCACGTACACATTGCCTCACACTGTAGTCATAGCCTTAGCCTCACCACACCGAGGTGATTTCTGAATCCACCTGGCTTCCACTTGCCCACATGTCCATGGAAGTAGCCGCAGCCGATTCACATAGACTCGTGCGCTGCATCCAGCCGCCGACAGAGTCGGGTGCGGCCTGAGACAGGGCAAGGGTTTAGTCGATATACGTCTGGTACCCAGAAGTTTTGTTTCCCTCGCCCGGGGTGGGTTTGTGCGGCTTACAGGTGGGTGTCTGTGAACATAGTCTGCTCCTTGGTGTAGCTGTAGGGCTGACTGATATGAGTCATGGTGTCCTCGTCAAAGCCCTGCAGGATAGAGGGGGGGGAGTTGGGAAGGGAGAGAAGAGGTAGACAAATCCAAATGATTGAAAGTAACCATTGGCCTTTGCAAAGCCATGCATATGGCTATGGCCCTTTTCAAAACCCCAGCTCAGCCTCCAGCTTCATAGCTCTTTCTGTCATCCATTTTTAAGTATAAAGCATGAAAACAGGAGGCTTACATTTTCTTTAAAAAAAAACCCACAAAAATCCAAAGCTTCAACTTCAACAAAATTGAAGAAATTGACAGTTGTTTTCTTAATGCCCCACAGAACCCCAAAATGTGGTACACCAAATATTTGAATTATTTGAATTACACCAAATATTCTCCCAAATCTCAAACAAAAAAGTGAAAAATGTGAAAATGTTGCAATAAGGCCGCCGCACAAGAGAGCTATCTGCTGAGCAAAAAGTCTCTCGAGGTCGTTAGCTCAGCACGTAACTCGCCGTGTGCGCTGAAGTTTTAGTGAGATTTCTGCCTCAAGAGGCCATGAGACCAATATCTATCCTGTTTAATTTTTTTCATCTCGCGTGAATGAAAACTCATCGTGTGCGTCGACTTGAGCTACGTGCTCAGCAAAAAAATCACAACTGGCCAATGAAAGCGCACGCTCTGTTCACGTGATGGCTTCCAAAAACAGATTTTTGTGCTCAGCACGTAGCTCAAGTCGGCGGCCTTTTACTGTCTTCAATGACGAAAAAAAGGAAAAATTCATGTAAAAATATCCTGCAGTCGATTTCATCAAACTCATCGTAACTTACGATCAATCACAAGTCAATGAGCGATGCACATTAACCATACGGCGTATCACAACTTACGATAGTTTATCCATCGTAAGTTGAGTTACGATGCATCGTAAGGCTTTGTGAAATCCACCCCTGGGGCCTGAATTTTCAATACTTTTCTAGAAACCTGAATGATATAAACATTTATAGGCCCTTGAAATTTTCGGAGAATCAAATGAGATTTGAAGGTTTTCATGGTAAGGATAGCAAAGGAGTAGGTTTGCGGTGACACCATAGTGTCACCGCAAACCTACTCCTTTGTCTACTACTCCTTCTTTGTCTGAGAATCGCCAACAACGGAAGAATCAGAGGTTATCTAGTGACTTAGGAATATGAAGCTTCATTTTAAGTGAATTGCGGAAATTATTGGAATTCTTGTCCACTTTGGAATTCTCACTTACGTCAGTCATACTAACCATGCCCGAGTCCGGCTTGGGGAGTATCACGTGAGCGTCCCAGCCCGAGTCGTCAAACTGCTTCAACTTCTCCGGCGTGGTGGCCCGGCTGTAGCCCAGGTTGGGTGGGCTGTGGGCGGGGTCCAGGAAGGTGGGGTTGGTGTAGGCGTTGCGGAGGCTGTGCAGGCTGCCTGAGCGGCTGATGGCGTGGGGGATGGGATCCTGCGGGTAGGGAAGGGTGGCAGAGGGGGGTAGAAGACATGGAAGGAGAGGAGGTTGAGAGAATACCACGAGATTTGAGCAAGAACAATTTTAGGCACCATTTTAACCACTTCGCACATGACCATCTGTCAGTGTCCATGACCACTACATATTTTCATCTTAGAAAAATGAAATTCTGCCTTTGAGAAAGGCCCTGCTAGGACCAACATGTCAGGCCCTCCTAAATTTTGATAAAATAATAATGAAATTATCAAAATACCCATGATACCTATGAAATGAATCAATACGAGTAGACCAGGTGTACAAGTCGGTCCAACCTGGGACAATCGGATGTCTGTATGGCTTTTGTCAAGCTAGGCATTGTGGTAGGGGCAGGCTGAAAAGAGTCTTTGTTTAAATCATGGACAATACTGCCGTCCGGATTTGGACGGCCTGGCGCATATAGCAACACAACTGGCACACCGAATGCAGAAATCCCTGACAAAGCGGTTAATTAATATCAGATCAAATGCGATTTGAAGGTTTGCATGGTGAGAATATCAGGATAAATAGGTTTGCGGAGACACCATGTAAATTCTCTTTTGTGAGTTAGTGTGGTTCTGAAAAGAACCGGAGGAACTCGACGACATTTCGAACAGTGTACTCTGCTCGTCATTAGGTCTCCTGAAGACGAGCAGAGTACACTGTTCGAAAC
This sequence comes from Luidia sarsii, assembly GCA_949987565.1. Lineage (NCBI taxonomy): Eukaryota > Metazoa > Echinodermata > Asteroidea > Paxillosida > Luidiidae > Luidia > Luidia sarsii. The sequence goes on along the minus strand of OX465101.1, from coordinate 11,591,207 downwards.
GTCGAGTTCCTCTGGTTCTTTTCAGAACCACACTTACTCACAAAAGAGAATTTACATGGTGTCTCCGCAAACCTATTTATCCTAATATCAGATCAGCGATGCTGTCGTGACTCGCTGCGGACTCCTTTTTTTGTTTTGTTTTTTGTGGGGGGGGGGGGGGGTTTACAACATAAAACTAATTGAACGGCAGTGAGCAGACTGCATGCAGAGATGGATTGGGTTTGGTCGCAAGTTAAACTTAGAAGCAAGCCGCCCCAGAGTGCAGTCAGCGCCACCCACAGGAAAAGACGGGGGACCGCGAGGCGGCGCGGCGGCCGCAACTCCACTCACCAGGATGCTCTCCGTCTCCGAGTACTTGCCGCAGGAGTTGAAGGTGAAGTTACCGCGGCGCTGGCGCGGCGGCAAGGGCCGACGCTCCCGCTCGTAGGGCCTGGGCGCGCTCAGTCTGCCCAGGGCCAAGCCCAGCAGGATCAGCACCACCACCACGCCTATCAGGATCATCAGGGCAATGAACCAGACCGACTGGTACCAGGCCACTAAGGGTTCGGGGCTCACACCCGGTGTCGCTGGTGGGGGAGGGGATGAGAGGGAGAGATAGAGAGAGAATAAGGCACAGAGAAAGGAACAGTCTGATCAATAAGAACTGCTTTGTCAGATTTTCAAACATCCAAAGGGAGGGAAAACTGGCATAATAAACTGGCGTAATAAACTTGAACAGTCAATTATAGTAGCAGAGTAGAGGGTATGAATACAAAAAAAAAACTGTTGCAAACTGCTCACTGACTAAAATGACCTGTAATACATAAATCTCAAAAGTTAGAGGGCCTGATGTTTTGATTTCTAGCAGGACCTTATTACCTAGCAGGATCAAAACGTCAGGCCCTCTAACTTTTGAGAGGAGAGGGTAGTTAACATACATGTAAATGTACTATAAGCGAGAAACTACAGATTCAGTCCCTGTGGAGACATACCAAATAGCAACACTGAAACTAATGTCACTGACCAAAATGCGAAGCCAATTTAACCGGGGGAGAAGGGTTCATTATGTAGCTACCGGTATATCAACAAGATGTTTTACTGTCGTCCTTCCCCACATTTTGATACCAAATACCGGGTCTATAGTACAGCTGGTACATTATCTTTTGTTGTTGCGTGTCGGTGCAATTTGGCAACTTGTGCATTAGTCTGTGTATTTCCTTCTGGTAGTACCAATGCTTACATGAAAGCTTATTCAGAAGGTATCAGCAAAACAATGACTAGTATCACAATTTCTTCAAATAGACCAGCCTTTATAGAGTTAAAACCACAGACTGAAATAGCAATGGCTTAACATATCAAGCCCCCGAATGCCTGTGCTATACACCCCCTTAGATGGAGGCCTTCCCAAATAGTCAGCTAATCCTTGCAGAGGATGTGAACCCTGGCCTCTGGTTTATATGTACCAGTGCTCTACCGCCTGAGCTACACAGCCCTTTAGGTGGAGGCCTTCCCAAATAGTCAGCTATCCTTACAGGAGATGGTGGGGAGGGAGTCACTAGTCAGAAGCAATGTGAGACTTCTACAGCTGACCAGAGCAGTCTGCTCCCTTACCTGGGGGCTCATAGATGATGGTAGGGTAGGACACAGACCCTATACTTGTCTTGCACATGACCGTCCATTCGTATTCTGTAAGATGAACGCAAACAATTGATAAGGATTTTGTGCACGCTAGTGCTAACACACATTTGGCGAAACATTCAGTGGGATCTGATATGATTAGCTACGGGCTTGACCATTGTCCTACATAGCATTCCCTGGAGCTATTTTTTTTGGGTAATTGATTTTATTATTCAAAAATGCCCAAAACAAGGATGAAAAGCCACTCAAGGTTAAGGGCCAGAGAAAGGAGATAAAGAGGGACTCAGGAAGGCTGGAGATAGGAATTAAAATTCCTTTTAAAAAGGGCAAGATTGTAGGCAGGGGGAAAGCAAGAACCAGGAAGGGAATTCCAGTGGAGGCAGAACGAGGGAAGAAGCTGTTCCGATACCTCTCCGTTCTACACCTTGGGATAGTAGAATAGAAATAGATACAAAATGTCTGCAGAATGATCAAATGGCACTGAGACCAAGACCATGGGCAGCCACTGGGACCCAAGTCATATTCAACATTTGCTGCAATTGCAAATCATCATGATCATTCAGACAATCATTTCAGACAATCATTTCAGACACTCATTTCAGACAATCATTTCAGACACTCATTTCAGACACTCATTTCAGACACTCATTTCAGACAATCATTTCAGACAATCATTTCAGACAATTATTTCAGACAATCATTTCAGACACTCATTTCAGACAATCATTTCAGACACTCATTTCAGACACTCATTTCAGACACTCATTTCCGACACTCATTTCAGACACTCATTTCAGACACTCATTTCAGACACTCATTTCAGACAATCATTTCAGACAATCATTTCAGACACTCATTTCAGACAATCATTTCAGACAATCATTTCAGACACTCATTTCAGACACTCATTTCAGACACTCATTTCAGACAATCATTTCAGACACTCATTTCAGACACTCATTTCAGACACTCATTTCAGACAATCATTTCAGACAATCATTTCAGACAATTATTTCAGACAATCATTTCAGACACTCATTTCAGACACTCATTTCAGACACTCATTTCAGACACTCATTTCAGACACTCATTTCAGACACTCGTTTCAGACACTCATTTCAGACAATCATTTCAGACACTCATTTCAGACACTCATTTCAGACAATCATTTCAGACACTCATTTCAGACAATCATTTCAGACAATCATTTCAGACAATCATTTCAGACAATCATTTCAGACAATCATTTCAGACAATCATTTCAGACAATTGAGGCAATCGTTCACTTGTGGCAGACTCAGAGAATCGTTTCCAAAAGATTGTTTCCAACGAGACTAAAACAAGTTGCTGAGAGTAAGAAGCCCCAGAATAGGGCTTTGAAGAGATGCAGTTCAGCAGGCAGGGCCGTGGGAGGGAAAGAGGGAGGGGGTTTGTGAGCTGATGAAAGGATGCGGCCAATCCCCGGCTCATAGAGACTCACGCTGAGCCTTCAGCTGTCTTCTGACACCGGTGGCCACCCCATTGTAGACTACGTCGCCGTTCTCCGTTAGCTGGTACTCCGTCAGCATGCCGTTCAGCATGAAGCTGCCCGCCCAGTCGACGTTGATCTGGAGGCTGGTTGCGTTGGCCGTGACGGTGGGCTTGACGGCAGGCACGTACTCGGGGACTAGATCAAGGACGGAAAGACGGAGAGAGAAACACTGATTCACTCCATTTTGCAATTTTCGGGGGAACCTCAGTGAAGACTTCCCTGCCATTAATTTGCACATTGTTTCAAAGGCAGGGCCCTGCATGTCCTGTGACCGTTTCCTACTGTGCCTTTTCTATGTGTCCTTATTTTCATACTTTAAAGCCCCTACACAACATTGGTAAGATCGAAAATCAGAAATGTTCACTGATTATTAACATGAAACTTATACATTTTGAAGATGGTTATAGTAGAAACCTCGCACTGAAATATTTCTGTCCAAATTGCTGTATTTTGGGAGAAATGAGTAAAAGAAATAGTTTACGTCTCACCGAGATCTAAACTATTTTTTTGAACAGTACGGCGTTGGCGGATTGAGCTGAAATTTTCACAGGTGTGCTATTTCATGCATATGTTGGATCAGACAACGTACGGATGCTATTCTTTGACCTCGACCAATGTTGTGTAGGGGTTTTAACCATGGATGAACTATTTTAAGAAATAAATAGGGGTTGGGTCATTTCAATCATTTTGTTCCATGTCATTAATACTTATTAGCATTTTGTGTATGTGCCTTTGTAATTTTATTTTGAAATACTTTTTAAGAGGGTCCCAAATGATAAGTTGGATGGGCCTACCCTCTATAAATGTTTAAATAAATGATTTTTTTTTTTAAGAGTAAGGCCTATATACACAAATGTTGCAAAATGCTTAATGACTAAATTTACCAAACAGCACATCTCAAAATGTAGTGTGCCTGACATTCTGACAGAACCTTTCTCAAAGGCAGAGTGGCAGAGTTCAATTGCAAAGCCCAAAATCTCTTCAGTACACCATGAAACCCTATCACGTTACCATACTATGTGACTGTGTCAAGTTATTAATCCAAAAAGATTCACAGATATTGTTGTAATATACAACTCCAATTTACCCTTTTTAATGTAAAAATATCACAGGACCTGAAGTTTCTATCCTAGCAGGACCTATCTCAAATGGTCTGCAAGGATCCATGTACATGATCAGGCACTCTTAGCTCTTTTAGATACAATTGAACTCAGGAAATAGTTTTCATATGGAAATCTACTAAGGTTCCATTTTCAAACACATTTACCAGCATTATCCCCATCATGAGAAAGGGAATGATATGGGAATGAAAAGGAATTCCTGTTTTTAGGGAGTTGAAAGTTTTCTTTCTCGATTTTCACTGATTTTCCCTTGGGAAGACTGTACTTACGGGCTCCCAGTGTGGCCTGGACAGTGACCGGCGACACTGCTGGCCCCTCCCCATTGTAGGCAGTCACCATGAACGCGTAGTTGGTGTAAGGCCGCAGCCCCGTGGCATTGTGGGACAGGGCCAGGGCCTTGTCGATGGTCTGGTAACCGGACTCCTTGCAGGGCTGCCCAAAGGGCTGCGGAGTGGGCGGGCAGGCGGCCTGCATCTGGAGCTCAAACCTTAGAAGGGAGGAAGAAATGGTAGTTTTGGGATAAGGATTAGATCCACAGTTATGATTATGTGAACTATTATTGCCCTATACCATGTATACAACATTGGTAAAGGTCGAACAATTGCCACAGCTTGAGTGCTAAACCATAAAACATTCCCAAAAAACAATACTGCAAAGGTTTTAACTCAAATTGGTAACCTGAGAAAGTAGAAAAATGCAAAAAAAATATATACAGTTTTTGCACTGTTCTGTAGTGTAAGAAATAGTTTATTACTCGCTTGAAACAAATAGTGCACTCTTATTGATATGTTTCACAGGTATTCATTGATCCTGAGTGTTTGACAAGTTTTGAAAGTGGCACGATATTCTAAAAGCTCCACGTGGCGGTCCTGGGATCAGGAAAGCAGCCTAATTTGAAGCAGGCCAAAAGGTGACTTCACAGTAGATCCAAATGAGATTTGAAAGGTTTTCACGGAAAGAATAGCAGGAGTAATAGGTTTGCGGTGACACCATGCCTCCAGAAGACGAACAGAGCATACCGTTCGAAACGTCGAGTTCCTCCGGTTCTTTTCAGAACCACGCATACTCACAAAAGAGATAATCTGTACATGGTGTCACCGCAAACCTAATACTCCTAGATCCAATTGCACAGACTGCCCCCTTTTCTAGATCCACACACCCACCTGAGCAGGATCCCGTTGGACTCGGAGGGATGGTCCCAAGTCACGTGGGCCCAGGTGGGGCCCACTTCCACCACCACGGGCGGGGCCAGGCCGAGGGGCGGGGCCTGGGCGGTGCGGACCAGGGCCGGCTCGCTGGTGCCACACCCGCCCGGGTTGCAGGCGGTGACGGCGTAGGCGTACAGGGTGTACGGCTGCAGCTGGCCGTCCGAGTAGCTGGTCAGGGTGGTTATGATCAACTATACACACACACACACACATACAGAAGATAATTAGAAGCGATGAGCTATAACGAAATGTCCTCTTGGTCTCTGTGGGGGAAATTCAATGAGGGTTGGCCCAACCTTGCGGGGCTCGCATTATCCACTAGACCATGGACCGAGTCAAGTGACTTCATCAAGTGACTTCATCAAGTGACTTCATCAAGTGATTTCATCAAGTGACTTCATCAAGTGACTTCATCAAGTGATTTCATCAAGTGATTTCATCAAGTGATTTCATCAAGTGATTTCATCAAGTGATCTCATCAAGTGATTTCATCAAGTGATCTCATCAAGTGATCTCATCAAGTGATCTCATCAAGTGATTTCATCAAGTGATTTCATCAAGTGATTTCATCAAGTGATTTCATCAAGTGATTTCATCAAGTGATTTCATCAAGTGATTTCTTCAAGTGATTTCATCAAGTGATTTCATCAAGTGATCTCATCAAGTGATCTCATCAAGTGATCTTTGTTTTTTTAGTTTGCTTCGCATTTGCCACTTAATGTTGACACACCCATGTCCTTAGACCTTGGCCTCATGTTTTTTTTTCGATGTAAAACTCTAACTTGTCAGTGAATACAAGTTGAACGTACAAAATGAAATAGCGAATTTCTGTCCTTAGCAGGTTGTCAATGAGTAGGCCACATGGGCTCTGGGATGGCCTTTGAATGGCATCCTTACCTCTGTGTCGTTGCGGATGACGGTGTAGCTGGTGATGTCCCCATTGGGTTGGCTGGGACGGAGAATGTTGACCGTCAGCGAGGTGGGGGTGATGTCAGTCAACTGGGGAGGCATCAGGCCCTGGAGGGGAGGGTGGGGGGAGGGGGGGGGAGAAGAGAGAGAGTGAAGACGATAAAAAGCAGAGATGGTGGAGGAGATGAAGGATGAGGTTGAGGAGGGGAGAGGGGAGAGAAGAGAGAGTGAAGACGATGAAAAGCAGAGATGGTGGAGGAGATTAAGAATGAGGTTGAGGATGAAGAGGGCGATGAGGGTAAAGGATGGTTAGTATGACGAGGATGGCGAGGTTGAAGGCAAGGATGAGGTGGATGGCGAGGAGAGTGAGGAGGGTGAGAGGGCAAGAGTAAGGGTAAGGAGGTTGAGGAGGGTCAGGGTCAAGGATGAGAAGGGGAGGGAGGGCACAGAGGGTGAGGAGGTTGAGGTTGAGAGCAAGGATGAGGCGGATGGTGAGAGTGAGGAGGGAGAGAAGAATAATGAGGATAAGGGGGATGAGGAGGGGACAGACAATATCAGCTGTTGGCCGCAAGGGCCAATGCTGAATTCAAACCCATCGGGTAACTATGTCTAAATTTAGGAGACCAATGGTCTTTCTGGTCTCCTGGCAATGGGCAAGCACACACTGCCCGAAGCATTGAGTTAGCGGCTCCTCTCAGAGCCCCCATGCATTCTTGAGGGACATGATGCACATTGTGTTGGATAGCACAAGCATCGTACATCCCGTCTTCCACACCAGCAGCTTACCTGTGGGGGAGCTTCCAGCATTCTGACCAGGGCCCAGGAGCTGGAGGCCTGTCCCTGAGAGTTCCTGGAGCTAACCATGTACTCATAGGTCTCGTCCGGGATCAGGCCGGGGTCCGAGTCCGTGAAGCGGGTGTTGGCGCCCTCGTAGACCAGGACCGGGTCGTCCCGGTCGTCCGTCTGGCGGTAGAAGCGTCGCCGGTAGAGCCGGTAGTCCAGGATGAGGCCGTTGGGCCTCTGGGGCAGCCCCCACTCGGCGAGCACTCCGCTGGCCACCCCCAGGTTGTCCGTCAGCGGGGTGAGGCTCGGGGCCACCTGCTCAGCCGGGGCGTGCTCCAAAGTCCGGGCGTGGGCCCGGTCGCTCAGGGCGCAGCCCGTGGACGTGCAGGCCCCGACGCGGAGCTCGTACTCGGTGAAGAAGTCCAGATCGTGGACGTCGTAGCTGAACTGCTGCCCCGAGTAGACCACGCCGCCCTCCAAGTAGAGGGTGTAGTTGCGGATCTCGCCATTGGGGTAGACGGGGGGAAGCCAGGCGGCCCGGATACTGGAGGACGAGCGCACGGTCAGGTCGGGGGGGTCCAGGCCGGCCGGGGAGGAGGACGAGGTCTGGACGGTGGCCGGCTCGCTGACGGCCTGGCCTTGGCCGTTGAAGGCCGTCACCACGTAGGAGTACTCCTGGCCGGGGGTCAGCCCTCGGCCGCTGTCCCCGAAGTCCTGGAACCCCGTGGCAGCGCCGTCGTAGACCAGCTTGCCGTCGCGGCGCAGCTCGTAGCGGAGGATGACGCCGTTGGGCTGGGCCGGCTCTGACCAGGACGCCTCCACGCTGATGGCGCTCAGGGCCTGCAGGACGGGCGGACTCATGCCCGCGGGCCGGGCCTCGAAGGGTCGGCCGGTGGCGGGCAGGCTCTCAGTGCAGCCGCCCGACGTGCAGGCAGCCACGCTGAAGGTGTACTCCCGGTACGGGATCAGTCCCCGGCTGACAAACTGGAGGCCGGTGCCCGAGTAGACGACAGCTCCGTCCATTCTGAGGTCGTAGCGGATAATCTCGCCGGCGTTCAAGGACGGGCTCGTCCAAGTCACACGGATGGAGGAAGAGCTGATGGGGGCGACTGCCGGCGGCGCGACCAACCCCGGCGCTGTCTCTAAGGTGCGGATGAAAGTGGGGGCGCTCTCCAAGCACCCGCCGCCCGTGCAGGCAGTGATCGTGTATGCGTAGACAGTGTACGCCGCCAATCCCTCGTCCGTGAACTGCTTCGGCGAGTCGACCTCAAAGCTGAACGGGGTGCTGTCGTTCCTCTTCAGCTGGTAGACCGTAATCAGTCCGTTGGCTTGAGCCGGATTGGACCAGCGTATCTGGAGCCGGGCCGGGTCGCCCGCAACGTGCGCGACCTCCGGGGGCGCTATACCAACGGGGGGCGCTTGGCCCGTCCGCACCGATACCCAGGGGCTCTCAGTCTGCCCGACGGTGTTTAGGACCCGGACCCGGTACTCGTAGAGCTTGTGCGGCTGCAAGGAGCGATCGGTGTAGCTGTACTCGTCGGCCTCGGTGTCGTACTCCTGATGGACCACGCGCGTGTCGGTGAAGGGACTGGTGTCGGCGTCCCGCCTCCGCCGTCTGGCGCCCTCTGCGGTTGACGTCCGCCGCACAACGTCGTAGCGGAGGATCTGTCCGTTGGCGCTGACCGGCGGCGCCCAGACCAGCTCCACCGAGGTGGCCGTGACTTCCCCTAGGGTGGGCGGGGCCTGGTTGGTGGGGGCCACCTGGGCCGTTTGGACGGCCTGCGGTTGGCCTCGACCGCAGCCGACGCTGGTGCAAGCCTCCAGCACCAGGACGTACTCGGTGTAGGGCTCCAGACGCCGGAAGAGGTACTCCCGGGACAGGCCGACGTAGATGGGCGTGATGAGGTAGAGGTCTTCGTAGATGCGGTACTCCTGGACGTGGCCGTTGGGCTGGCCTGGGGCGGGCCAACGCAGCACCACTGACCGGCCGTCAGCCTGCTGGACCACACTGAACTGGCCGATCTCGGCCGGCACCCCTTCCAGGGTGGTGACCTCGGCCCAGGGTCCGGCCACCTCCCCGGCTCCGTTGATCGCCACAATGCGGACTCGGTAGTCGGTGAACGGCGACAGTCCGTAGAAAGTGGTCTCCGACCGGTCCCCTTCCACGGTGGCCACGGGCACCACGGGGTTTGGCAGCGTGGGATCGTTGGCCGTCCGCTGGTACTCGATCCTGTGGGCGGTGACAAGTCCGTTGGGGGAGGTGGGCGGGGACCAGCTGGCCCGGACTGCATAGGAGCTGATGGCCTCCACCTCGGGCCGAGCCACGCCCGCAGGTGGGGCTTCCAAGGTCCGCACGCTGCCCCAGGGCCCGTCTGTTGCCCCCTCCGCGTTGTGGACCGTGATGCGGTACTCGTAGAGCGTGAAGGGCGCCAGTCCGCCGCCCGCATTAGTGAACCTGCTCTCCGAGGGGCCGGCCTGGTAGACCAGGTACAGCTGGTCCGTCCCGTACTGACGGCGGTAGACCATGTAGCGGGTGATGTTCCCGTTGGGGCTGCTGGGCGGGTCCCAGGCGACCTCCACCACAGTGGCGCCGCTGGCTACCAGGGTGGGCAGCCCTTGGCCCTGCGGCGGTGCCTGGCGGGTCCGGGCGTAGGCCTTGGGTCCGTGGCCGCAGCCGCCGTCCGTGCAGGCCTGCACCCGCACGTCGTACAGCCGGAAGGGCGTCAGATTGTCCAGGACGAGGGCGGTGCTCCCGCCGCTGAAGAACACCCGCTGCTCGGGCGTGCCGCTCAGGATGACCAGGCCATACCGCCGGACGACCCCGTTGGGGATGGTCGGGGCGCGCCACTCGCCCCGCATGGACGTGGAGCTCAGGACGCTCAGACTCGGGGCGGGGATGCCCACGGGGGCGCTCTCCGGGGTCTGGCAGGGGTAGAGCGAGCTGTTGCTGGCCCCGGCGGCCGTGGCGGCCTGCAGCACGTAGTCGTAGCGCGTGTTGGGCGCCAGACCGGTGTCCGTGTACATCCGGCCGGTGCCGGAGACCGAGTAGACCAGCCGGTCAGAGCGGAAGAGCCGGTAGGCGGTGATCAGGCCGTTGGGGACGGTTGGAGGGGTCCAGTAGATCTCCAGGATCGTCGAGCTGATGACCACATGGACGGGTCTGGACACACCTTCAAGAGGAAACAAAAAGGTTCATTTTTAATCTCAATACCGCATGAAATCAAATGAGGCTCTGCCCTACTTGTCACATAATTAACACTGTATGCTCAGCACTGTATACACCAAGCCGTATCATACTCATCATACTCCATGAACCCATTTGGTTAGAAAAGTTGACTAAATTACTACCCTGTACCAATTATGAGAAAGGTACGCTTGCCACAAGTACTCACCCACACCTTTTGCTATAAACTGCATTATTCAATTCTTCATTTTCACATAAAGGTAAAGTCAGTTTTTCCTTTGGTTGATATTAACTGTTCAATACGACATGTTTATCAACCTATCATTAATTCCATGAGAAGCTACTTTGGTTCACAGTGATGCGCTGGAATGATTTATTTATTGGCAACCAAGTGCGGTTGGATTTTACAATTGAAAATTTAAAAAAAAAACATACTTCATTTACAATGTTATCTAAAGTTATAAATCGATCAGAAGAAATTACATTAAAGTTTAAAAAGTAAAAAAAAAATCACACATAGAATAATAGACTAAGAGACACAACAAACACAGGACCAATAAGCCAACCTTAAATCTACTCAACTTGGATTTAAGGAAAAGGAAAGATAAAAAGGGTCAAATGGCCAAGATAGATAAAAGGGAATAACAAAAAGGAAAACTTTGTATGCGTACCAAAGGCATCCATAAGCAATAATCAATTTGAAACAATTAAGACCTAACACATGAAAAGACTAGCTAAAAGGAATAGCTGAAAATGATCCAGAATAAGCAAAATGAGTAAGGGCCAAACGATAAATACAGTAGTAACAAACCAAATTATTTTTTTCATCAAAAATACACCCCCAAAAAATTTTGATAAATTTTTATTTGTTTTTTATTTTACAAAATTATGGTTGCCCATTATTATTCAGCATGGACAAACAGATAATCTTCAAAACGATGCCAAAAACACCAATTACAGCGAAATCAGGAAAACAATGGCAATTGTTTCCTGAGAGAGGTTGATATTGAAGAAGCTACAGGGAAACAAAGGTTGAAGACCAAAACAAATCCATAGTTTAGCTCTTCTTTTTTTCATACCTTCTGGTGGGGCTTCCGGTGTTGTGACACTGACAGTGTTGCTGGTGGAACAACCAGCCGCTGTGCAGGCTACCAGGGAGTAGCCGTAATCAGTGAAAGGGGACAGACCTGTGGGCAGGAGGAAAGACACCGTGTGGCAGTTTGGCTGTCTGTTTTTTGCTGTAAAAACGAGCCTTCACTGAGAAAAATTAGTTGAATTAAGAGTGCGATGAAAAGCTGCCTTGGGCTCAAAACAATTTGGTAATGGACTGTACGTGCCGTATAAACAATGCTGGCAATGAAAGGGTTAAGCAGCTCTATGAGATTGAACCTGGTTTATAAGATCAGGGATGTAAGTGACCGAGAAAGTAAAATCACTGAAGACAAAGAAATTGTGTGACTGCGAGTGAGCGCTTACGCGATCGAGAGATGCGACTGCGATTGAGCGCTTACGCGACCGGGAGATTCACGGCAGGGGTAAAGACGCCCTTCAGTTCTTAGGGTTTTAACAGATAAAAATTAGCAGTTTGAAATACCTGTTTGACATAAAAATAGGTTTTTTTTTTTTTTTAATCCATTTCCGGAAATCATTATATTTTCGGAAGTCTCACATCCCAGTAAGATAGTAGGAGATGGATTACACAACATCAGGCCTAAAGTGGAGAGCCTTACCTGCATAATCCTACCCCCCCCAAAAAAAAATTATCACGATCTGTTCGCGTTTCTGTCCTTACCGTAATGAATAAACTCAAAACTGGAGGCGTCTCCGACGTAGATGGGGTCTGGCTGGTCCTCCTCCCTCAGCTTGTACTCCTGGATGACACCGTTGGGTCGGCCCGGCTCACGCCAGGCGATCTGCACGCTGGTGGCATCCAGGGTGGTCAGGACGGGATCAAAGAGGTTGGCTGGCCGATCCTGCAGCGTGGCCGCAATCACCTGCAGAGGTACGGACATCGCAAAATGATAACAATGATGACAATAATAATAATGGACATTTTTAGAGGGGCAGAAGCCATCTGCAAAGACGCTCAAGGCGCTTACACTATGAACATCTAAACCGTGAAAATGGGCTGAAAATGTCATTTAGCCGCGAAAAGAAAATTCACCGTGTTTTCACCCCTATTTCATGGCACCCAGTTTTAGCCAAGTCATTTTCACTGGTGTTTTCACCAGTGGTCTCCAAGGCCACATTCCTGGTGGTAAATGGCTAGAGGCAATTTAGAAGTATCTGGGAGTGACAGTTTCAAGGACATCATGGCAGTCCCTACTGGTAATTGAATTAGCCATCCCTCAAGGCTGGAGCTTGCCATCCTAGATATTCACGTGTTTTTTTACGGTCTCTTTAGTGACCTGACTGTGTCCTTATCGGGTCAGAGGGGCGATTATTTTTACGGTGAATTCACTGTAAAATGCACCATGAAATCACAGTGACTTTTTAGTTTCACGGCGAAGTGACATTTTCACCCCTCTTTCACGGTTTAGATGTTCATAGTGTTAATAGCAAAATTATCTATCATTAATTAGGAGAACTACGATCGAACAAATGTTTTCAGAGAGGATTTGAAGTCAGATATGGGGGGGGGGGGCCATAGTACAAACTTCTTGAGAAAGAGCATTCCAGAGAGTAGGAACAGCATGGGAGAAAGCCCGCTCACCCCATTATGGATGTGTGGGACAGCAAGCAGATATTCTGATTATCTGAGACATCTACCGGGTTTGTAATACGTAAAGTGATATACAAAAATGTTGCAAACTGCTTACTGACTAAAATTACCAAAATGCAAATCTCAAAAATTGAGTGGCCGTGACATTTCAATCCTAGAAGGACCTTTCTCAGGTTTGTAATACTTTAGTAAACTGCTGTTAAATTGTGGTGCAGCACAAGACAGGGAGTGAAAAACCAGCAACAATATCTTGCATTCAATACGTACAGCAACAGGCAGTCAATGTAATGAACGTACAGATAGGAGTAATATGAGATCTACCAGAAGAAAAGGCATCAACGGGGGGCATGGGCCGTGATTAATCTCATCACCTATCCTCTTCCTCCCCTCTGGCGCATAATAAGGCCACTTATTCCTAAACCATGGCACACCCTCTTGTTCCCATTCCACGTTTCCCAACCATATGCATTCCTCTCCTTGTCCCCCCTGTAACTCTCCACGTTTTTTTACGGCCTTCCAACTTTCCTTTTCCCCCTCAGACTGCCATGTTAATGCAAAGACTTTTCATGCTTTTCGTGACAACAGGGGAAACGTCGCTATAACGAACGTCGATATACTGAACATTCGGTATCACGGCATTTACGGAAATCCGAAAATTTCGGGAAGTCTTACATCCCTGTAATTTGTTCTTCTCTATTACTCCTCTACTTCTTGTCTTCAAGCTTGCTGCGTCTTGAACACCCAGTAAAGTGGATATGTGCAAATTATAATAATTTATTATTATCTTAAAATTTCGTGGGCCGGACGTTTCGATCCTAGCAGGACCTTTCTCAAAGGCATATCACTTTTTATTATTATATTATTATAGTTTCAAAATTTAGTGGGCCTGACGTTTCGATTCTAGCAGGACCTTTCTCAAAGGCAGAGTGACAAGGACAAATCAGATACATGTACACGAAGGAAGGGGGAAGAGAGTGAATAGGACACGGATGAGACAAAGAGTAAAGCTGGTAGGGTGAGATCAAAAGGAAGGGCAAGGAGTAGGGTAGGGGTTAGTGAGAAGAGGGGGAAAGATCAAAGAGAGAAGTGTGAAGGACTGAACACAAAAGAAGGATTATCAGAAAGCTGCATGGTGTTAGTCATTGCCCTCCCGGATGTTGAGACCGTGTGGTTGAATAGTCCGAAGACGCTTCATCCACATTTTCTCACGGCTAAGACGGAAAGCATTACTACGGTGACCAAGGGAATCTATGCCCAGTACACTCATATCTGATATCGAATGATCAGGGAGATTGAAGTGATACCCAACAGGGGTGTCCATTTTACCGGTTTTGAAAGTAGACCTATGGCAATAGATACGTTTTTTGAGGGTGTTTTTGGTCTCGCCAATATACTGAACATGCATACTCTACAAAAGATGAGGTATATGATGTTTTGAGGTATTGCACGTGATAGAGCCATAGGTCATGTGGGTAATTCCAGAGGAATGTCCATTGCTGGCTACGTACGTTGTTGCTGTTAGCACAGCCAATGTTGGTGCAGGCTCCTAGCTGGTAGGTGTAGTGCTGGTACGGCTGGATCCCACGGCTATCCTCCAGCGACGTGTCCAGACCCCGATAGATCTCGATGTTGTCACGGCGCAGAATGTAGGTAGTGATGATGCCTGTTGGGATAGGGCGGGCAGTGGTTAGGAGAGGCATCTTATGGCAAGTGGTGGGGTTTCATTGACGGAGACAAAACACTGACTGTTAGACCATCAGACCAATGGCTTACAGATGAAGACCAACAATCAATAGATATGAACTGACCACCAATTCTAATGACTACAGACCAATCAATATAGACTAATGGATCACAGACCAATGGGACTACAGACCAAATAATATAGACCAATGGATCACAGACCAATTGAACTACAGACCAATCAATATAGACCAATGGATCACATACCAATCGGACTACAGACCAATGGATCACAGACCAATTAATACAGACCAATGGATCACAGACCAATGGATCACAGACCAATTAATACAGACCAATGGATCACAGACCAATCGGATTACAGACCAATGGATCACAGACCAATTGAACTACAGACCAATTAATATAGACCAATGGATCACATACCAATCGGACTACAGACCAATGGATCACAGACCAATTAATACAGACCAATGGATCACAGACCAATGGATCACAGACCAATTAATACAGACCAATGGATCACAGACCAATCGGACTACAGACCAATGGATCACAGACCAATTAATACAGACCAATGGATCACAGACCAATGGATCACAGACCAATTAATACAGACCAATGGATCACAGACCAATCGGACTACAGACCAATCAATATAGATCAATGGATCACAGACCAATTGGACTACAGACCAATGGATCACAGACCAATTGGACTACAGACCAATTGAACTACAGACCAATGGATCACAGACCAATTGGACTACAGACCAATGGATCACAGACCAATGGATCACAGACCAATTGAACTACAGACCAATTAATACAGACCAATGGACCAATTGGACTACAGACCAATCAATATAGACCAATGGATCACGGACCAATTGGACTACAGACCAATGGATCACAGACCAATTGGACTACAGACCAATGGATCACAGACCAATGGATCACAGACCAATTGAACTACAGACCAATTAATATAGACCAATGGATCACAGACCAATTGGACTAAAGACTAATTAATATAGACCAATGGATCACGGACCAATTGGACTACAGACCAATTAATATAGACCAATGGATCACAGACCAGTGGGACTACATACAAGAACCGATGTACGGCAGATAATATTGTATGGCTAGATTAGGACGAAGGGAAACTTTTTACCATTTGGGAAGGCCGGCTCCTCCCAGGTCAAGATGATGGTGTCTAGTACCCCGACTCCCACCTTCCACTCCGGACCAGCCACCCCTATGGGGATGTCCTGGCTGGTCAGGGCACTGGCCGGGTCGCTGGTGGCACTGCCGACGCTGTTGTGGGCGGTGACGGCGTACTCGTAGGTCGTGTACGGCAGAAGGTCTTCATCTGTTTGACGGAGGGATGGAGACTGGTTAGGGCGGTAGTCAGGGATGTACGGTAAGTGACCGACAAAGTCATTTCCTGAAAATCACTGAAGGCCAATCAATTGCGCGACTGCGAGTGAGCGCTTACGCGACCGAGAGATGCGACTGCGAGTGAGCGCTTACGCGTCAGAGCTGTGGCTGCAATGACCCTATCTACCCGTAGCTTGCACAATGGGCCATTCAGTGCACCCATTCACAGTCACAGCTGTGGATGCAATGATCCTATTCAGCTTGTATACAGTGGGTCATTCAGTGCACCCTTATACAATCACAGCTGTGGATGCAATGACCCTATCCAGCTTGTGAATAATGGGCCATTCAGTGCACCCATTCACATTGCATCCACAGCTGTGACTGTGAATGGGTGCACTGAATGACCCACTGTGTACAAGCTGAATAGGGTCACTGCATCCACAGCTGTGACTGTGAATAGATGCACTGAATGGCCCATTGTGTACAAGCTGAATAGGGTCAGTGTATCCACAGCTGTGAGTATAAATGGGTGCACTGAATGGCCCATTGTGTGCAAGCTGAATAGGGTCACTGCATCCACAGCTGTGACTGTGAATGGGCAGTTGGGCCACAGGACATATTAATGCAATGGTCTCAATACCATTTGTTCTGGGTGTTCCCTCAGTGAGTGACTCAACCTTGTGATTTTTAATAGTCAGCCCTATACCATCCTTGTGTTATGGTAGAGAGATTCAGCTTGTGCACAGGTTCAACACCCACCCAGGTAAGAGTAGTCGCTGGGTCCGGTGATGGTCACTCTCTCCAGAGGAGTGGGGCAGAGATCGACATCGTCGCCCGCATCCGATCCAGTTGCCGGGGACGACGGAGAGGCAGGGGAGACATACTGGCCGTCCACAGTGGCGCAGACTTGGGCGTTGCGGTCAAAGTCACACCTGATGTTAAAAAAAAAAATGGATGTCTTGATGGGCCATGTGATGTTGAGTGAAAATATCCACAGCAATAACGAACGTGTCCTCAATAATGCAGCTCGGGTTGTTGTCCGTTGCGGAAGATACGACCACATTTCACCAATCGTGAGAGAGCTACATCGGCTCCCGATATCCAAAAGGATCAGTTTCATGATCCGTCTTCTCGTTTTCAAAAATCTCACATGGTTTGCGCTCCACCATATCTTTAGTAGCTTATCTTCCTCAAGCAATCATGGCGGGTTCTCAGATCTTCTGGCTCGTATTTTGTTAGTGGTTTTAGTGGAACAGAGAGCAAGAACTATCCGCTACGGTCAGCATGCCGTTGCCAGGGCAGCACCTGCCATTGGGAATAAACTCCCAGCTTCACTTTTACATCCATACATACCTTCAAGAGAGAGCTGAAATCTCTTCTTTCTTTTTTTTTCTTTTTTAAGAATGATCCTTTTGTGCTAAAGTTCTTTTAATGGTCGCACCTTCATCGATTTCCGCATAAGTGCGCTCTATAAATATACTATCATTATTCTCAAAAGTTAGAGGGCCTGATGTTTTGATCCTAGCAGGACCATTCTCAAAGGCATTATTATTATTGTTAATAGAGATCTGAATTCACCATAACCTCCACAAGCCAGAACAGACAAAGCTGAACAACTCCCACAAGACAGAGGAAGGAGATGTATCAAGATGTATCAAGATGATTATCAATTGTCAGTGTTGATGGCTGCTGAACAAGAAGGTCTATGACACAGAGATGTACCGGTAAGTGACCGACGAAGACATTTCCTGAAAATCACTGACGGCCAATAAATTGTGCGACTGTGAGTGAGTACTTAGGTGACCGAGAGATTCAGGGCAGGAGTGCAGGCGCCCTTCAGTTTTTAGGGTTTTAACAGAAAAAAATAAGCAGTTTGAGATAGCTGTTTTATATTAAAGCCCCTACACAACATTGGTTGAGGTCAAGGAATAGCATCCATACGTTGTCTAATCCAACATATGCATGAAATAGCACGCCTGTGAAAATTTCAGCTCAATCCGCCAACCGAGTCTCGAGAAAATCATGAAAACCGCTTCATTTGTTTTGAAAAAATGCAGCATTCAACACCGTACTGTTCCGAAAAATAGTTTAGATCTCGGTGAGACGTAAACGATTTCTCTTAATCTTTTCTCCACAAATACAGCATTTTAGACAGAAATATTTCAGTGCGAGGTTTCTACTATAACCATCTTCAACCAGTATAAGTTTCATGTAAATCTGTGAACATTTCTTTTTTTCGACATTACCAATGTTGTGTAGGGGCTTTAAAAACCAAATAAAAAAAAAAAAATTAAAATAATTAAATCAGATTTTTTTTTATTTTTTAAATGAGCCGCTGTCCTTTCTTACCTGCCGCAGTAAGCAGCGGCGGCCTGGCCGATGGGGCACACTTTGCCGCCGCCGCACCCTCCCTCCACGTTGGTGCCGCGATCGGCGCAGACGTGGGTGAGCGGATTGTAGCCGGCTCCGTTGCAGCAGGCCTGCGACGGAGTGATACGCTCGGCACCGCAGCACTGGTCATTGGCTGACCGCTTGGCCTGAGCCGTCGAGTAAGTATAGACCTTACAAAGAAAACACACCCAAAAAACCAATCACAATATGTGCATACAGTGGAACGTCGCTATAATGAACGCCGATATGCCGAACATTCGCCTATAGCGAGCATGCCCTTTGGCTCCCAATTTTCTATAATCTGCTATAACGAATGACCGCTATACTGAACAATTTTCATGGATCCTGGGATGTTTGTTATAGTGATGTTACACTCTATACCTACCCCCCCCCCAAACTTTGTATTCAAATTTACGGTTGAGTGATACATAATGATTGCTTACTGACTAATATGACATGATGGGTAGGTATAGGCCTTGGGTAAAAAGAATTAAAACAATCCAATCTTAATATGTTGATTCTTTCCCACTTTATATTTAACTTGATACAAAACTATTTCTTAGTGACTTAGATGCCCAAAATTATTGTTTTTAGAAATTTAAGAGCTATTGAAACTGGAAATCCCTGGCCCGAAAAAGTGCTATTAACAGGCAGATTAAATTCTCTCAATAGCCAAATCACTCAATCTATTCTGTCCTTGTCTGTCTGTCAGTCTATTTGTCTGCTATCTGTTGGTGTCTTTATCTGTCTTTTTCTGTTGATTCCTTTGTCTGTCTCTGTCCCTATCCATCTCTCTGTCTATCACTGTGTCTCCCTCATTTGAATCCACTCTCATTACCTTGGCAACACCGCTTGTTGCTGAGCAGCAGAGCGTGATGGCGGGGTCAACGTACTCCAGGCCGCAGCAGGCCTTGCTCGGCTCGGGGTCGTAGGTCACCGTCCGGTCACCCTCCTGACAGCAGATCTGCTCAGCGCCGATAATGGCCGCCCCGCAGCACTGAGCATTGTAGCCATCCTGGAACGTGTCTGGAAAGGAACCGGGGTAGAACCATTACAACCGGAATCTTTAAACAAATGCTGTGAACCTTTGAAAACAAATACAGAAGTAGTGTCAGAAAACAAATGAAAAATACCAAAACGAAAAGGTTGCTACAGAGACTGTGTACGTTGTACATTTGATCACCTTCCCAAGTGACTCCGTTTTCATAGTGAGAATCAAATGCAAGAAGGTTTGCGGAAACACCATTTGCAAGGAAAGAGGTACGGTTCTGAAAAGTGGTAACTTGAGGTGCCGCAACATGGTTCCTGCTGCTATACAGATTTGAATTGCCCACATGACCTCAACTTTCTTGGAGGTCCAGTGGAATAAACGTCAAAATGCAGGAGTCGCGGATTCGAATCCCACCCGAGCTCCAAGCATTTTTTCAGCAGGGAATCGGGCAAAGTACCAAGCATCCAGTGTTTAATTACACATTGAGTCGGGCTAGCCCCTAATGAAAAATAACCTAAATCTGTTTAATACAAATGTGTGTTCTCTAGTTTCCAAACCTCCACCAGGAGGAAAAGTGGGACATAGAGTCAATTGAATGAGGGTTTGCCCTGCTCGACGTAACAAGCACTGCTTGCTCAGGCATTTGCCCGTTGCCTGATGAAAACATTTCAGGCAGTTCGGGCGGGATTTGAACCCGCGTCTCCTGCTTTCTATCTAGTGCAGACTTCTTAACCACTGAGCTGGTCGAGGTCAAGCGGCGGATACGGATAATTTACAGTGGCGGATACCTCCACAAACATCATGTCATATCTATGACATAACGACAGAAAGACAAGTCAGTCGTGCAGTGCAGCAACAAGGTCAAAAGGGTGTTCTGTGAAGTTGTGACTACTTGAAGCCAACCAGGTGAGATTTAACACACATCCCCCGCACAGAGAAGAAAAAAGAAAGCACGGCAACTTGAAGGAACGGAAAGGAAAAACACCAACACAGGGACTAAGGTTACCATGGTTACCAAGACAATCATAATGAACAGGAAAGAAGAAAAAAATCAGTCACCGAAGCAACTAGCAGGAAAACAAGAAACAAAATACAAACAAATTGAAGGAAACATTACCAAGTGAATTTGAAGGTAAACATGGTAAAGCAAAGGGAAAAAATCATTAAAGATTACCATGGCAACTAAAAGTAAAAAAAGAAAGAAGCAAACAACAAAACCAGGAAAGAAGTGTTGCCATGGCAAGTAGAAGGATCCTTCAAGAGAAGAAAAACCAAAACAGAAGGAAAGGTTATCTACGGGGTATAATAAAGCATCAAGAGAAACAGGAAGGAAAGGTTACCACCAAATTTAGGAGATTCAAACCACCAGAAGACCAACATAAGAAGGGAGGAATGTAGATGGAAGAGTACACAGTCACCTAGATGGAGCACATCATTTGAGGAATTTCCCAAACAGACAAAGGGTTTCTGCAATATACATTTTATCACTTAAATCCATGTTAAAAAAACTGTTTTGCAATGTTGCTATGAACAGCCAAACTGTTTTTCTGCTAATGAGAAAATCAATATTCACAAGCAAATTTGTGATGTCTTCACAGGATCATACAACAACAAAAACAATTGCTTGTGGACAAAAGTTTCTGAAAAAATCTGGTTTTTCCTGCAGACCTATCCCAAACCTGGTGACCTACTGCCAAAATGTATGCTTCATAATCATCGACATTTAGTGAAGGAGTTTTTCATCAAACCTAATCCAGAGAGATTAATTTGCAGTTTGAAAGTGAATGATTTTCTCATGTTTTTAAACTGTGAGTTCCTCACATGACCTTGCAATAGGGCATAAGGATATATTTAAACTAAAGGTACAAAAATGTTGATCAATTTTTGACTTCACTACGAAAAAGAAACTTGCCAACATTTTTGTACACTTCAGACCCTTTCAGAAAAAGTATGCCTCATATGCTTGCGGTACCACAATGCAAAAATCTCTTTTGTGAGTATGTGTGGTGTGTGGTTCTGAAGAGTTCCTCTGATCCTTTTCAGAACCACACATACTCACAAAAGATAATATTTTGCATGGTGTTAATACCGCAAACCGAATTACCGAGTCTTTGCTTAAAAAACATGTTGCCAGTGGTGCCCGTATACAGAGGGCCTGGTGCACAGCAACCACACAGAGGCTCCGAAGTCGGAGGTACCGGCACAAAGTGGTTAAACCAACATCACGCCACCGAGTTTGGAGAACATCAATGCAGACGAAACAGAAAAGCAAAAACACCCTGAAAGTTACCATCAAAGTGGACAAACGTCATGCTGCAGCACAGTCCCAAAGCCTTGTCAAAAAATGAGCCTTCAAACAGGAAAGGTAAAGGGGAGTATCTCAAACTGATCTTCTAAAAGAAAACATCACGCATGAAGAATTTCTATAAAAAAAAGCCATCCAAGATAAATGCACTTCTTCATATTTTTGACAAACACACAAAAATTGATATGTGATTATGTCAGAGGCTAATCTCCTCATCAATAAAATGATCCAACTTTTACCCTTCATTTCTTTGAAATGATTTGTTTTAATAACATTTGAATGATGCATGAATCCTTGACCTTGAATTTGACAGAAAGGTCATTAAGACCTGGACCCATTATAGATACGATATGGATTTTTGCTTCGGCGAGAATGTAAATCAACGAGGGTGTGCCTCGGTTTGTCAAATTAACTCCAGATTTCCTCTTTTAAGCCCACTGGATTATCTTGCAAAGGTAGACCGGGGCTACCCTGGAGTGACCCTGTTTGGGTGCAGCTGGGTAAAAGTTAGAGGGCAATGACAACAGACATGTCAGAGACAACTTTAATACCAGGGTGTATCCAGGGAAGCTAAGTGAACCTTGAATTTGATAAAGGTCCATTTCTGAATATTTGATGCACTCTTTTAGCAGTTTCCACACTGGAATTTTTTTGGGGGAAGGTTTTAACAAGACAACGGTAAAATGAAAAAATTGTCATATGTGACCCGGCACAACAACATGAGGAATATCCCACCAAAACACTTTTTGAGTAAACAACGTCTGAAGTTAAAGTATCTTTACAATTCGATTAAAAATCAATTTTCTTTTTTTTATTTTCGGACATTTTAAGTATTAGAGGATATTATATTTTGATATCATTTGAAAGCTTATGGTATACTCTTTCACATCATTAGAAAACCTCAAAATCTCAAAAGTGGGGTTATTCTTCATTATGCTGTGCCGGGTCACATATGTAAACCACTGTCCGCACTCAGACTTTTGACACAGGAAATGTTTTACCGAGACCGTGGTAGAAGTAACTGAGCTACAGTAACAGTGCAAGGACTCAAAACAATGCAAAACGCATGTGTGCTAGCCTGTGCAGCATGATCTCGTTCCCATACTGCCATAGCCAGATGCAGGGAAGTATGTAAGCTTTCCCTGTGCGCCGCTCTTACCGACTTGATACACTCCCCGCACTGGACTTATAAGTTATTGTCTCTAGAAAAATGTACAGGGGTGAATTTCATAGAGCCTTACGATGCATCATAACTCAGCTTACGCTGCATAACCCATCGTAAGTTGTGAGTAGGCCGCATGGTTTTTGTGCAGTGTTTATCGACATGCGATTGATCGTAAGTTACGATGGGTTTGGTGAAATCGACCGCAGGTAACTTTTCCTGGGCAGCAGTTGGCCGGTAGAAGCAACCGCTGGCCTCAGGAGAATGAACCGAGAGGAAAACGTGCCAGGCCGTCCCGCAACTGGACTTCCCCGTCGTCTCGGTAAGTTTGACCATCCAGTGCGGACGGGGCTTCTGAGATTGGGAAATTGTCGGGCGGTCTTACCGGCACAGCAGATCTGCGGACCGGAGGTGTCGTACGGAATCCCCCGACAGCAGGCATCCCCGGCCCCTACGGCCACCCTGTCCTCGGAGGGATCGATGCAGCACACCTGGCCGGCCGTCACAGCCACGTACTGGCCCCCGCAGCACTGGTGCTCGGCCTGGCGGGGGTGGAACTGGCCGCCGCAGCACACGTCCGAGGACAGCGCCCGGGCCGGCAGGTAGTTAGAGCCACAGCACTCGTTGCCCGGCTGCTGAGAGTGCAGCACGCCGTCGCAGCACACCTGCAATACACCGGCAGACAAACAAGCATTATGATCGCAACAACAGGGATGTAAGTGACTGACAAAGTCATTTTTCTGAAAATCACTGAAGGCTAAGAAATTGTGCGACTGTGAGTGAGCTCTTACGCGACCGAGAGATTCACGTCAGGGGTGCAGGCGCCCTTCAGTTTATAGGGTTTTAACCGATAAAAATGAGCAGTTTAAGATACCTGTTTGACATACCAGTAAAAAAAAACACAATAATAATAATAGAATCACGCCGGAAAATCACGCCATTTCTGGAAATCCAGGATTTTCCGAAAGTCTTACATCCCTGCAACAAAATGAGGACACCACTCTGATCAGGGCTGGTACACTCATGGTCAAGACCACTAGCTCATGAACAAGCACATAGAGTGGCTACAAGGCTATTGACACATCGGGGCATGAGTAGGCATGGAGAGTTATTTTTTTGATCTGGCTGCTTTGTGGGGAAATCTTCACAAGTCTTCATTCGTTTCCCTTTTTTTTCAAGCAGAATGACGAGGGGCACAAGAACAACTTCAGGATAGCTGGGTACAGTTGGGTGTGGCTGGGTATGGTTGGGTGTGATATGGCAGGGTTGAGTTGGTTGAGAGGTGGAGAGTGGGTAGGATTGGGAGTGGCTGGGTATAGTGGGATGTGGTTGGGTATGGTTGAGTTGGTTGAGAGGCGGAAGGTGGGTAGGATTGGGTGTGGATGGGTATATTTGGGTGTGGTTGGGCATGGTTGAGCTGGGTGAGAGGCGGAGAGTGGGTAGGATTGGGAGTGGCTGGGTATAGTGGGATGTGGTTGGGTATGGTTGAGTTGGTTGAGAGGCGGAAGGTGGGTAGGATTGGGAGTGGCTGGGTATATTTGGGTGTGGTTGGGTATGGTTGAGCTGGGTGAGAGGCGGAGGGTGGGAAGGATTGGGTGTGGCTGGGGATAGTTGGGTGTTGTTGGGCATGGTAGGATTGGGTGTGGCTGGGTATAGTTGGGTGTGGTTGGGCATGGTAGGATTGGGTGTGGCTGGGTATAGTTGGGTGTGGTTGGGCATGGTAGGATTGGGTGTGGCTGGGTATAGTTGGGTGTGGTTGGGCATGGTTGAGTTGGTTGAGAGGTGGAAGGTGGAAAGGATTGGGAGTGGCTGGGTATATTTGAGTGTGGTTGGGCATGGTTGAGCTGGGTGAGAGGCGGAGGGTGGGAAGGATTGGGTGTGGCTGGGTATAGTTGGGTGTGGTTGGGCATGGTAGGATTGGGTGTGGCTGGGTATAGTTGGGTGTTGTTGGGCATGGTAGGATTGGGTGTGGCTGGGTATAGTTGGGTGTGGTTGGGCATGGTAGGATTGGGTGTATGTTTGGGTGGGTGCTGGGGTTCCTTACCTGATCACCAGAGTAGCACTGGTCTCCACATATACTCTCTGTGATGGCACATTCCAGATACACACACCTGTTAGCATCACTTCCAGCCCCGGACCTATGCACAAACAAAACATTAGCGCAGTTTTAGAAATCTGCTCAGGTGAGATTCGAACCCACGACACCAGATTTCAAGTGCGGATGTCTCAACTACCTGACCAGATATGTTCGGCTGGGGTACCAAAGTCAATTACTGATGCATCATTGTTTAACTTAATTGTAAAGTAATTGCTTCTGTTTATCAGTATTCCTGCATAGTCTCTTCCGTTTTAATTCCTCTGTGATGAGCATCAGAACTTTGATGCTTCAATTGTTTCATTATCAACTTCGTGTTTGTACATTTGTGGCTTGTCTGTTTTAATCCTTAAGGTGATATACAAAAATGTTGCAAACTGCTTCCTGACTAAAATTACCAAAATGTAAATCTTAAAATTTAGTGGGCCTGACGTTTCGATCCTAGCAGGACCTTTCTCAAAGGCAAAGGGACAAGGACAAAACAGATACATGTACACGAATGTATCTGTTTTGTCCTTGTCACTCTGCCTTTGAGAAAGGTCCTGCTAGGATCGAAACGTCAGGCCCACTAAATTTTAAGATATGTTTTAATCCTTGTTAGGAATTTCAATACAAGCTTCTGAATGTGCCTGCATAACTGCTAGATTTAGGTCCCAAAAAGGTCATTTTGTGTCAATTCAACACACTTTTGGACCTGACTGTCACAGATTGGAACGAAATTCGGTGTGCTGATTGGACTACTTAAGAAACCCCAAGAGCCGAACATAGCTGGTCAAGCTAATTAGTCAAAAGTTCGTTAACCCGTATCAAAAATACCTGACCGATTTACTTACAAGTTCAGTTCTGGAAGTTTCTCAAGGAGTCCAATCAGCACACCAAATTACATTCCAAACTGTGACTGTCAGGTCCAGAAGCGCGTTTAATTGACACGAATGACCCATTACCATTCATGTGTGTACTTTATATGAGTGTTGAACCATTCATATTGGCTATTCAATTACATATACCGGTACCACGCATATTGCAAGACAGAAATGAATGTCGAATTGAACATAGATTTGAACATCATGAGTTTCTTTTTCAAGGAAGACTTACTCGTCGTCGCACGTTGTGTAGGCTCGCCTGTACAGTTCGTACTGCAGGAGAATCCCGTTGGGCTGGGTGGGAGCGGCCCAGTCGACGGCTATGACAGAGGAGCCCAGGACTCTGAGGTTGGGGGGAAGCAGGCCGGTGGGAGGAGATTCCAGGGTGGTGGTCAGGGTGATGTTGCTCAGCAAGCAGTCGTACACAGTGCACACTTCCACCTGAACACACACAAACATACACCAAACCAAACTGAACATTTGCAGCCATGATTTACTGCGACAGGGGAGGGGAGGGAAGGGGAGGGCAGGGGAGGGCAGGGCAGGGCAGGGCAGGGCAGGGCAGGGCAGGGCAGGGCAGGGGAGGGCAGGGCAGGGCAGGGGAGGGCAGGGGAGGGCAGGGGAGGGGAGGGGAGGGGAGGGGAGGGGAGGGGAGGGGAGGGGAGGGGAGGGGAGGGGAGGGGAGGGGAGGGGAGGGGAGGGGAGGGGAGGGGAGGGCAGGGGAGGGGAGGGGAGGGCAGGGCAGGGCAAGGCAGGGCAGGGCAGGGCAGGGCAGGGCAGGGCAGGGCAGGGCAGGGCAGGGCAGGGCAGGGCAGGGCAGGGCAGGACAGGGCAAGGCAGGGCAGGGCAGGGCAAAAAGGCTGGGATAGGCTGGCTGTACCTGTATGGCATAGATGGTATAGGGCTGGAGGTCTGCCATGATGTAGGACAGCGTGGAAGGCACCAGGGTGGTGATCTGGTCGTCGTCCAGGTAGATAACAAACCGGAGGATGTCTCCGTTGGGCTGGGCGGGTGCTTCCCAGGCCACGCGAAGAGCCGATGGACTCAAGATGGCGATGGTGGGGGCGCCAAAACCCTCCGGAGCTGCGAAAAAAATAAGAAAAAAATCCACAAATATAAATTATCAGTTCAGGGCTTCACACTAAGACTGCCCTCCCCCTGTGCGATTCAAACTTGAAAAAAAAAAAATAATAATAATAAATAATAATAATAGAAATAATATAATAATAAAAACTAAAATTTGAGAAAAAAATCAACACTTGGGAGAAAAATATAAATGCTAGGGAGAAAAATAGTAATTCTTGAGAGGAAAATATAAAAGCTTGAAAGAAGAATGATTGGGAGAAATACTCGAAGAAATACTCGAAGAGAAATATCAATGCTTGGGAGAAAATGCTTGAAAGAAAAATATAAAGGCTTTGGGAAAAACATATGAATGCTAGACATGCTATAGAGAAAAAAAACTATGCTTGAAAGGAATTCACTTACCTCCATCCTGCGTTTCAGCATAGGCCAGATTACTGGACACATTGTAGGCCCCGTTGAAGATAGTGACTTGAAACTCGTACAGCGTATTGGGCACGAGCAGCCCAATGGTAGCCCCACTCGTGCCCGGTGGGTAGGTGGCCGCGGTTCGAACTCCAGGGCGGGAGCTTGTGCCGTACTCGACAAAGTAGTCGACAACCTCCCCTTTCAGCTGGAGCAGAGCTGGAGAGCGGAACGACGGAGAGGAACGAGGGAAAATTCACCGTGAGTTGGATCGTAGAATACCACGTCCATCGGAATGATACCGTCCATTTCGTCAGGGAGAAAAAGGCTGTGGATGAAGGGTCTTCGGACTATTCGACACGATGTCCTCAACAACCCGGAGGGGAATGACTGTCACGATTCCTTACTCTATTCTATTCTGCATTAACGGATAATCTGTTTCACTTCCATCCCTTTGATTTATTCTCCTTTGAGCTTCCCATCTTTGATCCCTTTCCTACTTATTTGCCCATCCCTATTGATTTCACCCTTGTCTGTGTCTACCAGCTTTCCTCCTCTATCCACATTTCAACTATTGTATGATAACTGGATATGACTTCCCTTTCTTTCTGTCTGTTTCTGTCCTACTCATTCTGCCCTTGAGAAAGGTCTGACTTTATGAGCAGACCATTGGGTCTTTGAAGAAACACATTCACCACAGATATAACATATTTGCGTTGAGGAGAATGTAATTGAATGAGGGCTTGCCCTGCTTTACCTAATAAGCACTGAGTGCTAAGTGCTTTGCCCGATGCCTGATGAAAGCTGGCGTCATGGGTTTGTTTCCATGACGCAATATTTGAGCACAGAATGTTAGAGGTTTGAAGCGCGTAAAAAAAGGAAAAATTGACCTTAGTGAAAAAAATGACCTTAGTGACCTTTGGCCCTTACGCCCTTCTGCAAGGCACCCGATGAAATATGGACCAGCAGCAAGCTATAGAAAGATCCTGTCGTTGGCCATTTTTCCTTCTGTGAAGGTCTCAAGTCCTACACTAGCTCCAGGGGCAGGGTCTTACTGGGTGTAGTCCAGTTGAGGCCGACAGTCACATGATCCAGCGCCTGAGCCGTCAGAGTGCCCCCAACAGAGGGCCGGCCGGCCAGGGTCACGACCTCCTGGCTGGGGTCAGAGGTCAGGTGGCCCACGTCGTTGGAAACGGTGACCCGGTACTGGTAGGTGGTGAAGGTGGTGAGTCCTAGATCGGCGTAGAAGAGCTCCGGGCCGCTGTAGACAAGCTGCCAAAAGCCTAGACCAACGGGAGTGCCTGCAAAACCCACAGAAAACGGGATAAGAATAAAAATTAACATTACCCATGTACAGGGGCTGGGTGATGTCAGCATTACCTGTGTACATGGTGTACTGTGGATGGCTAATGTCAGCATTACCTGTGTACAGGGGTTGGCTGATGTCATCATTACCTGTGTACTGTGGCTGGCTGATGTCAGCATTACCTGTGTACAGGGGATGGCTGATGTCATCATTACCTGTGTACTGTGGCTGGCTGATGTCAGCATTACCTGTGTACAGGGGATGGCTGATGTCATCATTACCTGTGTACAGGGGCTGGCTAATGTCAGCATTACCTGTGTACAGGGGATGGCTGATGTCATCATTACCTGTGTACAGGGGCTGGCTAATGTCAGCATGATTATCGGTACCAGTGTTCAGGGGCCGGCTGATGTCATAACCTGTGTACAGGGGCTGGCTAATGTCAGCATTATCTGTGTACAGGGGCTGGCTGATGTCATCATTACCTGTGTACAGGGGCTGGCTGGTCTTCATACGATGCAGCTGGTAGCGGATACCGGGGCCGTTGGGGCGAGAGGGTGCCTCCCAGCTGACAGAGACGTAGGTCTGGGTGATGGCATCGCCCCTAGGGGGCGCCTGTCCCTCAGGCACGTGGGCATCTGTCCGGGCAGGGGTGGCGCTGCTCTCAGTGCAGCCGCCGATGGTGCAAGCCTCAATGGTAACTGCGGTTCAAGAAGACAGGGTGCCAGACTGAGCATAATTTTTTGGGACGGTCATGTTTTTAATTCAGTTCACATCTGTGACGTAACACGGCAAAAGAATTAAATTCCAGAAAGAATGGATTTGGGTATTTTCCCAAAATGGAAAAAGGTGTTTCATTGGCTTCCCAAAAATACACAACTTATTTGTTTCCAAAATCCAGAGTTATAGCACAAAAAGATGTCAACAAGGCAAAGTGCATTCACAAAAAACTCTTTTCAAGAAAAAAAAGGCCCTAAGTTTCAGAACCGGTTTGGTGATTTAACCTTTTAGCTGAAGGAGTCTAAAGCTAGTCTTTAATAGTTGGTGGTCGGATCTTATTGTCCTTGTCCTACATGTAGTGTGTAATGCTGTCACCTACCCTGGTACTCTGTGTACGGAGTCAGGCCGGTTACCAGCCTACTGGTGGTGTTGGCATCGCCGACGTACACCCGGGGCTGTGGCATGCGAACCGTGTAGCTGATGATCTCTCCGTTGCTATGGACGGGCGGTTGCCAGGCAACCAGCATGGACATGTGATCAACGCTGGCGACGCTGGGAGCGCTGACTCCGCCCGGAGCTACGAGGAAAATGATCAGGTTTAGGGGGGAACGGCAAAAACAAATTTAAAAATTGACTGCACAAGAACTTGAAACCAAGACTGCGGGCTTAGCATAGCCAGGGTGCGAACCACATGAGATATCTTGTTGTTAAGTGGCGGCCTTTGCAAAATTTCACGAAAATGCAGCATTCAACATGTTCAACACCGTACTGTTCCGAAATATAGTTTAGATCTCGGTGAGACGTAAACTATTTCTTTTACTCATTTTTCCCAAAATACAACATTTTAGGCAGAAATATTTCAGTGAGAGGTTTCTACTATAACCATCTTCAAACTGTATACGTTTCATGTAAATCTGTGAACATTTCTGTTTTTCGATCTTATTAATGTTGTGTAGGGGCTTTAAGTGCAATGTTAAGAGGATAAACGATTGAAGTGAAAAAATGGCAAAGAAAACATTGACTGGACCGGGATTGGAACCCAAGATCTCTGGTTTTCATAACCATCGCTCTTCCCATCTGAGCTAAATACACAGATGGTGGCCTTCCCAAATAGTCAACAAGTCTTGACGCCTTTTATTTATTTCAAAAATGTTTGTCAATTTCTTCTCCTCCTCCCTTCTCCTACTCTTCCTCCTCTTCTTCCTCCTCCTCATCTTTTGTGCCTACCTGCTGAGAGAGTGGTGATGTCTCGCCAGGGGCTGGACAGAGCCCCCACGCCATTGGAGACCCGTACCCGGTACTCGTAGGCGGTGTGAGGGCGGATGGCCGGCGACTGATCCAGGTAGACCAGGGGCTGGACGGGGCCCACGGAGACCACCGGGACCACGCCCGACGACCCCAAGAGGCGACGCTGGATCTCGTAGCCCGTCACGACGCCCCCGGGGGCGTCGGGCGGGGACCAGCTGACCAGGATGGAGGTGGGCGTCTCCGAGCGCAAGAGGGGTGGGGCCTGGCCCGATGGAACTGAAAAGTTGGAATTGGGGGGTAGGTAGGGGTAGATTAGGGAGGTACATACATATACATGTGCAATGGAATATCTTGGAATAGCTATCTCTCGCCTTGAAACTTCATGCTGTACAATTGAAGCATATTGATTTCTCATTAAGGTTAACCAGGGTTGTATTACAGTCATGGTTGTAACAGTCACAGCCAGATCAGTGAGAATTGGGTGTGACAGGGAGTGATTAAACCCTAGCCTGGCTACATCCGGCTACTGCAAATGCCGGCCATGACTTACTGGCCTGCGGTGTCCTGTAGGTCTGGGAGAAGAGACTACCAGTGCAGCCAGCACTGTTGCAGACCTCAATGTGGTAGAAGTAGTCGGTGTAAGGCATGAGGCTGTCGGCTAGGAACTCAGTTGCGTTGCCCGGGAGCTGTTGGGGGTGTGAGAGAATGCATGTCCCGAAGAATATGTTTAGTTTTGGGCGTAAAGAGGTACAGAGCTGTGAGGAATGTGGTCTATAATTATTATCATCATTATCATCGTTATCATCATCATCAAAACTCTCAAAAACATCCTAACCATCCTCACCATCACCATCTTCACCATCATCATCATCATCATCATCATCTTCACCATCTTCATCATCATCATCATCATCTTCACCATCTTCACCATCATCATCATCTTCACCATCTTCACCATCACCATCATCACCATCACCACAATCACCACAATCACCACCATCACCACCATCACCACCATCATCACCACAATCCCCCCCATCACCACCATCATCACCATCTTCACCATCATCATCATCATCACCATCTTCACCGTCATCACCATCATAACCATCATCACCATCACCACAATCACCATCATCATCACCACCATCACCATCATCATCACCATCATAACCACCATCACCATCATAACCATCATAACTATCACCACCATCATCATCACCATCACCACTATCATGACCATCATCACCACCATCCTTGCCATCCAAATATACAACAAATATACAACTGACTTAAACAACCTCCAAATATGATCCCGGGATCCATGAAAATTATTTGGTACACCGGTCATTCGTTTTAGCAGTTGTGGCCACCTGTTTTGTACACAAAAATCGGGAGCCAAAGGGCATGTTAGCCGAATGTTCGGTATATCGGTGTTTGTTATATCAACGTGCCACTGTATCATCTTGGCATCGATTTTTTTGGAATGAAGGCACTTACCGTAACTCTTAACTCGTTGTTCTGGTACAGTCTGACTCTCAGCAGAATGCCGTTGGGAGATTCGGGGAGTTCCCAGGAAACCAGCATGCTGTAGGCATCTACAGGGTTGGCCATTGGCGGGTCTACGGGCCCAGGCACTGAGAGGGAAAGGATCCAGAAAGAGATTGGAAAGGGTTGGGAACAATTGTGTGGAAGCTGGATAGGGTCATTGCATCCACAGCTGTGACTGTGAATGGGTGCACTGAATGGCCCATTGTTGATTGTGTACAAGCTGAATAGGGTCAGTGTATCCACAGCTGTGACTGTGAATGGGTGCACTGAATGGCTCATTGTGTACAAGCTGAATAGGGTCAGTGTATCCACAGATGTGACTGTGAATGGGTGCACTGAATGGCTCATTGTGTACAAGCTGAATAGGGTCAGTGTATCCACAGATGTGACTGTGAATGGGTGCCTAAAGGCAATGGTGATGTTACAGGGCATGATGTAGATTAAGGGCAGGGCCTGAGATCCAACATTCAAGCCCGGGCGATAAGGATTCCATGTGGTGTATTCACCTGCTTCCCCAGTAAAGGCAGAGGCCCAAGTGCTCTCCGTCTCCCCAAAGCTGTTGCTCGCAATGACTCGGAACTCATACTCGGTGAAGGAACTCAGCCCCATCTTGATGTAGCTGTTGACACTCACCAAGTCACTAAAAACACTGCAGTCAAGACAAAAAAACATTGGAGATTGCATCTTGACATAGACTCAGTAGTTTATAGTTACTATCTGGCATAGGAGATTGTAGAATGATATGCTATAGTAGATTGCACAAAGACAGGCAACAGCAGATTGCAGAATGATATACTAGAATAGATTGTATAATGATATACTAGAGTAGATTGCAGAATGATATACTAGAGTAGATTGTAGAATGATATACTGCAGTAGATTGCAGAATGATATACTAGAGTAGATTGCAGAATGATATACTAGAATAGATTGTATAATGATATACTAGAGTAGATTGCAGAATGATATACTAGAGTAGATTGCAGAATGATATACTACAGCAGATTGCAGAATGATATACTAGAGTAGATTGCAGAATGACATACTAGATTAGATTGCAGAATGATATACTAGAGTTGATTGCAGAATGGTACCGGAATGTACAAAGATTGTAAAAAGACAAAGACAGGCTACAGCAGATTGCAGAATGATATACTAGAGAAGATTGTAGAATGATATACTAGAATAGATTGTATAATGATATACTAGAGTAGATTGCAGAATGATATACTAGAGTAGATTGCAGAATGATATACTACAGTAGATTGCAGAATGATTTACTAGAGTAGATTGCAGAATGGTACCGGAATGTACAAAGATTGTAAAAAGACAAAGACAGGCTACAGCAGATTGCAGAATGATATTCTAGGGTATTTTGCAGAATGATATACTGTACAGTAGATTGTAGAATATGCTATAGTAGATTGCAGAATGATCTACCCCAGAAGATGGTAAAGTGATCCACTGTAGTAAATGAAACTGGATTTTATTGGTAGTTGGAGGCTTGAGGGACTGCACGTAGAATGACACTGGACACCGCATTTTCTGGATTTCTGGAGACTCACTCTTCCTGGAGTCCTGGCTGGAGGGCGGGGCGAATCTGCAGCTGGTAGGCGGGGTCGCCGGGGGCATTGTTCCTGGCCGGGCTGTCCCACTGGGCACGGATGGACGAGGACGACAGCGTGACCAGGATGGGCGGGTACACACCGTCGGGACCTGAGGACGGGCAATTTACACGAGGACACGCAGATTTGACTGTCTGAAACTCTCGGGAGAGCTCGAGCATATTCCCATCAACCCAGTCTGGACAACAGACCGTTGTTCATGTGGTCATGTGGAATTGGGCCACCACTCTAGACTATACCTAGCACGATTCAAAGCCCCTACACACCATTGGTAAAGGTCTTAGAAATGCGTCCATTCTTTGCCCAATACAGCATATGCATGAAATAACGCACCTGTGAAAGTTTCAGCTCAATCCGTCAACCATGTCGAGAGAAAATTGTGAAAAACTGGCAATTTTTTTCATAAAACTGCGTCAGCTTCCAGGATCATAAAATGCACATACACATGTAGAAGAATTTTCAATAGCACCAGCGTGCTTTTAAACCGGAAAATTGCAAGTAAATCTCGAAACAGTTGTCGGTAATTGTGAATGGACCATATTGGTTTTGTGCAAATGGTGTGTAGGGGCTTTCAGGCTGGTAAGCTTTCAGGCTGGTTTTATTTCCAAAGGCATTTTAAAATGACCGTTGGACATGTTGCAATTTCATACAAAATTCAACTTTTCATGAAAATGGCAGCATTCCAAGTTCTAAAAGTTCACAGGATGTCTGATACTGGTATTTGCTTCCACTTGAGTGTAAAGTTACTTTAACAAAATTTGGCAGGTCAAAATTTGGATCTGTGCAAATAATGTGTAGGGGCTTTAAGGCAGAAAATTAATTGGTAACACAGAAATACATTGCACTACATGCTGAACATGCTGAAGCAGGATACCAGTGGTGCAGGGTTTGTCTCGTGCTACACAATGAGTGTCCTAAATTCTCTGCCTCAAAAAGTGCTGTAATTTAAAAAAAAAACAGACAATGCAAAAAAAAAAAACTTGCGATGGGTGAGCAGTCATAAGTTGAGAAAAGATGCGTCGTAGGGCCTTGTGAAATCCACCCCTGATAGACCAATGGTGAGGCCCAGGAAGTGCTGTTCACTTTGAAGCCTGGCCCCGAACATTGAGGGCGCCCTACTCACTTCCTCGTGGCATCAGTACGTCCACCTCGTTACTGAGCAGGCTGCCCTTGGTGTTGTAGGCCAGTACTTGGACGGTGTAGGGAGAGGCCGGAATCAGACCGTTGATGGACACCAGCATGTTGGCCATGGTGGTGTTCAGCAAGGTCCTAGTCTGGCTCACGGTGTTGTAGTTACCCCCATCTGTGCAGTGTTTTTATATATATCAAGAAAAGAAAAGAAAGGGCTTGTTTGTTTCACATCAACAGAGGGCACTCTCCAAACAATATGCTTCAGGCAGGCAATCAACTAAATTCAATGTGACATCTTGTTATTGGGACCAAAATGATGTAGAGGGATCTGGGGCCTTATGCCGCGTTCCAATCGCGTCGTGATTACTGAGTTCATGAGTTAACTAGTCGTGAAGAGACGTTCCAATCGTCTGGTAACTCGTGGTCACCAGTCGTGAACTCGAGGCAGAAATCTTGTCTCCAGTTCACGACTTGGCAACAAAATGGAGTCAGGAGGTCAAAGGGCAAAAAGTTTTGACCAACATCAATGCATGCATGAGTTACAATAAGATTACGATACATACGGTGGCGGCTTCTGCAGCCAGGAACGAAAAGGTGAATTTACCATGAATTTACTACGCTGTTCTACATACACATGTCAGGACTAATAGTTTCCATTACATATGCGAGTTGTCGGCGTACGAGTTGTCCGACTCGCGTACGTTAGTGAAAACCAGCCACGTAGAAGCATACTCTTCGGTCTTTGCGCTTGCGCAATGTGCGTGTTTGCATGATGTTGGTGAGTATAGAATTTGAATGCAGCCCACTCTTGAACTGGGAAATACTGATCGTGAACACGATAAACACGACGGGATTGAAATGCAGCATTATTTCAAAACCCGACTTGGGCTCAACACGATTGGCAAAAAACAATGGTTTTTGAAATGGTAGGTTCACAGTGTGGCCCTATCAACACCCCCAGGCAATCCTGTGTGTGTAAAATGAAATGTGTCTAGCGTAACAATCCAAAACAAACAGTGGACCTACATGTAGATAAGGTTTGAAGGTTTGAATGGTGAAGTACCAAGTGGAAGGTATGCAGTAACATGTAAATCATCTCCTTTGAGACTGAGTGTGTCTCTGAAAAGAGCCGGTAACTCATTGTTTTGGGCAGTGTGTACATTGCCTGTTGTCAAGAGTCTGATGAAACACTACGAGAAACACACATACTCATTTGTGTATACTTGTGGAGAGATTGCTTTGTTTTCGTGCCCTATACAACTGAGTGAGAAACAATGTTTTAAAAATGCTCCCATTTCAACCGCATTCACTTTCCTGGGTAAAAATTTGGACCGTATGTCCCTTATACATAACAATTTGCGACAGATTCTTACCCATGGATCCCAAATTTCCCATTTTCGAGTTTTTTCCAAATATCAGTTTCATGAAAACCTTGTGGAGACCTATACACCTTTACAGCTTCCCTGTGGAGACCTATTCAACCTATTGGACTAGGTCTCCACAAGGCACTAGATTCGCGCCCATTAATAGTTACCAGCTCTTTTCAGAGCCACTCTCTGCCTGGAAAGAGGCGATTTTAAATATGTGGCATTTATACTGCCAACATTCCCCCATTGAAAGAGAGGACCTACCGGGCGACACGTAGAAGATGCCGGTGAACAGCACCTCGTAGACGAGGGCCCCATTGGGGCTGCCGGGAGCCGTCCAGCGGGCCGACACCGTGCGGGCGTCCGTCACGAAGACGCTCAGGGCCACGGCGCCCTCGGGGGCGGCCTCGGTCGTGCGGGCCAGGGTCTCGGGCCCGTAGGAGCAGCCGCGGGCCGTGCAGGCCTCCAGGCGGAAGACGTGGAGGCTGTGAGGGGTCAGGCCCGCGGCCAGGTAGGAACGGCTCAGGTTGGACTGCACCAGGGAGCCGTCCTGGAAGAGGACGTATCTGGCAATGACCCCTGGAGGTCAAGGACAGAGGGTTCAAAGGGCGTTAAGAGAACCTCAAACAATAAGAGATCAGTGGGTTAGTTTCCCCAATCTGGCGATGACCCCTGGAGGTCAAGGACAGAGGGTTCAAAGGGCATCAAGAGAGCCTCAAACAATAAGAGATCAGTGGGTTAGTTTCCCCGTAACCATACATGTATTGGTGCTTTAGGGAAGTAGAGCTGAGTAAGAAACTTTAAAGATGAAGAATAAATGTCCCCCCCCCCAAAAAAAAATGTCCACTCACCGTTCGGACTCTCAGGTGCCGACCAGGTTGCCCGCAAGCTGTATGGACCCAGGGCTGTTACTGTTGGTGCCGGCACCCCCTCCGGAATGCTCTCCTCAGTCTGGGCACTGGCCGGTGCGCTATTTGTGCACCCGCCCCCTGTGCACGCCTGTGGAGTGGACAGCCGAAACAGACCATGGATCAAAGCTGAAAGGCTACAAGGACTATTGCCGTCAACTGGACAAACACAAATGATCTTTTAAACACAGACCTGTGGTATATTTAGGCAGTCATAACCGCAAAAATTGATCAGCTATAAAGACCTATCCAGTGGCTTGATACACTGTAACTCAACCAGGATCTGTCCTTACAACAACAAACACACACACACACTGAATAAATAAACATGGAAAACAAAATGAAACAAAATGACTGGAAAACCTTAAAAAAAAAAAAATTAGATTATTACAAGTTTTAAAATGGCAAAGAAAACTTTGACTGGACCGGGACCTGAGACCTTGGGGTTAACATACCAGCACTCTTACCACCTGAGCCATCCAGACCTTAGGTGACAGCCTTCCCATAATATAGTCAACTATCTTTGCCGGGGTAAATAAATAAATAATCCATGTATGAGTCCCGGAGTTTTCTGAATCAAACCGGGCCAAAGTCTTGGTTCGGTTTTAATTTTCGTGCCGGACATCTTTTGGGGAGGGGTGGAATACCAAAAAAAAAAAGTGACAAAGGAGACTTACGCTCAAGGTGACCAAGAAGTTGGTGCCGGGGGTCAGCTCGGAGAGGACGTGGCTGCGGACCAGCTCGGTGGCGTTGTAGACGGCAAGTCCGAGGGTGCCAGGCCGGGCCGACAGGTAGAGGGCGTACCTCTCCAGGCGGCCGTTCAGCTGGGCTGGCTCCGTCCAGCTGGCCTCCAGGGAGGTGGGGCCGCGGACCCGGAGGGTGGGCGGCGGGACAAAGGTCGGAGGTAACTGGGCCGTGGAGATGATGACCTCTGGGCTGTCCGTGCAGCCGATGGCCGTACACGCTGCAGCAGAGGCAGAACAAATTTTTACAAAATTCAAATCAAAAATCAATGCAAATTTTAAAAAATGCAAATTAAAAATAAATTCAAATTAGAAATCGATTCAAATTAAAAATAAATTCAAATTCAATCATAAATTCAAATTCAATCAAGAACACAATTCAAATTTGGTGAGGACAAATTTGACTGGACTGGGATATGAACCTCAGACTTTTGTCTGGTCACCTTAAATTCAAATTAATTCTGATTTAAAATAATTTATTAATAGAATTCTATAGAAATTAAAAGCTTGGAGTTCACTTGGACTTCAGAATATAGGCCTTTGGCTGCTTTTTGGAAGGTCAGTGTCAAGACAAAAATCCCCAAAATACCGGTACACAATTACGACTGGGGTTTTGGAACCAGGAAGCCACGAATATACCCAACTCATCTTTTGAGCTGTTGGCAGACTTGGACGAAGCCCAAGCCTACTCCACAGTCTAAATTCATTGGCTACGGCTTTCAATTGCACACTAGTCTATGGAATCCCCCTCGCAAGCAGCACCGGTCCAATTTCCCATAGAGTTGCGTGTTGTTGCCAGCCATAGCCAGTGACTTAAGACACCGGTGACGGGGAACAGGATTGGCGTCCACCGACCTTTGACCTTGAACCGGTACTCGGTGAAGACCTGCAGGCCGGACTCGGTGTGCGATCGCTGGGCGCCCTCGTACACCATCAGGTTATCCATTATCAGCGCGTAGCTGGTGAGGACGCCGTTGGGCCGGTCTGGTTCCAGCCACATCAGGCCAATGGTGTCCGCTGTGGTGGAGGTTGCTGTCGGGGGCCGGACTCCCTCGGGGGCTGATGGGTAGGAAGGAGAAAAATTGAAATGAATTACAAATAAAGAACTCAGAGGGGGAGGGGGTCACTACTCTAAAGCAAGGAATATGTTTCCATCCCTATTAGTTGTAGACTGCCAGCCATGGCTGACAAATAAGGGGGGACTAGTCTGAAGCAAGGCATAGACCATCATTCCTTTTTGTGGTAGACTACCAGCCATGGCTGACAAATAAAACTGCAAGGGGGGACTAGTCTGAAGGAAGGCATACATCATCATCCCTTTTTGTGGTAGACTACCAGCCATGGCTGACAAATGAAACTGGGAGGGGGTGACTTATCTGAAGCAAGGCATACACCATCATCACTAATGTTAGAAGATTGCCAGCCAAGGCTGGAAAAAAGAGGTGAAAGGCGGGGGGGGGAGGGGGGGTAATATGGACAAGTCTGAAGCAATGCACAAGACTCTATCCCCATTGGTGGAAGACTGGGTGTGATTCAAACTGAAACCA
Organism: Luidia sarsii; assembly: GCA_949987565.1. Taxonomy (NCBI): domain Eukaryota; kingdom Metazoa; phylum Echinodermata; class Asteroidea; order Paxillosida; family Luidiidae; genus Luidia; species Luidia sarsii. The sequence goes on along the minus strand of OX465101.1, from coordinate 11,551,602 downwards.
TGGAAACCGCAGACCTGAAGGAATCCCTTTGAGGTGGTGGTCTTTCGGGGGGGGGGGGGAAGAGGGGGAGGGGTAGGGGGGAGGGAAACACGGCTCACCTTCTTGCAGCGTCATGATTGCCACTGCAGAGCTCTCTGTGCAGCCACCTGCTGTGCATGCAGTAACCGTCACCCGGTAGTCCGTAAATGGAATCACCCCTGTGACGTTGCCTGCAAACGGTGAATGCGACAGTGGGTACCGACGTGCACTACTACTGAATACCAATCATGGGGTTACCAACCAAAATCAAAATTGATTTCCTACTGTCTTGCTAGGGGCATAATATTGCATATTAATTTTCAGGTGCACATATTGGAGAAAATCATGAAAGGAAAAAAAAGTTACCCTATAAATTTTTGCTGGACCGGAACTTTAACCCGAGCAATAATAGCCACCTGAGTTATCCAGCCCTTAACTCAGGCCTTCCTTAATAATTACCTATCTTTGCTGGGGTGGGAATTGTCAGTCAGAGGCATTTAACCACTATCTATTAAAGCTACATGTAGGCATTTAAGGCATTTAAGGCATTTAACCACAAATGTCATCTCCATAGCCTTTGATCAAGGTACACCCGGCCAAAATGATAGTCGCGATTGCTCAAGAGCGAGGAGACTAGCTTAAAAACACCAAACCAAATGCAGCTAGTGCGATTGGCATAAAAAAAATAATTTAAAAAAAAAGAGCCTACCAGCACTCTAACCACCTGAGCTATCCAGCCCTTAGGCGACGACCCTCCCAAATACTCAACTACATCCATCCTTGACTGGGGACACCAGTCAGAAGCGTTTAAACATTTCACTGCCAAGGATCTCCAGGGATCGTTCCATTCAAATGCAAACAACAAATGTAAACCCCGCTATGGGAGCTCTTTTTCATTAATTCTTTTTTCTTTAATATAGGAAGGTTTGCGGTGAACACCATGTATCTTAATAAAGGAAGAGGTATGGTTCTGAAAAGAACCTGAGGGTAACTCGACATTTCGACCAGTATGCTCTGGCCGTCATCAGGAGAATGTCTTGGGATCGGTGGTGGAACTCCTTATGTACCGATGGTCGCTGAGGCGGGAAGGCGGGAAAGATAATCCTCTGGGGAGGATTATCCTAAGGGGGGCTTAGGTCACTGAGGTGGGAAGGCGGGAAAACCCTAAGGGGAGACTGGTGGGGGGGAACCTATAGGTGCTCACTGGGGTGTGTCAGAAGGTGTCTTTTTTCTTTCTTTTTTTCTGACCTGCATGCTCCGCTGGCCCTGTCTGGTTGTAGTACACTTGCACTGGTTCTTCATCGGCTCGGTCCTGGTCATAAGCGGTCAATATGTAGTGGAGCAAGAGACCCGTGTGACCGGTCGGCCGCTGCCAGCTGACCTGGATGATGTAGCCCGTCAGCGCCACGGGATCAGTGGGAGGGGTCACTCTGGTGGGTGCTGCAAAAAGGAAATTAAAAAATAGAAAAGAACAGCGCACAATGGTAATGACTTAGTTAGGCACACTGATAGGGGAATCTGCTATTTGAAGAAAACGAGGATTTGGCATGGGCTAAGGAGTGGGGTTGGGGTTGGGGTGTGGGGTTTGGTTTGGACTTGAGATGCTCGAGTTGAGGATTGGGCTGTAGTTTAGGGGTTAGGCTTGAGCTAAGGTTTGGGTTTGGGTTTGGGTTCGGGATTGAGCTAGGGCTTAGACTTGGGTTTGGGTTTGGGATTGAGCTAGGGCTTAGGCTTGGGTTTGAGTTTGGGTTGTAGCTCAAACCATACCTAAAATGGCAACCGAAGGCAAAACCAAAACTTAGTTACAATAAACAGACCAGCCACGATCTAATTAAATACATTAAAATGCAGAATGTCCAGGTTCGGAAAGCAGCAACCACACAAAATGGCAACTGTAAGTGGAGGTGTCTGTGGTCCAATAACCCATTACAATGCATGACAGACAGGGAATCCGCACAAATGCAGACAGCGACAGAAGCCGAAGACAGGATGGACCCACTATACTTACGGCCCTCTCTGGTCCGGCCCACGGCCCAGGAGCTTGCAGTAGATCCTGCCGCATTGCTGGCTGACACCTGGTACAGATACTCTGCAGGAAAAGGACAACAGCAGAAGAATATTAGAGGATTCCATGGCCCTTTTCCAAAACCCGGCTTAGGCTTAGGCTCAGGCTCTGGCTTTGTCTTTTTTTCTTTCGTTCAAGAACAAGGCATGAAAATGGTAGTCCTTTGGGTTCGTTTGTTGATGTTATACTGCATTTTGAAAAAAAAAATAATCTAAAGCTTCAACTTCACCCAAAAACACCATCCTCTGATTTCAGCTTTTGGTTAATAGCAGAGACGAAGCCTAAGCCTGGTTTTGGAAAAGGGCTCATACAAAATGATCGATTGCTTTAATAGCGATGGATTGCTTATAGGTGTAGCAGGCTGTGCCCGTGATTCCATAAAAGACCGCACCACTAAGTGTAGCTTGTCTGTCGTTTGCAGGGATGTAAGTGACCAACAAATTCGTTTCCTGAAAATCTATGACGGCAAACATTGTGCGACTGCGAGTGAAAGCTTACGCGACCGAGAGATGGGACAGCGAGTGAGCGCTTATTATTAAGCGAAAAAGAGATTCACGGCAGGGGTGCAGGCACCCTTCAGTTTCTAGGGTTTTAACAGATAAAAATGAGCAGTTTGAGATACCTGTTTGAAATAAAAAAATTAAAAATATGAAAGATTTTTTCATATTTAATATAAATTTAATAATAAATCACGCCATTTCCGGAAATCCAAAAAGTTTTACATCCCTGCGTTTGTTTTTAATCTGCCAATGATCGTCGATTGATACAAAAGCATTGTCTATATTGTCCTCCCTCAAAAAAAAAAAAAAAAAAGGGCCGATGGAAGGGATAATTGGATGAGCAGCGAGGGAAGGGAGGGCTATGCATACCCGTGTATGTCTGCAGTCCTCCGTCCTGGAAACTGGTTCCCAGCCCAGTGTAGACCTCCTCCACAGTGGGCGTGGCACAGGGGCCGGGGAGGGAGTCGTCCGGGCAGCCGTCCAGGTAGACACCGGTCAGCCGGACATCGTGGACTGAGAAGTCCACCGTCTGACCGCTAATGACCAACTGGCCGAGACAGCCGCCGAATCCTAGTGAGGAAATTTTATTTTTTAAATCATGATAAGAATGTCTTCGTTCAGGCATTCTACACTACTCCTTTTCTCCACCCACCCAAATAAATTTTAAAAAAAAAAAAAATTAAAAAAATAAAACGAACCCTACCTGTCTCTAGGTCCAGTCCGGCTTCCTCCACAAACTCCATAGCCTCTGACCCGTCTGGCACCCCGCCCACAAACAGCTCCGAGGAAATGACCGGGGGACCGGGGTCCCCGCTCCCGACGGCCACCGGCCCTCCGACCACACTGACCGTCACCTGGCCGCCGTTCTGCACCGCGGTCAGGCCGTGCCGCTGGCCATCGCAGAGGTTGGCGGCGGCGGTCACCAGCGTCAGGCCATCGCCAGAGCCTGTGCGCAAGGTCAGCTGCAGAACATCAGGGGAGAGACGTTTATAGTATGAGCATCCACTTTGTGCGATCCCCGACCTGCTCCGGCCGAGTTTACAACAAACTGTTGTTTGCATTTTGAATGAAAATAGGGTATTACGTAGCATGATGTTTGCGTCAGGGAGAATGTAATTACGTGATAAGCACCGAGTGCTCAGTGCTTTGCCCAATGCCTTGATGAAAAAAAAAATGTCAGGCAGCTCAGGCGGGATTTGAATCCGTGACTCCTGCTATCTGGCGCAGACATCTTAACCACTCGACCACTGAGCTGGTCGAGGTCTTGTTGCGGATTCAAATAATGTATAGAGTCAAGTACTGCGTTGCATCACAGGTACAACATGATTTTTGCTTAGAACAAATCAATACAAATCATGACAAAGACCCATTTTGATGCAAGTTGCCACATGAATTGCGAGATTATAGCGGCAATAATTTACTGTGGATGATCGAGCGAAAGCACTTGCAAGGTATCAACGCAAACCTATCACTCCTGTTATTCTCACCATGAAAACCTTCAAATCTCATCCAATGCATGTGGCAGGTTGGTTTCTGCATACACCCCACACACTGCGATCGAACTCCTTCGCAATGAGAGCCAGAAGCCATGTTATTTCACCAACTATCAAAGTCAGTGTCACCACGAAGGTTACGCTCGGTGCCCTCATGGGTCATCATATTGCCAGCTCAGTTACTTTAACCATCGGCTATGGTAGGTCAAATTTCAAGACTCAAAGAAATCAATGTGCGAACGGCGGTATTCAACCATGGTCCCCGGACGAATTTTCCACTTTTCAAGTCCAGTGCGAACGCGGCTAGAATCTCTCCCATATTAACCTCACCTCAAGGTCGCCGTTGACCATCTGAAGGAGGAGGAAGGACCCGTCATCTCCATAGGCGAACAGGATGAGTCCCGAACTCATCTCTGTCCGGACGTCCACGGTGATTATAATGGCTGGGCCCCCTGTTACCGTGCCGACTGGGAGGATTGCATGACCTGTAAGAGGGTGGAGAAGGGTGGGGGGGAGGTCAAACTCAATGGTTAGACTTCAGCATGATGGGAGTGCAGGTACCAGACTGGGGTCAATCAATAAATCCTGGACAGTTGGCCAATTAAAGGCCCTATACAACATTGGTAAAGGTCAAAAGATTGCCACAGTTTGTGTGTTAAACCATTAAACATTCCAAAAAAGAAATCCTGCGAAGGTTTTAGCTCAAATGGTAATCTGAGAAAGTAGAAAAGGCCCCCAAAACGTCATGGTTTTTACACGGTTCTGTAGTGTAAGAAATAGTTTATTACTCACGAGTTTTAACGGAGAAAAATGAGCAGTTTGAGATACCCGTTTGACATAAAAAATTAAATTAAAAACAAAATATAATAACAAAATTAATAACAAATATAATTTTTTTTTAAATGACGCCATTTCAGGAAATCCGGAAATTTACGGAAGTCTCACATTCCTGCAAATCTCAAGGCATTGACTGAGATAAATCCAAAAGCCTGTAAAATAAACTAACGACACTGGTGAGCTTCAAACCTTGGCCCAGGAAGTGCAAGCCGGCAGAGAGATCTAGTGGGCATCCCTGCCACGACGGGACCGTGTTGGCGCTCTCCTCCGCCTCCGCCCAGTCCAGCTCCACCCACACGGGAGAGGGTCGGCGCTGCCTCTCCACCCGCAGACTGCGCAGGCAGCCCACCAGCGACCGCCTCACGGGGGCGCTGTTGCCCTCATCGGCCCGGGCCAGGGTGAAGTCGGACGGGAGGCCACCCACGTACAGGCCTGTGGTCAGTCCGATGATGGTGGAGGTGGTGGGAGCAGACGCTTGGCCTGTCGACGAGAGAAACCAAACTTTGTAACTTTGCCTTTGAGAAAGGTCCTTCTACATGGTCGAAACGTCAGGCTCTCTATTAACTTTCATAGGTGTAACGTGATGTTTGCCTGATGAGGAGAATGTAATTCAGTGAGGTATTATAAGAAGTAGCAGGCTTTAGATGGTGTGGATATGTGGCTAGGAGAGAGACAACACAATGGCTTCAGAGAGCTTTAAACTTTCCGATCCCTGGAGGAAGGCCTCGTGGGGAGAGCCAGAAAAACCCGGGGGGAAACTGTAGAAGAAGATGCCAAAACATCTGGCACAATGGCCACATGGACCCCACAGACAGGAAGGTTTGGAGAGCAGCCATTAAGGAAATGAAATGTCCAACCCCACAAAGTGGGACCAATAGACTCTAAACGCTGATGATGAGCATGAGGAGGAGGGTTTGCCCTACTCAGCTTTAAATCAAACGTTTCATATCCCTACTTGTACCAACCATGGCATCCTGAACTCTGCAAAACAAAGTCAAAATTAATCGGGTGCCCGGCAAAAGGGCATAAGTGCGTTCAGACGCTAAAATCACTTTATGCCCTTCTGCTGGGAACAAATTTGTGATAGAGGCTGAATTGCACACAATTTTACATTTTTTTTAATGTCATAATGATGTAATATGTGAACAGGGAATGTGGATAAGATTGAAGCGCGTGCAAAATGGAAAATAATGGGACATAAAAAAAACCTTAATGACTTTCTTCTGACCTTTTTCAAGACATACAATGAAATGAAATTGCACGATGAACGATGACATACAATCTTAACCACTTCGCGCCGGGACCTCCGAATCCGGAGCTCCATTGGCTTGACTATGCGATGGGGCCTTCCGAATCCAGGCACCACTATTGTCCACATTTTAAACAAAGACTCTTTTCAGCTTAGAACAAAGCAATACGAATCAGTACAAAGACCCTTTTTGACGCAAGTTGCCACATGAATTGCAAGATTAGCAGCAGTAATTGTGCAATTGTGGGACCTTTACTGTGGATGATCGAGGGATACAGCGCTGCCGATGAAAGCACGCGGGAGACATGGTGTTGGCATGCCACACAGCCCAACGATTGTCGGTCAGGCATTGGAATTCCACCCACATTCCTCACCGCAATCTGTATGTTCGGTTGTGGCCGACCAACTCGAAGAGGAGTCTGCAGTCAGGGATTGACAGTACCGCACACGCAAGCACACACACACAAGTCCGTTACGCTCCATTGACGACGTACAATGGGCCCTTTTTCTAACAGATAATCTCTTGACAAAAGCCACAACGATCGTGCCGGGTTTTACTCTCTTGTACCCATAGTAAACCCTTATCGATTTATTTCACAGAAATATATTGTTCCGATTGTTTTAGCGAGATTTGAAAATGATGCATTGTTCAAAAACCCCCGTATGGCGGTCATCGGCGCTGAAAAACCCCCCGGCGCGAAGTGGTTAAGAACGCAAAAAACATCGGATGAAACAATAGTGGAATATTGGAGTATTCACCGGTGTAGAGGCCATCCAGGGTAATGGTTCCCACGATGCCACTCCGCTCCGCAAGCACGTGATGCCACTGGCCGTCGTCGTAGGCGCGGCCCCCATCGTTGCCGGGAGTGACGGCCACCGCCCCGCCCTGGGGGTCAAACAGGAACCAGGGCCGGCCCGCCCGCATCTGGAGGGCCACAAACTCCTCCTGCGCCCCCGGGGAGACGGCGAGGAGGAGGAGGGCGTCGACGGGCGCGGCCCCTGCACCGCGCTCCACCCGAAACTCCAGCTCGATGCCTGGACAGAAAATGGAGGGACATACAGTAGCAACTCTGTGACTGTGGCTGTCCTTTCCTGAAAATCACTGAAGGCCAATAAATTGTGTGACTGTCAGTGAGCGCTTACACGACCGAGAGATGCGACTGCGCGTGACCGAGAGATGCGACTGCGCGTGACCGAGAGATTCACGGCAGGGGTGCAGACGCCCTTCAGTTTTGAGGGTTTAAACAGGTAAAAATGGGCAGTTTGAGATATCTGTTTGACATAAAGAAAAACAAAAAATAATTTTTAATAATATATTTTTGGAAACGGTCGTTTTAAAAGGACTTTTGGAAGCCTTAATTCCCCTGCACACCATTTGCACGAATCCAACATGGTCCATTCACAATTACCGACTGTTTTGAGATTTACTCGCAATTTTTGAATTTAAACACATGGTGAGCGCAATTAAAAAAACTTCACAATCCTCGAAGCTGACACAGTTTGATGAAAAAATTAGCCAGTTGGTTGACGGATTGAGCTGAAACTTTCACAGGTGTGTCATTTCATGCATATGCTGGATTAGACAAAGCATGGACGCATTTCTAAGACCTTCACCAATGGTACTTTTTTTTCTTTTTTTTTTCATTCCGTTAAAACTCAGACTCAAACCACGACATGGATGGCTCAGGACTTGGACACGGACTCACAAGACGTGGCTCAGTCTAGGGACTCCGAGTCGATATCTTTCCTTTTTTTTTTTTTTTACTGCTCGGAGGCACGCTGACACCTGACCCTTCACCCACCTGTGTAGGCTGAGCTGGGCAGCGTGGTGCTCGGGAAACGATAGTAGGCCCCTCCGGGGAACCGTGCCCCCCTCTCCACCCGGGGCGGGCGGGCGCTGAAGGCAGCCGGCGCCCGTAGGGCCCGGTAGTCTGGGGCCGGTCCATTCTGCTCGGCGGGGGGGTCCCAGACCAGCGACATGGTGGTGAAGTTGCGGCCGTCGACAGACGGCGGTGCCAGATCTTCGGGAGCTATCGATTGAAGAAAAAAAATATATCCACACCAAGACGGGGTAACTCAGAGAACTCATGCGGTCAAACTCTGCAATCTCATACACATGAATCAGGGATACAAACTTGTCAAGAGGCTAACAAAATATGGCCTGAGAAACCGGACATACCTTGTTCATAACAGTGCTCACTCAGTCACCTTCAACAGTCATCTTCTGTCTTATGAGGTCATTTATTTTGGCACATTCAATAAGGGTTTGCCCTGCTCGACATTAACCCTCACCCTGAGTGGCCTTTTAGGGCCTTGTGTTGGGTGAAAAAAAATAAAAATAAGCACCGAGCGCATAGTGCCTTGCCAGATGCCTGATTGAAACAATTTCAGGCAGCTCGGGCGGGATTCGAACCCGCGACTCCTGCTTTCTTATGGCACAGCCTCCAAGACAGACTTACCGGATGGCAGAGTACGCCCGGAAGACCGTTCACTCTTGACACAGCCGACGCTGTTGCAAGCCTCGATGACAAACTCATGGGCAGAGTAGGGCTCCAGGTCGCTGACCAGGTAGGAGACAGAACTTCCATCCGACGAGTATATCAACTGCAGACGGGCAGGGCAGGAGGGGAAAACCGTCACGACCAAGTGTTCAAACAATGGAAATACCAATGTTTGACGGACTGACGTGCAGAATCTGAGAGGGATTGAACACACATCTAGTGGCAAAGGCGTGGGATCAATTTTTGAGACCCAAATTAGTGTGTTTTGGGCTCCAATTTCGAAAATTGATACTCTGAGAGCAAAGCAACAACTTCAAAGAGAAACTGAGATCTGTATTTTCGGAAATTTTTTGGGCATGATAGAATCCGCATATCCCCGGACGGACGTACACGTCCGTGGATATGCGGCACAACCGCTATAACGAACGACCGCTTTACCGAACAATTTTCATAAATCCCGGGATGTTCCTTATAGCAATGTTCCACAGTAGTCTCAAAGCTGTAATTCTGGTTTCCTTTAAGAAGGGCTTGTCTGCACTCACCAGCTGGGTCTCCGGTGGAGCAAAGGGGTCGTCGGAGCGCACCACCTGATAGAGGTTGTAGCGAATGACAACGCCCAGAATCTGCCTCTCAGAGGGCGCCGGCCAGGTGACATTCAGCTGGGAGCTGCTTAGGCCCAGGACAACGGGAGCCGGCGTGGAAATCGGGACTGACCGAGGGGAAACAGAAGACAGATGCGAGAGCGTTATAAGAGGAGGAGCCATGATCGCAGAGACAAAAGTCATGAATAGACTGCTTACTTCAACTTGATTTTACATCGAACTTGTGATATAAAAAGAAATGGTACTCTGTCGCTTCCCTGATATCCCACACTCAGAGGCACACCTAGTTAGGGGCACACCTAGTTAAGGGCACACCTAGTTAGGGGCACACCTAGTTAGAGAAACACCTAGTTAGAAAAACACCTAGTTAGGGTTGATACTCACATGTCTCCAGACTGCAGGGGTAGGGCAAACCAGCCCCATTTGCTCCCATCCTCCCAACTCCCACACCCAGTTAGGGTTGATACTCACGTCTCCAGATTGCAGGGGTAGGGCAAACCAGCCCCATTTGCTCCCATCCTCCCAACCCCCACACCCAGTTAGGGTTGATACTCACATGTCTCCAGATTGCAGGGGTAGGGCAAACCAGCCCCATTCCCTCCCATCCTCCCAACCCCCACACCCAGTTAGGGTTGATACTCACATGTCTCCAGATTGCAGGGGTAGGGCAAACCAGCCCCATTTGCTCCCATCCTCCCAACCCCCACACCCAGTTAGGGTTGATACTCACATGTCTCCAGATTGCAGGGGTAGGGCAAACCAGCCCCATTTGCTCCCATCCTCCTAACCCCCACACCCAGTTAGGGTTGATACTCACATGTCTCCAGATTGCAGGGGTAGGGCAAACCAGCCCCATTTCCTCCCATCCTGCCAACCCCCACACCCAGTTAGGGTTGATACTCACATGTCTCCAGATTGCAGGGGTAGGGCAAACCAGCCCCATTCCCTCCCATCCTCCCAACCCCCAACCCCCACACCTAGTTAGGGTTACTAATACTCACATGTCTCCAGGGTACGGGCCTCCACCCATTCGCTCTCCCCGGTGCCGGCAGCGTTGCGGGCCGTCAGCTTGAACTCGTAGGCGGTGAAGGGGTCTAGTCCGGTCTGGGTGTAGCTGGTGGCCGGCGGATCGGCCGGCGTCTCCAGCGGGGTCAGGGTCGGCCTGGGGTTGTAGTAGCCGGCCGGGAAGAAGATGCGGGTCACCGGCGGGTCACGATGGCCGCTGGGCCCGGGCAAACCTCGCATGAACAACTCGTAGTGAGTAATGATACCTGAGTCAAAGAGTGAAGGAAAAAAAACCAGGAAAATAAAAATCAACAAATTGGGAGGGGTCTAATGTTTCAAAGGCAAAACAAAAAGCCAGACAAAAATAATTTAACAGTTAGAATGTGAATTCAGTTTTCATGTGAGTCATTAATTAGGAGGGCCTACTGTTACAATCAAAGGTCCTGCTAGAACTGAACGAAAATCTTTGAATTTCACAATGTGTTTATCTTCAACTGGTCTACTATCCCACAATCTGCAATCTTTTGAATTTCACAATGTGGTAATCCTCAACTGAAGTACTATCCCACAATCTTCAATCTTTGAATTTCACAATGTGGTAATCCTCAACTGAAAGTACTATCCCACAATCTGCAATCTTTGAATTTCACAATGTGGTAATCCTCAACTGAAGTACTATCCCACAATCTGCAATCTTTGAATTTCACAATGTGGTAATCCTCAACTGAAGTACTATCCCACAATCTGCAATCTTTGAATTTTACAATGTGGTAATCCTCAAATGGTGTACTATCCCACAATCTGCAATCTTTGAATTTCACAATGTTGTTAATCCTCAACTGGTCTACTATCCCACAATCTGCAATCTTTGAATTTCACAATGTGGTAATCCTCAACTGGTGTACTATCCCACCATCTGCCATCTTGGAATTTCACAATTTTGATAAACACTCCATTGGTGATCCATTCCACCTACTGCAAGGCTCGAATTTCAGAAAAAAATGTACTAGACAACAGGTCTAGTAATTGAAGACATTGACTAGACATGAACTATTTTTACAAGACCTGTGCCATAAATAAGAACAAAAAAATGCACGCCATGAAAGGAATACCATGAGAAAATGGTATTTACTTGTACAGGTCAATGTCAAATGATTTCAAGAAATCTGGCACAATAATAAAGTAATTATATTAAAACATACCAATTAGTCAGACCTAAACTTAACTGTTAGTGGCATTTTGTTCATGATGCAAGCAAGAAAAAAAAAACACTAGACAGCCAGTCCAGTGCAGTCACACTCGGCACTAGACCGACGATGAAATCACTAGACTCGGTCCACGGTCTAGTGGATATTTCGAGCCCTGCTACCATGGCTGCTGTCAGATTTGAAATGTATAATAGTGGTTATGAAGGGGCGGCCAGACTTCTTACCGTTGGCCTCTGCAGGCGGACCCCAGGTGATGAGGAAAGCCGTGGGGCTGATCCCGGTGGCGTTGGCTGGCGTAAGCCCCTCAGGCGGCGCCATGGGCGTGTACACCAGCCTGCCCAGTCCGCGCCCGCAGTCCCCCGCGGTGCAGACCGTCAGAAAGAACGTGTAGTTGGTGAAGGGGACCAGGTCGTCGGCCGCGTAGCTGGTGTCCGCCCCGCTGTAGTGCCGGTGGGGCGGGGCCGGCCGGCTGGGCGTGACCGAGGTCAGGAGGTAGCGGGCCACGGGCGCGGTGATCTGGGGCGGCCGGGACCAGGCGAAGCGGGCCGAGCGGGGAGCCACGGCCGAGACAGTAAGGACGTCAAAGTCCACGGGGACGGCGTCAGGAGTTGCTGCCGGGACTGTGGTGCTGGCTGTACTCCCCACGCCGTTAACCACCTCCACGTAGTACACGTACTGAGTGTAAGGCGTCAGGCCAGTGTCGTTGTACTCCTGTGAAACTGCGAGAGGTTGACCGACGAACAACTTTATCAGATCAAAGCAGACAGACAGGGCAGGGTCGTCCAACATGCACCACCTCTTTTCTTCACGTCTACCCTTTTTTTCACCGAGGTATAAATGAAAAAGTGAGGGTGCGCAGTATACACGGGTACAACCCAATGGTGGCATAATCTTATGTCGATGTTGACACTATTGCCTTGGATACAAACCAAGGAAAAACTGACTGGGAACTTTTTGAACAAATTTCAAAAAATGGCAATTGGATTAACGTACCAGCGCTCTTCCATCTGAGCTATCCAGCCCTTAGATGGTGGCCTCCCAGATAGTCAACTAGATCAACTACAGTAGATTTTTGGTTTAAACAGTGTCAGGGCTATTTTTAGTTAATGTATGTCAAATGTTCTGCCTTTGAGCAAGGTCCTGCTAGAATTGAAACATCAGGCTCATCAATATTTGGTAGCGTTTTGATTTTGTCTCTACTTCTCCTATTACCTAGTGGGTCGACAGCAGGTATGCCACTGTAGACTAGTACCCCATCTCGGTACAGGCGATACTCTAGGAGGTTCCCATTGGGGGCATCAGGCGGGTCCCAGGCCAGACGGATGACAAATGGCGATATGGCAGTCCAGGTGGGTGGTGGTTGCTGCTCGGGTGCTGGGGGAACCAACAGAACGACGGGGCTGGTAAGCATGTTTTTTTTTTCAAAAGTCGTTTTAAAACTCTGCCTTTGAGAAAGGTCCTACTAGGATCGAAACGTTAGGCCCACTAAATTTTATGATTTGCATTTTGGTAACTTTAGTCAGTAAGCAGTTTGCAACATTTTTGTATATCACCTTAAAACAACCGTTGAAAATTCATACAAAATTCCACTTTTAATGAAAATGGCAGCATTCCAAGTTCACAGAAAGAAAGAAAGAAAGACAGGCTCAGGAATGACATATTTGTCGGCTCACAATGTCAGCTTTATGGTTGCAATATGACGGCTGGGGACGGCTAGCCTTTGTCAAGCTGTCAACAGAGGCTGTGGCTCCCCATAGACATGTGTGTAATGAGAAGCCACAGTAGGAAATCAGACTGGTGCCCTGTCTCCCCCCATATACTGACCTTTGCTGCAGCCAAGGGGGTTGTCAGCCTGAAGGTTGGCAGTGCCACTCTTGCAGATGTCGCAGCGACGGCCGGTAACCAGCTCCTTGCACTGGCACAGTCCATTGCTGGGCTCGCACGTTGTGTTCAGGCTACCAGCGGGGTGGCAATCGCAAAGCTGACAACTGCCGAAGAAAAATTGGCAAAGAAACGGACGTTTCATATTCCAAATAAAGTTGTTTAGGGTTTTAACAGATAAAAATTAGTAGTTTAAGATACCTGTTTGACATAAAATCCACCCCCCCCCAAAAAAAAAAAAAAAAAAAAAAGAAGAAGATAATGAACAAAATAAAATCACGCCATTTCCCGGAAATCCAGAAATTTCCCTGTATCTATGATTACACTTTGAGTTGGGCAAAACCTCATTGGAGTATTTCGCCCCGACTTACGTTCCGGTCACGTCGTCAAAGTTCCAGTATTCCGGCAGGCAACTGTCGCAGCGTCTGCCAGCGACACCCGTGGTCGCTGGGTCACTGCAGACGCACTGACCGGTCAGTGGGTCGCAGGTGTCCGCAGTGGAGCCAGCGAGGTCACAGTTACAAGGCAAGCAACCACCCCCGGCCTCAGAGGACAGATAGCCTGCAAAGCAAGGGAGCAAGGAAGGATGGCAATGTCACAAAAGAAGTTGTGTGTCTCACTTTTGTCCCCTGTCATTAGCCACATTTCCACTGGACTTATTTTGGTCAAAGTAACCGAGGCTACGGTTACTTTTCCCATTTTAAGTCCAGTGGAAATGGCCCAGTCGTCGTTAATATTTGTTCTACATGTAGTATTGATCCATGTACATGTACATGTATATTATTATACACAATGACAAAATTCATTGGATTTTGATGTATAATGCTTACACGGCATTGTAATATCTTATTGTATAGAAAATGGCAACATTGAAATAAATGTTTCTACAAGAAGTTATGTGTGTGTGGGTTCTTACCATCAGGGCAATTAAAAAATATAAAAATATCATCCTACCTTTTTGAAAAAAGGAGGATGATGGCATTTTTTATTTTTTTTTACTTTTCCAAAACAGGTGTTTTCCCTATAAAAAAATGGTAGCTAATTTTCAGTCATTTTTTAAGTATGGTAGGTTATGTACCATAGGCTGTGCATGTGCAAGTTTCAATGGCTGGAAACAGTGAAAATCAATCAAAATTTTATCTTTCTATCGTTTTATAAAGAGATGTGTTACATGATGTCACCACAAACCTTCAACTTTTTACCATGTAAAGTTTCAAAACTTATCTAAACCAAAATCTTATCTAAAACACCAAAAGCATTTGAGGAAGTATAAAAAAAAAATTCAGAGAAAAAATAAATCATAAATAAAGAAAATTCAGAGAAAAAACAAATCATAAATAAAGAAAATAAAAAATAAAAAACACATCAAGTATTGTTTGACCCACAGCGCTCCAAAAAGCAAAACGAACCACACAAACACTCACCCTGGGAGCACTGGTCACACTGTCGGCCCGTCCGTCCATTCAGGCAGACGCACTGGCCGGAGTTCTGGTCGCAGCCAAGCAGCGGCTGACCGTCGGGGTCACGCTGGGTACCCGTGGGGTCGCAGGCGCAAGGCAGGCAGCCGGCCGGATTGGAGGGCTCCAGCCCCCAGTGGTCGGCCCGGCACTGGTGGCAGGCGCGGCCCGTCACCTGGGCCTTGCAGGAGCAGGCGCCAGTGGACGCGTCGCAGGCCGGCGAGCCGCCCACCGTGCCGGCCGCGTTGCAGGCGCAGTCGCTGCAGCCCTCCGGGTTGGCCTGCTGCAGGCTGTAGGTGTTGACCCGACAGCGATCGCAGCGGGGACCCTGGTTGAGCCGGACAAGAGACACGGAAGCAACAATCAACAATCTGTATTTTTTAGGCCGCGGCTAGCAATGATTCACTGCCGCCGCTTCTCACAAAATTGTTGCGTAGGCCTCTTGGAACGGTACGTGTATATTTGTATTGAGATGGAATTTCCACATTCTGGCCAACGAAGAAATAAAGGGCACCCTCTTTTGGTGCACCAAATTTCCAAAGTCTTAAACCTAGACGTCTATTATCTTGGTCACACGTTCTCGTGTTGAATGTGCCAACTATTTATTACTGACACATGGTTACACGTTTTACCGTTTTGTCGACGTGATCGCACATTCTTTTGACTTCTCTTGTCGTTTTGAGCTGTCATCGCACCCAATAATCCAAATAAAATGCATGTAATCTCTTTCTTACTGATCATGGGTAAGAACCCAACATTGGTATATGAAATGTACAACTACATATGTAAAGTTACAAAAAAATTGTAAAAAGGAGAAAATAAATACACGTTCAAATTTATCCATATGTAGAAACGGACAAACGGACACGTGTCTATACACTGTGCATAGTTATGTTGAAACCTTTATAAAGAGGCCACCTCTCCATAGCGGCCACATTCTCTGGTCACGTGGGTACGGTGGCCGCTACTATATGCAAGTTTGACTGTAAAATGGGCCAGCTTACAAACTTCCATGTCAATCCATCAATTCATCTCACCTCCACGTTGGCCTTGCACAGACACTCGCCAGTCGTCTTGTCGCAGAAGGAGCCTGGCACGGTTCCGGCCTCCTCGCAGTCGCACGGCAGGCAACCGCCCGGCCCCAGACCGTAGTAGCCGTCCAGACACTGTCCGCAGTCCCTCCCACCCGTGCCACTGTTGCACTGACAGGAGCCTGTGTCGGGGTCGCAGTAAGGACTGGCACTGCCGATAGGGTGGCAGTCGCAACGCTGACAGCCCTGAGGGTTGACGGCGCTGAGGTTGTAGAAGCCGTAGTTGCACCTGTCACATTTGTCACCTGAAAGAAAAAGAGGGATTAAACACCCTTAACCCATATCGGCCTGACTGGTGACAGCACATAAACAGTGCTCCTGCCTAAGCCCCTATCACACTCAAAACAACAACTGAGCATTACAAGAGAAAATTGTCAATGACAGCTTTTCCAGAACATCAAACCCAAACAAACTATATACCAGTGGAAAGAGTATGAAATTTATTCAATTATGATACAACAAACTCAAGAACATCATAAAACATATCAACAGAACAGCGAATGGGATAACACCATCATTTCCACAAACCTAATATTAGACCACAGCATTTCACGTAGTTCAGCGTTTGTAGCTTTTCTGCATCCTATCGTAACTTGAAATTGTGTGGAATCTATTTGCACAATTGATTTTAGTCAAATATGAAAATGTATTGATTGAGTAGCTAATGAACTATTCCAAAGGAATATTTCATGCATTTTTGTGATATTTTCACATTTCAACGTAAAAATGTCCAAACACATGAGGAAACTGTGTCATAATTAGAACAAGGATTTCCAGATGAAAAATCATTCAGCTCTGTTTTAATTTTATGTGTACAGCTAAAACTCAACTTCCCCGTCACATCAAAAGCCAGCACTTTTTATGTCCTCATGTTTTCATTATTTTTATGTCTTATGTTTTTGGGGGTTTCCAAACTCTGATGAGTTTCCCACGCCTAGCAAAAAATGTCCGACCATTTCGTTTTCAAAATCAACTCACCGATGACACTGGCCTTGCAGGAGCACACTCCACTGGTGGGATGGCAGGTTGAATCACCGCCGATCGTCCCCGCTGTCTGGCATCCACATTCACTACAGCCAAGCGGGTTGGATCGCTGCAGGCTGAAGTAGCCTGACTGGCAGGCACCACACTGTCGGCCGACGGTGTACACCTTGCACTGGCACTGGCCGCCGACCTAACCGTGGAACGAGAGGATGAATCGGAGGTGAAGATTGAAGGACCAGGGATGTAAAGTGACCGACAAAGCCATTTCCTGAAAATCACTGAAGGCCAATAAAGCGCCCTTCAGTTCTTAGGGTTTTAACAGATAAAAATGAGCGGTTTCAGATACCTAAAAATAAAAATAACACGAATAAAAAAATTGATAAAAAAAATAATTAATTAAAAAATTATAATAAAAAAAAAATTAAATTAAAAAAAATAAAATCACGCCATTTCCGATAAATACAAACTGCTTCAAACTGACTAAAAATTACCAAAAATGCAAGATAAGAGAAACCTAGAGTTAGGAGTCTCAAGAGTGCTTTACTCACTGCTTCGCAGATGTCCGATGCTGACACCGTTCCGTTGGTGAAGCAGTCGCACGGCTGGCAGACGTCCACGGAGTTGAGGGGCGTGGCCTCGTTCCGAAAGAATCCCGCCTGGCAATTCTGGCAGTGCCGTCCCTCCGTGTTATGTTGACAGTCCAGGCAAACACCGCCTCCACCCCTGCAAGGGTAATCCAATGACCAGAGGTGAGTAGAGAGAGGGTTTCTTCATTTTTATCTTTTTTTTTAATTCACTTGGGAACTGCAAGGTGAGAAGTGCTTGGTTTTTGGGGTGTTTTCTCTTTTTTAATTCAATGCACCTACCTTGTGTGGTCATCAGGGAAGGGGTCTACTGAGGCATCGTATTCACACCCGTCGGCGTGGTTGTAGCAGGTGCAGGGCCGGCAGGCATAGGCGGCCTCTTGGTCACCGTGACGGAAAGGCTTGTCGTTGTACAGTGGCTGGCAGGCATCGCACTGGCCCCAAAACAACAGACAAAAATATTACTGGCGGCTTGATCCCTGGGAATTGGGTTCAGGAGACAGGGCGAGTTAGGAAGAAGGAGGGCGAGAAGGAGAGGAGAAGGAAGAGGGGAGAGGAAAGAGGAGGCAGATGGGAGGAGAGGGGGAGGAGGGGAAGGAGAGGAGGAGAGAGAGAGGAGAAGAAAGAGGGGTGAGGAGAGAGACAGATAGAGGGGAGAGGAGGAGGTGGAGAGGGAGAGGAAAAGGAAGAGGGGAGAGGAGAGAGACAGATGGGAGGAGAGGGGGAGGAGGAGGAGAGGAGGTGAGAGAGGAGAAGAAAGAGGGGTGAGGAGAGAGACAGATAGAGGGGAGAGGAGGAAGTGGAGAGGGAGAGGAAAAGGAAGAGGGGAGAGGAGAGAGACAGATGGGAGGAGAGGGGGAGGAGGAGGAGAAGGTGGAGAGGGAGAGAAGGAAGAGGGGAGAGGAAATATACAGATGGGAGGAGAGGAGGAGGAGGAGGAGGAGAGAAGGAAGAGGGGAGAGGAGAGAGACAGATGGGAGGAGAGGGGGAGGAGGAGGAGGGGAGAAGGAAGAGGGGAGACGAAAGAGGAGGCAAATGGGAGGAGAGGGGGAGGAGGAAGAGGATGAGGAGATGGGGGAGACAACGGAGAAGATGGGGTAAGAGGGGAATGAGAGGGTGAAGGAGGAGATGGGAAGGAGAGACAGATGGGAAGAAAGAGAATGAGAAGGAGAAAAGGAGGATTACAGAGAGGGAATACACTTACATGATCACCCATGGTGTTGTGGAGACAGATACACTGATAGGGAGACGCGTTCAAGTCACACTCCAATGCATGGCCACTACAGTCACACCTATATAGATGGAGAGAAATAATGAAATCATTTATTTTTTTAATCCAAAGTAAAATTGGATTGGACCGGGACTTGAAGCTCTCGTTTAAGATACCAATGCACAACCTGAGCT
Source organism: Luidia sarsii (assembly GCA_949987565.1). Classification (NCBI taxonomy): domain Eukaryota; kingdom Metazoa; phylum Echinodermata; class Asteroidea; order Paxillosida; family Luidiidae; genus Luidia; species Luidia sarsii. The sequence continues at coordinate 11,532,723 of OX465101.1, read as the reverse complement.
ACCCAACCCTTAAGTGGTGGCCTTCCACAATAGTGAATTGTCAATGCTGGGGTGGGGATACCAGTCAGAAGCATCAAACCATTCACTGCTTCATATCTGTAAGGATCACACCCCCCACTTTCACTCAGATGCAAATAACCATCATCATCATCATCGGTCGGCTGCAGAGCAGATGACTACAAGCTGTCTCCAACCACTGCGGTCTTAAGCAGAGTGGACAATATCATTTGGTTGTAGCATCCCTTCATAGTATCCAATTAGTAACAAACCACAGTGCAATGTCAATTGCTTTTGACTAGTATTCCACTCTTCTTTGCTTAGCATGAGACAAGAGTGAAGTTTGAATTGTCCGAAGACTCATTTGGAAATTCCCGAAGTCCGACGACTCTGGCAACCCTCCATACCTTGCGCTGACCGTGAACTCCTCCAGGCCGTAGTACTGATGACGCTGGTAGGTCACGTGGTAGTGGTTCTGCAGCCGCACCCGGATCTGTGTGGCCCTGACAAACTCCAGCAGGGCCGGGGTGTTGTAGAAGTCGTTGTAGCCAGGCCTGGCCACAGGCTCCGGGGCCAGAAGCTGAAAGGTGATGTTCCCTTTGGAGTAAGGTATCGGCGGATTCCTGGCCAAGGCAAAGAAAAAAACAATCAAACAAATAAGTGATACGAGAATGCGAAACAGCTTCAAAAAGGCCCAACACAACATTGGGAAGATCGGAAAACATCAATGTCCACAGATTTTCTTCTAATATACAGAGTTTGTAGATGGTTGTGATAGAATCCTCAAGTTGAAATCTTACGGTCTGGGATGCTGTATTTCTCAAGAAATCTTCACTCAAACATAGACAAATAGTTATTTATTACTTGCGAGTAAAAAAACTTTTTGGAATGTTTAATGGTTTAACACACAAACTGTGGCAATCTTTTGACTTTTACCAATGTTGTATATGGCCTTTAATAAGAAAATCTGAAATGTTCTTGGCTATTTTCATAAAATTTTTCATTTCCCAGACAGTTTTCCATCCCTTTATGTTTGAAAAATAATAAGAAATGCTACTTCCGATTTCCATTGCTTTACATTAGTTCTAGATCAACCTCGATTTCTTTTAATTCTATCGCTACAGCTGCTGCTAGTGCTATTGCTACTGCTAGTGCTACTGCTGCTGCTAGTGCTATTGCTAATGCTAGTGCTATTGCTGCTGCTAGTGCCACTGCTGCTGCTAGTGCTATTGCTAATGCTAGTGCTATTGCTGCTGCTAGTGTCATTGCTGCTGCTAGTGCTATTGCTGCTGCTACTGCTATTGCTATTGCTGCTCCTGCTACTGCAAAGTAAAACTAACGGAACTCCAATTTCGGAGGTCTTGGCGCAAAGCGGTTAAACCCTTCTGCAGGATTCTGTCACAACGGTCCATGGGTATGGGCGAAAGGGGTGACAAGGAAGTTGGGGACCTACGTGGGAAACTGCAGGCAGTTGACGGAGGTGGGCAGGAGAAGGGCGCCATCGTTGGGCATGCCAAAAGCTGCCTGGCAGTCCTGGGCATAATACTGCCAGACTGCCCAGTCGGCCGAATCGTTGGCGCGACGTGAGATGGTCACAGCAGTGGGCTGGGGACTGTAGAACTGCAACACCACATAGAAGACCTGCAACACAACACCAGACATAACATGCGTTCATCAATGGAGGCATTTTTTGTGTTTGGGATTGCACTCTTTCATAGACACCGTGCGACAGTGGTCAATTGATTGGCTAACATGGTTAAGAGACATCGCTCAATAACTGGGAGGACAAAACAGAAATGGAGGGCAATTTGAGGAGTCCAACCTGGAATTCTCCGCTGACCAGGTCTACGTAGAGAAGGATATCGTCTGTGATGGAGGAGACCCAACTGCTGCCTACATCACCGTCGTTGGCAAACTCCAGAGGGTAGGCGAACTGGTTGAGACGATCTTGTCTGTCTTCAGTGGTGTCCGGGTCACCATTCTGCAGGCAAAACCTGGCCCCCCAAAAAAAGAGGACACATTGTCATCATGTGTTTTTTTTTTCATTGTGTGACCTTGTGTGACTTTCTAACTGCTATTTCATTCATCCTTTTATAATCACTGGTCCTTTTTTTCATCATTTTGTGGTCTTTTTTTGTGGTTGTGTGATTTTTTTATTTGTAGCTGTGTTATTTTTCATCAACCCCGGACGGGATTATTTTGTGGCAATGACTGTCACAGGGCAATTTCCAAAACTCACTAAACAGTCAGAGAACAATACACACGGAATTCGTACACAAATCTTACCCTTGACCCTACAGTCATAAAAAGACTGAATAAATTGTAAATATTATGTCTAGTTGGCATCTCTGCATTCTGAGACTTTACATTGGTTGAAGAAATCCTCTATACTCAGAAATCGTAAAAATCTTAGCCTGGATCGTACAGTCATAAAACAACTGGATAAATCATAAAAATTACTCTTAAATTGTACATCACACTGCCTTCCGTGACTTTACATTGGTGGAAGTGAACCAGAAGCTGATTCCACGAAACTTCAAATGTTGCTGAAAAGAGTTATAGAGGCGCAAGACATACGTGACATTTGTACATTGCGAAACTTGCGCAACTTTTCTTGAAATCAGCTGCTGTACCATGTCTACACTCAGAAATCGTAAAAAATCTTAGCCTGGATCGTACAGTCTTAAGAGGACTGAATAAGTTGACCTGTAAATATTGCACCTAAATCGTACAAGTTCTTAGACTTTTGAGACAAGTTCTGAGACATTTAGTTGAAGTGAACCTCTACACTCTCCGTACCTTTCCTCCAGGGGACTGATGCGGGGGTGTGAGTCGGGGCATCGACACTCCGACTGAGCGTGGACCTCTGGGAAGGTGCCGGTGGCAATCTGGACAATCTCCCGGTTGGTCAGCGTCTCCTGGTAGAGGTGGAAGTCCTGCATCCGGCCCACGTACTGGTCACTGCCTGTAGGTGGGTGACGATGGGGGCAACTCCATGAATAAGGTCTCTTAAAGACGAGGTATGGTTCTGAAAGGAACCTGAGTGATAACACTGGACAAAATCCCCGGGGATTTCTCAAAAATTCCCCGGGGAATTTGGCCAGTCTGTTCACACTTCTAAAGCTTTTCCCTGGGGGAATATTAGGTGCGTTCCCACTAGACAGCTAGAGCGATTCACTTTTTGAATCGTGATTCAAAAATCAATTTTATTTCGTGTACAAATGCAAAAAGCTCACTAATGAGCGCGAGTCGAATCGCGATCCAAATTGCGGTTCTGCTTGCGATTTTTTAGAAACAGCGCGATTATTTGCCGGGCGCTGTGTGTGGACGCTATCGAAAAATAGTTTCCCCGGGAGTTACCAAATCCAGTGTGAACAGTTGCTGGGGTGTTGGTGCGGTGAAAAATCCCCTGGATTTTCCCATGGATTTATTCCCTGGGGATTGGCTATGCAGTGTGAAAAGGGCTTCACATGTACACACCTATCTCTTTGTTACTAGGTTCTTCGCAATCAAACATGTAGGTCCCTATAGTAAAGAATGCCCAGTGCCAGTATAGGCAAAAGGGGTCTTACAGGGTAGCCTACTGGGTCCAACCAGGGAGCTTTCACTACACAAAAAGTGTTCCATTGTGGAAGTGCAGTATGCATACAATGGTCACTACAACTTTCTTTTCTGATGCCAGTCAGAAGAATTCAACCATTAACTAGTGTATACGGTATCTCCAGGGAGCCTAGATTACAATTAAACTGTCAGTCTGGGCTATCACCTTTGGTGAGATACAGACTGACATTTACACCAGGCAATGTCTGCAGGAAATCTTAACAGATTGAAAATTTGGCAAAGAAAACTGGGACTGGACCGAGACTTGAACCTGAGACCTCTGGATTAACGTGCTATCCAGCCATTAGATGGTGGCCTCCCAAATTGTCAACTACCGGTAGACTTTGCCGGGGTGGGGGCGCCAGTCAGAAGCAATTAAACCATTAACTAAAAATTTTAACAGAGCCAAGTGCACAGCATGCTATTGTGAAAAAACAAAAACAAATCTAGCAGTTTCTCATTAGAGAATTCTAGACTGTTGCCAAGGCAACAGCTCACTGCATACGGCCATGTGTAATAAACCATTACGTGAAGGCATATTGGCTGCAAGCCAGCTGTTGCTCAGTCAATAAGGGAATTCTAATCCGTTTCCACTTTCCACAGTCAGCACAATGGAATATTATTATTTCCAATGGCCAATTTGGTATCAGATTTTTTTTTTCTTATTGATTCATTTTTATCTTTGGGTGTGTCTGCCATTATTATATGCAAATGTATGCATCAGGCATAATGTAAAATGCAGGGGGAAATGGTTTCTGTTTGAAGGTCAAGTTGGACTTGGACATGTTAGATAGCCTGTAGTACTGGGATATCATGCAGTAGTGGGATATCATGTACAGTAGTACCGGGATATCATGTAGTATGGGATATCATGCAGTACTGGGATATCATGCAGTACTGGGATATCATGCAGTAGTGGGATATCATGTACAGTAGTACCGGGATATCATGTAGTACTGGGATATAGTACTGGGATATCATGCAGTAGTGGGATATCATGTACAGTAGTACCGGGATATCATGTAGTACTGGGATATAGTACTGGGATATCATGCAGTAGTGGGATATCATGTACAGTAGTACCAGGATATCATGTAGTATGGGATATCATGCAGTACTGGGATATCATGCAGTACTGGGAGATCATGTACAGTAGTACCGGGATATCATGTAGTATGGGATATCATGCAGTACTGGGATATCATGCAGTACTGGGATATAGTACTGGGATATCATGTAGTACTGGGATATCATGTAGTACTGGGATATCATGCAGTACTGGGATATAGTAAGTACTGTAGTACTGGGATATCATGTAGTACTGGGATATCATGCAGTACTGGGATATCATGTAGTACTGGGATATCATGCAGTACTGGGATATAGTAAGTACTGTAGTACTGGGATATCATGTAGTACTGGGATATCATGCAGTACTGGGATATCATGTAGTACTGGGATATCATGCAGTACTGGGATATAGTAAGTACTGTAGTACTGGGATATCATGTAGTACTGGGATATCATGCAGTACTGGGATATCATGTAGTACTGGGATATCATGCAGTACTGCGATATCATGTAGTATGGGATATCATGCAGTACTGGGAGTGGGATATCATGCAGTACTGGGATATCCTGTGGCACTGAGATACCCAGTATCATGTAGATCGTACCAGTACTGGGATATCATGTAGTACTGGACTACTGGGATATCATGTAGGACTGGGATATGAATGTGGTCTACTTGCCTGTCAGCCTTTGGCCAACCCTAGTTTGAGCGTTGTCCTCATCGTACATCTGGCCTTGCAGGAGCTGGGTCTCCTGGGCTGTGCCATCAGCTGCCAGGCCGTTGATGAAAAAACTTATCCTCGTGTCGTAGACCTTAAGAGGGGAGGATAGAGGGGGAGGAGGGGAAACGAGGAAGAGGTGGTGGAGGAGGAGAGGCAGGGGGTGAGAGCAGAGAGGAGGAAGACAGGATAGAGGGAAGAAACAGACGGTGGGTGAGGATGAAGCAGACACGGTTAGACAGATGGGGATATGGATGGGGATGGGAGATGGGGATGGAATTTGCTTCAGAGTGAATATTTAAGCCGATATTCAGGAGAAGGCATCTCCCTCAAGCAAACAGGGTGGGTTCTTAGATCTTCTGGCTCGTATTTTGTTAGCGGAACCAAGAGCAAGAACTATCCGCTGGTCACCGTGCTTTCAAGTGAGAGCTGAATTTTTTTCATTTTTCAAATCATTTTTGTTAGAATGATTCATTTTTAGTGCTAAAATTTGTTGAATGTTCGCGCCTTGATCAGTTTTCCGGATAAGTGCGCTCTATAAATCTATATCATTTATCATTCAATCTATATGATCAAAATAAGATTGATTGATTTGGAATTTTTTGGACAAAGGCTTTGATGGGTACCTGGACAGCCAAGTGGGTCCACTGGTCGGCCGGGAGGTCAACCGGGGCACTGATGAGGTAGGCAGACTCAGGCGAGGTTCGATACTCAAAGGACAGTGACCTCTGGGAGACCAGCAACGTGTAGATGATGATACCGGTCAGACTGGATCTCTTTTCGAGCACCGTCCTGGAGAGGGAAACAGTGAGAAAGGGGAGGGGAGCAATCAAGCTGCGAGGAAACGCGCCGACAGTCTCACACAAACTTTTCCTAGAAACGAACCCTGGAAAGCAGCAGTCAGTGGATAAATGGTTCTCAGACCGACGTCCGCACCCCCAAACAAAGATACATGTAGTTGACTGTGGGCTGGTCAGAGTGCTGGTGTGTCAAAGCAGAGGTCTCCAGTTCAAGACCAGTGGTCCAGTAAAAAAAATGTTGTATCTATTTTCACATTTTCACAATTGTATGCACAGCATTGGTCAAGGTCAAAGAATAGTATCCATACTTTGTCTGATCTAACATATGCATGAAATAGCACACCTGTGAACATTTCAGCTCAATCCGACAACCGAGTCTCGAGAAAATAGTGAAAACCGCTTCATTTGTTTCACGAAAATGCAGCATTCAACGTATTGTTCCGAAAAATTGATCTAGGGGTGAGACGTAAACGATTTCTTTCACTCTTTTCTCCAAAAATACAGCATTTTAGGCAGAAATATTTCAGTGTGAGGTTTCTGCCATAACCATCTTCAAACTATAAGTTTCATGTAAATCTGTGAACATTTGTTTTTCGATCTTAATACCAATGTTGTGTAGGGGCTTTAAGAGAAAAGGAGTCCAAAATTTTGATACTTTGAACACTTGAAGTTAGATTTGTTTCAAACTGAGGCATTGAACAGTTTACCCCAGACCAAAATGGAATTATCCTCTGAGATAATGAGGCCCTGAGATAAGTAACTTAATATGCCTAATTTGATTTCAATAAAAAAAAATTATGAAACACTTTGCTCAGATAGTAAGATCATTGGTACGCAAAACCAGAGGTGTGGGGATTTGAGTCCCAGTACAGTCAACTTTTCCATTTTTCAAAATTGTTCATAAGTTCCCAGTCAGTTTTTCCTTTCTTTCCTTATTTATTTGAAGTGATATTATATACAAAAATGTTGCAAACTGCTTACTGACTAAAATTGCCAAAATGCAAATCATAAAATTTAGTGGGCCTGACGTTTCGATCCTAGCAGGACCTTTCTCTCTGCCTTTGAGAAATCCCCAAATTATACCCCGAAAACACCCGTAAAACAAATGACCATTATTGAAATCTGTGATTCTCACTTAATTAATCCAAAGTTTTACGGGTGTTTTCGGGGTAAAATCGTTGGGGGTAGTCATGGAGTCAAAAAATCCTTGACAGCCCATTTTACCCTATTGTATTAAAGTCCTTGGACCTTACTACCTGGGGTATATAATATATATACCCCAGTCTTGTCAATCTTGTCGACTTGTCAGTCACCCGAATCTCAAAATTTCAAAATTCGACAAAAAAAGGGGGACTTGTCGGGTCCAAGTTACTTGGACTACTATCAATTGTAGTATCCTCCAATAACCGGTTTTCGACGATATAAGGACTTTTCTTCAAACTGAACAATGTGGACGAAAGTTTCACACTAAAAGAGGTCCCAGTCACTTTCTCCACACCACAGACTATTAGAATAATCATAGAGAATGTTGATCAAGCCTGTCACTTCCGTGAGATTACCCGGTTTTGTTGACGTCCGCGGCGCACCGCGCAGTAAGCATCGTCACCTATTTTCGTCAGTGGTGTTTAGTAAGGTGTCCCAGTGCAGCCAAACGCAAAATAAATTCTTAAAATAACTCAAAATGCTGTGTGGCACTGTAAAATTCTTCCCTGTATGTTTTTTTGTGTTCATCTTTGGTTTTTTTTTTCGACACTGCTTCTAACACTTTCCTTAAATCATTCATAATTTATGCTTAAAACGTATTGGTCTGGTTGATGTCTTCTTTTGTGACGTTTAAACAAAACTCCACAATCCTCTTTCTCACTGCTTCTTCAGTTATGACCTTTCCCAATGTCACTCCAGAGACACATTTCCTCCTTCTTGGTACTTTCTCTAGCTGCCCTTTTATTTTTTTCATTTTTTTTTAAAAGCCTAGTGGGCCATGTTACTTTTTGTCTTTAAATAATAATAACAAATAAATTTATAAAAATATATAAGCGAGACGCCCTATAGGAGGCTCCATAGTTTTTACCCAGAACGGACTGCCTCAAGTTGCGTGATATATTTTTTTTCTACGGATGTTGGGGTTTGTTATGGTACACTCAGATTTTTTTTAGGACCAACGATAAAGAAAACTGGAGCTTCGAAGCAACTGCTAATTTTGTACCTAGGAAAATAGACCCCAAAAGAGCAACTTTTTGAATAACATGAGTTTGGCCTACTGGAAAAGCCTTAAATTTCCACATTTTCGGTGACGGGAAAGAGCAGGAAACCAACTGTAAGATACGAAGTCTGAGATCGTTATACGGAGTTGTTTTCATAGTGCGATGTGAGTTAGAAGGCTAAGCGTCGAAAACGTGTAGCGTCGAAAACGGGGGTTCCCACGATACATTACATGTATCGATACATGTAAGTAGTACATGTACATGTACAGTACATTACATTCATACACATGTACTGTATCCTCCAATAACCGGTTTTCGACGATATAAGGACCTTTCTTCAAACTGAACAATGTGGACGAAAGTTTCACACTAAAAGAGGTCCCAGTCACTTTCTCCACACCACAGACTATTAGAATAATCATAGAGAAGGTTGATCAAGCCTGTCACATCCGTAAGATTACCCGGTTTTGTTGACGTCCGCGGCGCTCCGCGCAGTAAGCATCGTCACCTATTTTCGTCAGTGGTGTTTAGTAAGGTGTCCCAGTGCAGCTAAACGCAAAATAAATTCTTAAAATAACTCAAAATGCTGTGTGGCACTGTAAAATTCTTCCCTGTATGTTTTTTTGTGTTCATCTTTGTTTTTGTTTTTCCACACTGCTTCTAACACTTTCCTCAAATCATTCATAATTTATGCTTAAAACGTATTGGTCTGGTCGATGTCTTCTTTTGTGACGTTTAAAAAAAACTCCATAATCCTCTTTCTCACTGCTTCTTCAGTTATGACCTTTCCCAATATCACTCCAGAGACACATTTCCTCCTTCTTGGTACTTTCTCTAGCTGCCCTTTTATTTTTTTCATTTAAAAAAAAAAGCCTATTGGGCCATGTTACTTTTTGTCTTTAATTAATAATAAAAAATAAATTTCAAAAAATATATAAGCGAGACGCCCTATAGGAGGCTCCATTGTTTTTACCCAGAACGGACTGCCTCAAGTTGCGTGATATATTTTTTTTCTACGGATGTTGGGGTTTGTTATGGTACACTCAGATTTTTTTTAAGACCAACAATAAAGAAAACTGGAGCTTCGAAGCAACTGCCAATTTTGTACCTAGGAAAATTGACCCCAAAAGAGCAACTTTTTGAATCACACGAGTTTGGCCTACTGGAAAAGCCTTAAATTTCCACATTTTCGGTGACGGACAAGAGCAGGAAACCAACTGTTAGATACGAAGTCTGAGATCGTTATACGGAGTTGTTTTCATAGTGCGATGTGAGTTAGAAGGCTAAGCGTCGAAAACGTGTAGCGTCGAAAACGGGGGTTCCCACGATACATGTGTTATTATTACTAATACTAATAGTATTAGTATTAGTACTATCGCCCAACCCCTCAACATTTTTAAAAGGGCAATTGTAAGGTCCAAGTAACATTCCTCGGACTACTGAATTTGGGGGATTTGAAGGCTCGGTGTCTTGGTCCTTTCCTTTACTTTAGCTTTAGCTCCGTGATCAAACTCACCCTTCGCGAGATGAGGTGGTAGAATCTGGCTTCAGCCAGACGGATAGCGTCAGTCTCCCGCGATCGCCGACCGCGGGCACCACGCCGGGCGACACGAAGCAGCCCTGGTCGAAGACGGTGGAGGCCGAGCCGGCCTCGGCCCCCGGCCGCAGGTCGATGGAGTCCCGCCGGAGGCACGGCGTGCCCGGGGACAGCAGCGTGCCGGGCGACGACGGCGTGGCCGAGCGGCCCGGGCAGGCCTGCGAGCAGACGGTCTGGTGGCAGTAGGTGACGGACGAGGCCTGGGTGGAGCTCCGGCAGAAGGCCGTGGTGTGCTGGCCGCCCGTGCCCGGGTGCAGACCGCAGCTGCCGATCGCAGGCGCCGTGGAGATGGGCTTACGCTCGGCCGCGTTGATCAGCGACGGGAACAACCCCGGCGATGGCACTTGCTGCTGGCAGACCACCAAGTTCAACCCGATTAAAATCACTAAAAACACGGCTAAAACGTCGTCCCGCGTCGATAAACATCTCCAGCAAGTCCTCGGCCGCACGGCCATGTTGATATCTCAGCAATCGCGATACTATCGCGGTGTGAAACTTTCACTTTTTTTCTTGCCGACTCTTATTTATTCAAAACCTCAGTCAGCGGTGGGCGCCATGTTGTTGTCACCCGTAGCCAACGTGCTGGCGTCCGTTGCGACCAATGGCGACGTCGCGTCACGGTGGCCGGTCTCAAGCCTTAACGGTCGGTGTCAGATTACCTCCCCCAGAATTCAACCTGTTGCCATGCGAACCAGCGAGTCACTAGAAGTGAAGAAAGCAAACCACAGCATCACAAGATGTATTTATCAAAACAAAAACAAAAAAACATCGGGAATCCAGATAGGATCGAATCTAACCGTCCATACAAGAATGCGATCCATTGTTTACAACGTTCGTTTTAAACGAAAATAAAATTGTATAACCACTTTCACCTCGCATTTTTGTCCCCACGGTTCGAAATTTGAGATGAGGTTTTCGACGACGAAGACAGGCTGCTTACCTTTTCAATGTGGAGGCCCCCCCCCCAACAAAATTAATCTCAACAACTAGTGAAATCCTTCGTGGGGTGAATTCTTGGTACGGGCTTCGCGGTGGAATTTCGTTCGGATTCGGGTGACACAGGTTGCTCGGTGAACTCACCAGCCTCGCCTATTGTTATGTTGATTCTGTGACTGACTCATTGCAGCGCGTACACACACTGAACGGCGGGTCTATGGTCTATGTTTATTGAGCACGTACCGCCGTCGTTCATTGGGGACCCACCCTAATGTTAATTAATTCGCTGCAATCATTCTTCTCCATGGAAAGTAGGCCTAATCTAAAGGGGGTGTGGAAGGGTAGGAGGTGCTATTAGGCAGGACATTTTTTGGCTAAACGAAACAAATTCCTGTAGAAAATACAACATTGGCCGGCAGAGTTTGTGTTCATGGTTGTGACATTGGTTGTTGTTTTTTTGCTTCACATGTAAAACTCACTGAATGAGAGAATGCCATCAATGTCACAATTATTATCATTCATATCAAACCAAGCACCATGATAGCCCCCTATGCATAAGTTGGTAAAGGTAAAAAAGATGGCACAGTTTGTGCGTTAATTAACCATTAGGCATTAAAAAAAAAACGAACCTGCGAAGGTTTTAGCCCCAATGGTAATTTAAGAAATGGCAAAAAACCGTCACGGTTTTCGCACCATTCTGTAGTAAACTATTGTCGATGTTTGAGTGGAGATTTCTCGAGAAGTACGTACAGCATCCCAGACCAGTAAGATTTCAACATGAGGATTTTATCATGACCATCTACAAACTGTGTAAATTAGAAGGAAATCTGTTTTCTGATTTTCCCAATAGTACGTGTTGTATTGGACTTTTCATTATTATTTATAGGCTATTCATCCAAACTCAATTAAATCAACTTTTCTCTTTGATCTTTCCCTCTCTTCTCACTAATCCCTATATATACTCAGGCCCTTCCCTTTGATCTCACCCTACCAGCTGCAGCTTTTTCTCTTTCTTTATAATAAAATTGTCTTCCGTGTCCTCTCTACCCCCTTCCTTGTCGGCTGTTTTGTCCTTGCCATACACTCTGCCAGTTTGAGAAAGGTCCTGCTATAGGATAGAAACGTCAAGCCCACTAAAATAATAATATTTTGAGATTTGCATTTTGGTAAATTTAGTCAGTATAAAAAACAGTTTGCAACATTTTTGCATAGGCCTATTAATTTAAATACAGTAATGATGTTAGGCCTATGCCAAAGTTAGGGCTTTCGGTACACGTGTATAGCCTTATTATAATGTATATACAGATATTGGGTTTTTTCCTGACTGAAAAGAAATAATTGTTGCTTCAATTTATAGGCCGAATCATTGCATAAACGGGTGTCGAATGTTTCTGGCTGTCGCCCCCATTCCGGCAAAGATTAGTAGGCCTATACTGTAGTTGACTATAATTTTGACCGGGAAGACCGCAGGCTGCCAGATCAGATGATAACCAAAGGTCTCGGGTTCAGTTCCAAGTGTTCTTGTTGTGGCGTACTGCACTCATGCGCTCTAATTACCACCTGAGCCTATCTAGCCTGATGGCCGGCTTCTAACATCCTTGGAGAATGGTCAAAAGTAGAACAGGGTCGGGCTGAAATTACAAGCCAATGCTTCAGATTTTCACTATAGTGTTTCATTTTTTTATGGAAACATTCTTGTCGTTAAAACGTATTTTTATTATTTTCCCGATTAATGGCCATTTTCAAGAACTGTCAAATCATAATTCGCACTCAGTTTACCTTCGCTTTGTTTATTCGTGCTTGCTGTGCATCATTTAGACTTAAATTCGAATCTTTAGAATATTTTTAATCCAGTTTTAATCCAGAATTGCTTCTGACTGGTGCCCCACCCGGCAAAGACTAGTTGACTATTAGGGAAGGCCACCATCTAAGGGCTGGATAGCTCAGATGGAGGAGCATTGGTATACTGTATGTTAATCCAGATTCCAGAGGTCCCGGGTACGTTCAAGTCCCGGTCCATGCAGTAAAAGTTTTCCTTGCCAATTTGTAAATTTGTTCAAAAGTTCCCAGTCAGTTTTTCCTTTGTTTGTAATTGACTTGAATTAATAAACCTGCATCAACTTTGTGTGATCCCCTAGCTAGCTGCCGTAGCCAGGTTTACAACTATAATTAGTTGTTTGCATTCTGAATGAAAGCGGGGATGTGCTCCCTGATCCCTACGGTAGTAATTAAATCACCCGGCCTGGCAAAGACTATATAGACCATGGGACGAAGTGGAAAAGGCCTTCTAGAAAATGGTTTTCGTGGTCTCCGCAGTTGGAGGGGATAAATTTTGCTCCAGATGGTCATCAGGACATGATGATCACATAATTATTTGCTTGTTCCCCCTGGCAAAACTTGCACGTTTGGGAGAAATTCAGCCACGTAGTCGGTTGACTATTTGGGAAGGCCATCGTCTATAATAAGGGCTGCAGCATGGATAGCGCAGATGGGAGAACACTGGGACGGTAGTCCAGAGGTCTCGGATTCAAGTCCCGGTCCAGTTAAAGCCCCTACAAAGCATTGGTCGAGGTCAAAGGATAACATCCAGCATATGTTGTCTGATCCAACATAAGCATGAAAATTGCACACCTGTGAAAATTTCAGCTCAATCCGCCTACCGAGTCTCGAAAAAATACAATGTACGTAGTGAAAACCGCTTCAAGTTGTTTCGCGAAAAAATTAAGCATTCAACGCCGTACTGTTCCGAAAAAATAGTTTAGAATGATCTCGGTGAGACGTAAACGTTTTCTTTTACTCCTTTATCCCAAAATACACCATTTTAGGCAGAAATATTTCGGTGCGGGGTTTCTACTATAAACATCTTTAAACTGTATAAGTTCCATGTAAATCTGTTAACGTTTCTGTTTTTCGATCTTACCAATGTTATGTAGGGGCTTTAAATGTTTTCTTTGCCAATTTTTCAAATCATACATTTTAATCTAGGGATTTACATTATCAAATCTCAAGATTGCAGAGGGGCTGACGTTTTGATGTATGCATTATCAGGGGATAGGGCTATGCAATCACTGGGTACATTTCGAGTAACTTTTTCACACGCGCCAGCTTGTAGTACGATCTCGTGAAAGGTCATAGTACTGAATGGGGTCGGACTTCTGGCGAGCGCTTTGTGTTTTCATTTTATAGGATGTTAGGCCTATGTTTCATTTGTTTATGGAAATGTTTCAGAGCCACACTCCTTCTCGAAAGAGAAGTGCTAAATGGTGTCACTGCAAACCTTCCACCTTAATAAAATTATTTCCTTGTTGCCGAAGGACTCCGCGACCGTCTCCGGCGTTAAACTTGGCTGACACCGGAGATCTCGCAAAATAATAAAAATCAGCAGCGGGCCCCAAATTCTTCAGAGCGCCCTCTATTGACATTTTCAACCAGGAGGATTACACCAGTCTTACTCAACAGTCAACAAGCGTTACACAACCTCAGGTCAATAAATTGCACATTGCAGGATTTGTTATTCAAGGTTAGAAATCACACATTTTACTGCAGTGAAGCAACTGATTCACGGCGTAAAATTACGGGGTAAAAAAAACGACGTTTCTGTTTAGTTTCGCCATTTGGGTAAAATTTTACCGAATCTATAACCCTAGGCCTAACTAGTATAAGCTTAGTTTGTATCTCGTGGAGGGTAAGTTTTGGTAATTTGTTTCAGTTTCAAATTTAAAAAATATCATTATTATATCTCTGATGCAACGCGGTACCCGCCGCTTAACATTATTCGAATCCGCCACACGACCTCGACCAGCTCGGTGCTCAATGTGACGTCTGCACTATTAGCGGGAGTCGCGGGTTCGAATCCCACCCGAGCTGTCTGAACTTGTTTTCATCATGCAGACATCGGCCAAAGCACTGGGCACTCAGTGCTTATCACGTCGAGCAGTTCAAACCCAAATTGAGTAGACCGATTTGCGCGACCACCGTTTACATGCCATCACGTTCCTTATAGTTATAGTGGGTATTTTTTAACTGATGTAGGGGGCCTAATTATAAATACTTATTTTTATGTTCGGTTAATTTTTATCATGATATGTTTTTTTCCCGAAAAGAATATGCATTATATATATGTAATGTGTTCTGTAAGACTTTTTAATACTGCTCTTGCTTTTATGTATCATATTTTATTATGTTTTGTGGAATTTATTTTATGTAATGCGCTTTCGAACAGGCTTGTCCTGGAGCGAGCTGAATAAATTATTATTATTATTATCATTATTGTTATTATCTCATTTGGCACAGAGCAGCGATGGAAATGTACAAAGAAGAATGTGGACAATAATGATAGTCTTCTTTGCTCATTTCCACTCCTATTCTTTCACCAAATGAGATGCAAAACTACCCACTATACTGGTCACGTGATGGCATATAAACTTTGTTTAATTCGGTAATTACATTCTCCTC
This sequence comes from Luidia sarsii, assembly GCA_949987565.1. NCBI lineage: Eukaryota > Metazoa > Echinodermata > Asteroidea > Paxillosida > Luidiidae > Luidia > Luidia sarsii. The sequence goes on along the minus strand of OX465101.1, from coordinate 11,517,344 downwards.
GACGCAAAATATCTCTATTTTTTTTTTGTAATTTCATTGGCTCAGCACTCGTTCATTACTTAGCTTTCACCTTGGTGCCAACACCACACCATCTCGACTGACAAAAATGGTTACCCTCCACCCCCTCCGTTTTTCATCCATGTTGTCTAGCACACGCAGCCCAATTTCTTTTAAAGACAAAATTAATCAGAGTGTAATTAAAAAGGCGCACCGGCAACTGTCGACGACGGTCGATAATCATCGTATTATTTGTTATTTCTTTTAGGGCCTGGGTGAACCATCTTCGAGGTATAATTGAATGGATGGGGAGGAAGTCTTTACACAAGCACACTGGCCGGGGACAGGGGATGTGACAACAAGAACGAAAAAGGCGCCAAGTATTCACTCCTCACGGGTGTGAAGACATCTGGCAGAAACCAGGCCGCGTATCAATAGGCTGAGCTCACGGCCAGTGGTGGGCTTTTTTTTTTGGCTCAGCCATTCTTTCTCTCAAATCAATATTTTCACTTGAACAGGGGAAGCGCAAACAGATTGGGAGAGGAAGGAGGGTTCGAGGTTCCAAGTATCCGGCCCTCCAACAAAATGAGACGGTGGGTGGGGGTGGGGGTGGGGGTGGGTGGTGATTAAGTCCACATGGATTGAGAAGGTGCTGGAGAGAGACTCCGTGTTGTGTTGACAGTGCATGGGGGTAGGGGGATTACCGGTAGGCATGGGAGATCTGATGAGTACACTTGAGAGTTGCTAAAATGTGGTTCCTATGGAAAATGATGAGGGTCTGCTGCCTGGAGGGGTGACAAGTTACCGGGTGTCATACGAGGAGCTGGTGTGAAACAGGAAATTGCCAGCGATCGGTGAGCTGAGATTCTGCCGTCTTTGTGACGAGGAAATAACAAGTCTAGATCTGCCTTTGAGAAAGGTCCTGCTAGGATCGAAACGTCAGGCCCACTAAATTTTAAGATTTACATTTTGGTAATTTTAGTCAGTAAGCAGTTTGCAACATTTTTGTATATCACCTTAAGTCTAGATCTGGACAACTGAATAGAAGTGGCTCTGACGGGAAAGATAGAGCGGGGGGGGGAGGAGCAGGAAGAGGAAGGGTCACCCGGATGTCGAACTTGTAAGATTGGCCTGAGAGCATGGTGAGAGCAAGCAGTGCACGTATTTTTACACAGAAAACTACCGCCGACAGGGAATTACGGCATGACAATGTTCGCCTCCGTCAAGATCATAATTATCGCACAGACAGAGAGAGAGAGTAGAAAGAGGAGAGAGATATGGAGAGAGAGAGAGAGGCTCGAGAAAGAGGGGAGGAGAGGGAGAAAGAGATAGGTGGAGAGGGGAGACAGTGGAGAGAGAGGGAGAGAGAGGAACTTCCTCTCTGAGAGAGGTAGTGATTGAGAGAGGGAGGGAGAGAGATGTAGAGAGAGGGGGAAGGGAGAGAGAGAAGAGGGAGAGGTGAGAGAGAGGAGAGGAGAGGGGGACAGACAGATGGAGAGAGAGAGGGGGAAGGGAGAAAGGGAAGAGAGAGGAGAGAGGGGGAGGGAGAGGAGGAGGAAGAGCAAGGAAGAGAGGAGGAGAGAGAGGGAGGGGGGAGAGAGAGAGAGTAGAGAGAGGAAGGGAAAGAGGGAGGGAGAGAGAGGGGAGAGGGGTAGGAAGAGAGAGGAGAGAGAGGTGAAGGGAGGGGAGGGACAGAGGAGGGAGAGGGAGAGGGCGAGAGGGAGAGGGATGGAGGGGGGGGGAGATCTGAGAGAGAGAGAGAGAGAGAGAGAGAGAGAGAGAGAAAGAGAGAGAGGGGGAGGGAGAGAGAGAGAGAGGGGGGGAGGGGAGAGAGGGATGAGAGAGAGGATGGAGAGAGGGAGGAAGATAGTGCATGGGAGAGAGGTGGATGGCTTATTCTCAGGAAAGGAACTCTCTCCAGGAAACGACGGAATGAAATTCTTCCTCCGTGCTAGTGTGATTATGAGATTTTCAATTTATGTCATTTGAATCGGTAAGCAGTTTTGTAGAAAAAAACAACAACATTAATTTGATTGCTGCTAGCAAATTCCACTCGTAAACAAGAGACAAAAACTGGCTATAGGCCTAGGCCTATAGGATAAAGATGTGAAATGGACAGTGGAACGGCATAAAGGCCTAATGAGGCGGTGTCGTCTGTATCATTAAGTGCTATAGTGCATCGAGTCCCTTAATTACAAAAGATACGCCGAGATGAAGGTCGTCAACATGCAATTCAAGTTCTCTCCGTGCGGCGCTGGAGTCATCAGCCCATTAGGTTCATAGACCCGTGCCATAAGGTTGCCCCAGTGAGTTACCCGCGCGGAAAGAAACCACACAATGGTCGCTATGTCTTCCGAGGCCAGAACAATATTCAGATCCCCCCACCCCCCCCCCTGAAAGAAAGAAAAAAATCGTTGCCAGCGAAGAATGTAGAAAAGGTCGCTCTTCACTCTGGGAAAACTCGTACTCAATTTTATCGGATGAAAGTAGGTCTTGACCTGGTTTAATTACACCGTTGTAATTAAGACTCATCAAGGGCACTTATCCAAAACCCGGCTTAGGCTTCGGCCCCGGCTTCGTCTCTTGTTTATCCAAAGGCTGAAAACACAGGTTGGAGTTCTTTAATTTTGCAGTCGAAGCTTCAAAATGCAGTGTAGCGTTAAAGTCGTGAAAAGTCAAAGGCCTTTACCATTTTTATGCCTTCTACTCGAAAATGAACGAAAGAAAGAAAGACAAAGCACGAGCCAAGCCGGGTTTTGGAAAAGGTAAACAAAAAACAAATTGGCCCGGATGCCGGCTGGGGTGATGCCTGGGAGATACTTTTAGCAGGAAAAATAAATGGCAGGAAGAGCGAGGGAATTGGGGGGGAGGTGCACAGTGGAAGCAATAAATAATAGACGACTCTCGGGTGATTGATGGTGAAATTGCGCGCTCTGTCTCCGTATGCAACTGACCGGCTCGTGTATAATAATATGTACCATGTGCGTGAACGTTACTCGTTACGCCCGTCCGATCGATTGCATGGACCGAGGTCCGTTTTCCATTTTCTCAGATTTCTCAGATCTTCGCAGGATTTTTTGGTTTAAATCTGTGACTATCGTTTGACCTTTACCAATGTTGTATAGGGCCTTTAAAGCCCCTTACATACTATTTTGCACAAATCCAAATTTCGACCTGACAAGTGGAAGTAAATACCTGCAGTATCAGACATGCTGTGAACTAATTTGAGCGCTTGGAATGCTGCCATTTTGTATGAAAAGTTGAATTCTGTATGCATTTCCAACGGTGGTTTTCAAACGACTTCAGCCAGGAAAAAAACATACATACGAGCCCCTACACACCATTTGCACAAATCCAACATAGTCCATTCGCAGTTACCGACGACTGTTTCAAGATTTACTCGCAATTTTCCGGTTTAAACGCACGGTGGCGCTATTGAAAATACAATCTTGGAAGCTGACACAGTTTGACATGGAAAAATGAGCCAGTTTTTCACCATTTTCCCTCGACATGATTGATGGATTGAACTGAAACTTCCACAGATGTTCCACAATTTATTTCATGCATTATGCTGTATTACTATATGGATGCGTTTCTAAGACCGTTGCCGATAGTGTGTACTGGCTTTAATGAATTTGGCGCGTGGTGGGAGAGTGGGGGCCTTGTTGGCGATTATTTAAATTATTATGACTGAGGTGCGTTCAATTATGAGTTCAATGTCACGGGCAATTGCGCACGTCTTTATAGGAGGACGCGACAGCAAGGTGAGCGTCGTGCACCGATGACCGGCTTCCGGCCTTCAGCCTGCATGAATGGTTCGTTCCACTTTGGTTGGAGGGGGGTGCTAGACTGGTTGGCGAGAGGTATTGTGAAGAGGGGGGGGGTGGAGGTGAGGCTGCGGAGAGCGTGTTTATACTTATAGACGTGCCTGGCCGGTAACCATGGCACCCGGCCGTAAATATAGTATAGCGCGTGAGCGTCGGAGATGACCTTCGGGGAGAGAGAGAGAGGGGGAGGGGGCAGGGAGAGGGGGGCAGGGAGGGGGATGGCTAATTGCTAATGAGGGAGGGGGGAAGAAACACGGAGCTGCTGGCTTGTTGCAATCATCATCGGTCAGTTTCAGAGCTGCCCTCCAAAGCAATACAGGGAATGCGGTCTATTGGTAGGGGGGGGGTGAATAGAAGGCTAGTATAAGACAAAACGTGCACAGATGAGAGAATATTATTATAAATAGCTATGTTCAAGGCTGGCAAGGTTATCGAACATTGTCGACACTTGTGAAGTATAGGCCTACCCACTCCATCTCGAAAACAAAATTGCGGCCACCTCCCTCGCTATCGATCGATGCATGTCCCCCCCCCCCCACACACACACACACTTCTTCTCCGTCACCGTTAGCGCGCTGTCGTCATTAACTCCGTGCCTGATTAAGCCCAAAAATAAAATAAACAACAAAAACCCTCCTCTTGAGGAAACTGGGTGTTTCATGAACGCGGTTCGCAGAGGCGGCGGTGGATGATCGAGGGTGTCTCAGATGAGCCCCCTTCCCCGCGCTCTGTCGGTAAACTGTGAGATTCGGCACGCCGGTGCGAAGATTGTCTCGTGGCATATAGAGCTTTTAGAGTTTTTATAGAGCCATGTCTCATGGTATTCCCTGGTAGGCCACGTAAACGCGCTGGTGGGCAGTTTCCCGATACTGTATAGTGGGAACCCCCGTTTTCGACGCTACACGTTTTCGACGCTTAGCCTTCTAACTCACATCGCACTATGAAAACAACTCCGTATAACGATCTCAGACTTCGTATCTTACAGTTGGTTTCCTGCTCTTGTCCGTCACCGAAAAGCATAAATTATGAATGATTTGAGGAAAGTGTTAGAAGCAGTGTGGAAAAACAAAAACACAAAAAAACATGATGAACACAAAAAAACATACAGGGAAGAATTTTACAGTGCCACACAGCATTTTGAGTTATTTTAAGAATTTATTTTGCGTTTAGCTGCACTGGGACACCTTACCAAACACCACTGACGAAAATAGGTGACGATGCTTACTGCGCGGTGCGCCGCGGACGTCAACAAAACCGGGTAATCTTACGAAAGTGACAGGCTTGGTCAACCTTCTCTATGATTATTTTAATAGTCTGTGGTGTGGAGAAAGTGACTGAGACCTCTTTTAGTGTGATACTTTCGTCCACATTGTTCAGTTTGAAGAAAAGTCCTTATATCGTCGAAAACCGGTTATTGGAGGATATATATATACATAATTTCTATACGTCAGAGAGCGTGCGCAACCCTGTCTGTATAATGCGTGTACGCAATAATATTACGGGCTTTTATGGAAAGGTATCTTTCAATGCATGGGTAGTACAGGCTTGTGATAAGTACGTCTCATGGTCAGCTTTTATACGTTTATGCTTTTATACGTTACATACATCATGTACGAAGATTATTCGCCATCGAAGGCACTGCCTTTAGTTCGATTGGCTTGCCAACGGTACTGAATTACCGCACCGGTTATTTCAAGTTTTTTCCACCGTAATTCCCATAGTCGCTTAAAGCCCCTACACAACATTGGTCGAGGTCAAAGAATAGCATCCATACGTTGTCTGATCCAACATATGCATGAAATAGCATAAAAAGCTCAATCCGCCGACCGAGCCTCGAGAAAATCGTGAAAATCGCTTCATTTTGTTTCGCGAAAATGCAGCATTCAACGCCGTACTGTTCCGAAAAATAGTTTAGATTAAATACAACATTTTAGGCAGAAATATTTCAGTGAGAGGTTTCTACTATAACCATCTTCAAACTGTATAAGTTTCATGTAAATCTGTGAACATTTCTGGGGTTTTTTTCCTCGACCTTACCAATGTTTTGTAGGGGCTTTAAAGGCCCTACACAACATTGGGAAGATCGGAAAACATCGATGTCCACAGATTTCCTTCTAATTTACACAGTTTCTAGATGGTCATAATACATAGAATCCTCATGTTGAAATAGTACGGTGTGGGATGCAGTAGTAGAAATCGTCACTTAAACATCGACAAAGAGTTTATCGCTCGCGAGTAATAAACTATTTCTTACAAGTTACACTTCAGGCCGGTGCGAGTAGCGTTTTTTGGTTTTTTTTCACTTCCTCAGATTACCATTTTGAGCTAAAACATTCGCAGGTATTTTTGGAATGTTAAATGGTTTAACACACAAACTGTGGCAAATGTTGTATAGGGCCTGTCGTATCGCCGTGACTTTATCCAAAATGAGTCCAATGGAAACGCGCACGCTGGCCCTTCCCCACCCCCTGACATTACGACAGAACACACCTCACTCACGGGATTGTCATTTGCACAGGTAAAAGAGATCGCTGCACTTTTACACTGTATACACGTTCGCATTTGGTAAATTGTGCGTTTATCGTATTAAGCCAATTACTCTCTCAACTGCAAAATACAATGTATGATGAAAAAATATGAATGCATCACAATGGTCGGCAATATATATAGCAAACGACACTTTTACCGACACTTTTTTCCAATATACCGATTGCGTGACCACTGTTTGCCATCGCGTGACTTATAATGGGTATTTTTGCATCTCATTTGGTGCAGAACAGGAGTGGAAATGTCCACATTCTTCTTTGTATACATTTCCATCGCTGCTCTGTGCCAAATGAGATGAAAAAAATAGCCACTATAAGTCACGTGATGGCATGGAAACAATGGTCATGCAATCGGTCTATATTTGGTCAAGATATATCAAGTAGTAGCATCGTTAGTCATTTTAAAGCCCAAAAATGTTGGACACAATTAATCATAAACTCGCAAAATTTCCAGATGAAAACAATAGTTTTTGGAAAGAAACGCCCACATTATGTGTCAAAAAGACTTGATGATGTACACGATTCGATAGCAGGAGAACTAGGTTTACGGTGACACCATACATGTACAATGAATCCCTCCTTTTTCAGTATGTGAGGCATTCGGAAAAAAACAATCGGGGAGGGGTCGGATCATTTTATGGCAAACAAAATTGGAATGGACAGGAACCTCGCCAAAGGTAGTTGATAATATTCTAAGGGCTGGATGCATCAAGTGATGTTCATAGGAGTGCTGGTTCGTTAAGCCAGAGGTCTCGGGTTCAAGTCCGGATCCAGTCTTTTCTGTTCCATTATGTTTTGTTTGGTTAATTGCTTCAATCATACGAAGCTCAAGTGAGGTTTCTCACAAGTCGTGCATCAATGGCTCCGTGAATGAAGTCCGTGGTATTTCAAGTTCACACAAAAAACCTTTTGCAAACTGCTCACTGACTAAATGACCCGCAACACATAAATACCAAAGGTTAGAGGGCCCGACGTTTCGATCCAAGTTCGGCTAACCACGTAGCCTATAGGATCGATTCCCAAGGCCTGTTCGATGCCACTGCAACTGCCATGTTTCAACCGAATCAAAATCAGCAATCCATTTTTAGAGCTATATACTGGTTGATTTTCTCTTTTGATATTTTTTTTGTTTTCAAAGACTGCATCAGTATAAACATTTTCATACGTTTGTAAGAAAATATGAAGCTTTGAAAGATTGTAAGAAGCGCTATTTTCCTCTTTTTTTCTAAGCTCTCACAACCGTATACGAAAACCCAAGAGTAAAATATGTGACATGTATGTAGTGTGCTACATTAGAAATGGCATACAAGTAATGGATCGGCCATGGAAGATGTATTATAGGCTATACATTATTGCCGTGCAGATGAAGTGGCGTCACAACAGCCTTCTCCATTAGCCTATACCTGGGCAACCGAGTGTGGCGTGCGACATGCGGTCCTTTATGTGCAGGCCGGGCAAGGCCATTGTACATTATGTACACATAATATAATTACAGGGATAGTACGAGGCATTGAACAGAAAACAACCAGACGCTTGTGTACAGGAGATGGGAGGCGGTATAAAGCAAAATGCGCAAATACCATCCCGTGTTTTGAAGTTGAAACCGCCGTAGTTCATCAAACAATTCGCACAGCTCTTATCCAATACTTTTATTTACAATTGTTATTTACAATTATTTTGTCACCCCATTGTCAGCGGGTGATACCATGGTTTCAAAAGTCAGAGGGCCTGACGTTTCGATCCTGTCAGAGTCTTTCTCTTTGAGAAAAGTCCTGTTAGGATCGAAACGTCAGGCCCTCTAACTTTTGAGCTTCATGTATTGCAGGTCATATTTTAGTCAGTGAGCAGCTTCTTCCCTCGTTCTGCCTCCATCTGGAATCGACTTCCTGTTTTCCCCTGCCTACGATCTTGCCCCTTTAAAAGGTCTGGAGTGTTAATTCCTATCTCCAGCCTTCCCGAGTCCCTCTCTTCCTTCTCTCTTTAGCCCTTAACCTTGATTGGCTTTTTTTTACCTTGTTTGGGGGTGATTTTGCATGAACAAAATTTGGTTCTGTTCAATTTCATGTTTGGTGGCGGAACATCTTTGTACAATAATTGACTGTAATGATGTGAACGACCGTGCGAGTTACTATTATTCGGTAGTACACGTGTACTTTGCACGCAGCAGCATGGGAATTGATGAAGGCGGTTACGGTGATCAATTGCCTGTCGCTAAAAGCGCTGTCTGCAATTAGTATGACTTTAAACTAGCATAGGCTTTATACGTGTAATTGAAGAGTCGTATTGATGAAAACAGTCAGCACAAGAGCTCGTCTGCTCATCTTTAAAAAATATATACAAGCATTTGTTTTTACAAATACTATGCATTGCAATGCGTATTTGAACGTGAATTTGTTAGTGTGTCATGCCTTGAAACTGAGTCTAGATATTTTTCAGCGCGAATGTAATCATAATAATATTTAGCTTTGTGTTGCGCGCCATCATACAACACAATAATTCCCCGTGTCGCTTCTGTGCGCGTGCATTGTAAGTAGCCCTTTGTATAACGCAGAGCTGAGGCGTATTCCAGTTTCCACTCGGAACCATACTCGAGCCTCGTGCATGCGATTATGTCATATTTCATAAGGCTCAACATTCGGTAACTAAATCATGATGATAACGACGACGATGATAACGATGATGATGATGGTGATGGTGATGGTGATGAAGGGGGGGGGGGGTCCATTATTGCAACGGTGGGGTGCGCCGTGCGCGTGCCGCTCAAACACCCTTATGGGCAGAGGTTGTAGCGGCGGAGGTGGAGGGGGGGGGTTCTCAATCGCCCCTCTAGCGATGAATGGAACCTACCAACGACGCGCGCGCGTGCCAGGCGTTAAGAGCGAGGCTGGCCATGATAAACAGTCAGACGTACAGAGGAAAGAAGCCTGCGTTGATGTAGGGGAAAAAGCAATAACATACACGGGCAGCGCTGGCCAGTGCTCTGCCACACAGCTTCTCATCTCCTGTCTAGTATAACAGTGTGCTGAATCGTCCATCGGATATATTTTGAGGTTTTGTACAGATCGTTTCGTTTTGGACGGCATTTTCGTACGAGATGGGCGAGCATCAGCAGGACACCGAGCAGCAGCGTAGCCCGGGCACGGGCAAGCGGCCGTCGCCGACCAGCGTCAAAGAGCTCCTGGACATCGTCCACCTCCAGCAGTCGTCGACGTCTCCGCGCGGCGGGCCCCGGGCCCGGGAGGCCGACGTCCTGGGCCCCTCCAGGGCCGGCGGCTTCAACCCGCTGCCGGCCATCGGCCAGAGCGCCGTCGGCGCCGGCGGCCCGCCCAGCCCCGGCGGCCCGCTCCGCTCGGCCGGCGAAGGCTCGGTGCGGCGCTCCCGGGCCAACTCGGACGGATGCCAGTACCTGGGGAGTCTGAAGGCGGTCGTCGGTGGCGGCGGCGGCGGCGAAAGTGGAAGCGGACCCGGAGGTGGTGGTGGCGGTGGTGGATGTGTGAAGCATGTGGTGCTGTCCGCTAGCATGGAGAACGGCGCCATCAGCGGACTGCATCAGCGTCGGGAGAGGACTCTACCCCCGCTCTCCCAGGAGCGACCGCCGAGCCGCCAGGCAGCCGTGGCCAAGACGCCGCTCCGCCGGACCTCGTCGGGCGGCGAGAGCATGAAGCCGGGCCGGGCGGCCGAGGAGAGGACCCGGCCGCGGCCCAAGAGCTCGCACGGCCGTCGTCGCCCGCTGACCTGCGAGATGATGACGCTCCCGAGCAGCGCCGTGGCCCCGACTCCCCACGAGGACGACGAGGTCTTCGGCCCCGAGATGAGCGACCCCTCCGCCTCGTCCCCTCGACCGCCAAACGCACTGGAGGACCGGGTCCAGAGTCAGGCCGGGACCGCCCCCTCCAGGCCCGGCCGCCTGGACAGACCCAAGAGCAGCAAGGGGCGGTCTCGCCAGAGCGCGGCCGTGGGTCTGACGGTGCCGGCCGGCCGGCAGGGCGACGACTGGAGCAGCGAGGACGACAGCCGGCCGCGGGCCCCGTCTCCGCCCAGCCCCGGCCTGGACAGTGACTTGGACTCGGGCGTCGAGGGTTACGAGGAAAGCAACGGACGCGGCATCCGACCCAGATAATCCCCCCTCCTCCTCCTCCTCCTCCTCCTCCTCCTCCTCCTCCTCCTCCTCCTCCTACCCCTCGCTCTTCGTCTCTTTGACGAGCCGCGCTGGGCTGAAAAACAAATAGAGCTCCCACAAAATGCACACGGAGCTCCTCATCTCCCGCGGTGACGGAATAACGCGTGGGGAAATCCACTCGCATCATCTTGGATTTGCGTTTGGTACGTCAGCGTTCAACATGGTCCCTTTTTTTCCCCAACATGTAAATCACTGCGGTTGTCAAGCAGGTCTGGGGGCCTTGCAAACGCCATGCCTACACGGCCGATTGAACGACAGACGCTCCACCCAACGGGCTGTGTCTTTCAGTGACGACAACAAGCCCATTTAAAATTATATAGCACCATCGGGTGGCTGACTTTCGAAGGATCACGCACTCATTAATGACGCGTTTTTTTTTTCTTACTGTGCGAATAACTATGGTCAAGAGCAGGGCTGCTGAGCAATTTCAACAAGTCGCTTAAGCATGGAAATCTGCTAAGCTGGTCTTTCTTTATTTAAGTAAGCATTAAATAAACATGATATCTCCATGTTGTTGCGTTACCAAAACGCAGTGGCTATTGTTACGGCAGCCGTAACGCAATTTCAGTTTTCCATAGTTACGGAACTGCAACTGCGCAAGCGCGAGGACATTGTTGCATGGGTTATTAAACCCCACATGCACAGGCAGCGTACCATAAGAGTACCATAAGAAACATGGCAAATGCTCTGGCTGTAGGCACATAATTTGCTTGTCTTGAAGCATGGAGGAATAAGAAGGTATTCCTCCATGCTTGAAGCAATATCCCTGTCATTATCGGAACGGGAAAAGGCGTTACGGCTGCCGTAACAATAGCCACTGCGTTACCAAAATGCATCAAATGCGAGTAGATTGATGGCTGGAACTGGAAGCCTCATTTTGCTTTGGCTTTTTTTTCTTATGCAAGGTTTTGTGCTAAGGAAACTATGAAATTGGGCCCTAAAAAGAGTGCTGAGCAGTTCTGTAAAAAAAAATATTTTGATGTCCCTAAAAAAACCATGATGCGGGTAATCTTTGTCAGTTGTAGTCGAGAGGCTGGAAAATCCATAGAGGGAAAAGGCCGGAAACGGCTCATCCGGTGCAACACACTTCAATGAGTGCGCCGGACCACCATGACTAAGCACTTACCCATGCGTGTACAGTAGTACTTAGCATTCCTCATTATAGGGATACGGGTAAAAAACCGTACTCAAATGAAATTGAGCCGGCGCCTTGATAATCCGAGAGCGTACAGACGGCTAAGAACTGTGCATTACCACCTTTAGCCTATATAGGCGGAGAGGAGATAGTTACCCAATTCCATCGTTCAACGTGCAATATCTATGATCTAACTTATTATTGCTATGGCCGTTTACGAAATAAAGTTAGGCTCGGGCTCAGGCTTCGTCTCCGTCTAACAAAACCTAAAAATCCAGGTTGTGGTTTGTTTACGAATTTTTAGGTTTGTTGGCTTGATAGGTCCAGGGCATTCCCCAAGGAACTGGGGCCAAACGCTTGTTTTTAGAAGATAAGTAATGACCGGCCCGAGCCTAAGCCTTCATTTCGTAATGGGCCGGCCATTGTTGCCATGCGTCGTCGTGTGAAACACGGTCCGCCTATATGCGTGTGCGCCATCTGTATTATTTATTACTATTATTATTATTTTAGAAATGGACATGAAATCGACATTCAGCTCAGGTCGATTCATTGTTGGAGTAGGGGTGTTTTTTGTTGGCAATAAATCTCCAGGGATATTGGAATATATACCGTGCGCTGTAAAAAGGTTCGACAATCTGGCCCACGTTTATACAACATTTCTGTCGATTAATAATATCCAACCGTTTGGTTGGGTTTGATTTAAATCCGAATTCCCTTAATTTCTCGCGAGATCTGACCGAGCGTTGTGTAAACGAGTTTTTGCTCGACACTGTTTTGCTCTGCGGTTTTTGTTTTACTGCGTGTGCTTACACCTAGAATATTAAGTCCCTGTCGCACGAGGCACTTTTGTATAAAGGGATTCAGTTCGTAGCGATCTTCAGCATCAAGGGGGTGGCTTTTACCGGCGTTAATGGAATGTCCTCAGGATTGGTAATTCACTGTCAACGATGTAATGCTCCGAGCAAACATTCTCCCGCGTTGTGGTCGGGAAAAGTGTGTGCACAAAATTGTCGTTTGTGGCGAGAGAGCTCAATGGAACGTGGCGTATACAAAAACAGAATACTTGAGTGGTCTCGGTGCACTAATGCATCTTTCAAGTATAGACATGGGTCGTTTACAAAATGAAGGCTTAGGCCTCGGTCTCAGGCTTCGTCTCCGTCTGACAAAACCTGAAAATCCAGGTTGTGTTTTTTGCCGAATTTTAAGGTTTGTTGGCTTGATAAGTACAGAGTAATCGTCAAGAAACTGGGGCTAAACGCTTGTTTCTAGATGCCTATGATATTACAACCAGGAAGATCAATACGACCGAATCCTAAGCCCGAGCCTAAGCCTTCATTTCGAAAACGGCCATAAGTCTTCTTTTTTTCTACTGCGCGACATTGGCAAAGCCTGGACCAGACACACACAAAAGGGCAAAAGGCCCATTTCATACGAGGCATTTTTGCAGGCAACTCGTTGAATGGACTGCTTGTACATGTTATTGTATTTACAAGCGTGGAGGAATCGAGAAGTACCTTCGATCCTACACAGGGGACACATCAGTAGAAGAGGGACAGTATATGACACATCGGGTTTGGGGGTCTTTTTTTTACAGACAGTGTCTTAAAACCCACAACCTGGTGATCTGACGATTTCGGATGATCAATTAATTTCGTGTCAAAGATTTTCTGGAAACGATTGCCTATCGACAGACTGCCTCCTGTGACATGGCTTTTGGAATACAAGCTGCATGCAGTTGTTCGTTAGAGTTGGTTTGCGTTCGTGCCTTGCTTCGAAACAAAGATTTATATTGCTCCTCAAACCAGACTCAAACCGAGGCCCACGTTTCGAGGTCAATTTTCACCCGATTGCTGGTAACGGTGATGAATTGTGCATTTATAGGGTTTGTGCAATACACATTAATTTTATTACTAAAATCCATGCTACAGAACTATTTTGCAATGTTGCTAGCAGTAGCAATCAAACTGCTTATAAAACTCATTCTGGGGTGAGCAGTATTTGCAAGTTTCCAGTTGTTATGCTAATGATAAATTTCAATATTCGTGACCAAATCTGTGATGTCATCACAGGATCATGCAACAGAAACCCTATTGATTGTGTACACAATTATTGGTTCTGAAATTGGTTCTGAAAATGTCTAGATTTTCCTGCAGACCTATCCCTTAACCTGTTTATCTATGCCGAAATGTATGCTTCACGATCCTTTTAGTGAAGGAGTTTTTCATCAAACCTAACCCAGAGGGATTAATTTGCAGTTTGAAAGCTAATATTCGTCTTATGTTTTTTTTTTAAGCTGTGGGTTCGACATGGCCATACAATATAGCGCCCTCATTTCCATAAGGATTTTTTAAAGGTACAAAAGATGACCAATTTCTGACTCCACTAAGAAAAAGAAGCTTGCCAATATGTTTGTACACTTCAGATCCCTAGATGACAGCAGAAAATGAGCATGGAAGTGATAGTCACTGCGCAGACCCTTTAACACGAAAGCGTATAAACACGTGTTGTTGTTTTTGTGTGTGTACCGATAGGTATTCCTTTCGACTTTGTGTCACTTGCTACATTCAATTTCAATACAATTTTTAACTCGATATGGCTTTCATTGAGTAGGCCTAGAGTCAATCTCGCTGAACCAAAGAACTATGCGCAGAGGTTTTTAACACTAACCCCCACCCCCACCCCAAACTAACAAAAACCAAGGGAAAAAATGGTCCCTTTGAAACTGGATAGGAGGGTGGTGTAGAGAACACAATAGTGTTTTCTTTTGGAAATAGATTACCGGGTGTATCAAGTTATAAGAGGGGGATCGATTCTACACCCGCTGTGAAGGGAATGGTTTACGCTTTGCTGGGTTTCAAAAGATGTTACATTATTTTGTCGGGTTCCACCGGCCTTCGTGGTTTTTCGATCCTGACCGCATCGTGTTTCCGATCGGGGAATTCGGCAGAAGTATTCCCTGGTCGGCCCCTATTTCGAATTACATTATCTCCTGTTTTGTTTGGGGTTGGGGGTTGGATTCAGCTCGTAGATGGTGAGGGAGATGGGTAGTGATTGGTGAACTGATCGACCCTATACAGGTAAAACATATACAGCAACTAGCAAGCATGGGTCGGTAAACATGTACTACACTGATTGCGCGACCACTGTATAGTGGGTACTTTTTTCATCTCATTAGGCACAGACCAGCGATGGAAATGTACAAAGAAGAATGTGGACAATATGATAGTCTTCATTTCCACAGGCTATTCTGCACCAAATGAGATGCAAAAATACCCACTATCCCTGTACATGTATATTGTGCCACGTGATGGCATGTAAACATTGGTCGCGCAATCGGTCTGTAGACCTACTGATTTCATTCACCGATCCTATCGGCTAAGCTTTGCATTACCGTAGTCACGGAGGGGGTGGGGGACGGAGGGAAGGTCAAGAGCGACCTCACGGTATATCTTAATGGTTGTGATCGCCATCCGCTTCTACCGAGTCGTCCTTAATTCAAGGGATAACACAACATTGGTCGAGGTCAAAGAATAGCATCCATACGTTGCCTGATCCAACATATCCATGAAATAGCACACCTGTGAAAATTTCAGCTCAATCCGCCGACCGAGTTTCGAGAAAATAGTGAAAAACCGCTTCATTTGTTTCGTGAAAATGCAGCATTCAACGAATTGTTCCGAAAAATCGTTCAGATCTATAGGCCTATAGGGGTGAGACGTAAACTATTTCTTTACTCTTTTCTCCAAGAATACAGCATTTTAGACAGAAATATTTCAGTGCGAGATTTCATGTAAATCTGTGAACAATTCTGTTTTTCGATCTTACCAATGTTGTGTAAGAGCTCTATATCCAGCACTCCTGTGGAGCGATCGACGCCCCTCTCACGAACAAAATACCCAGACCCAACGGGGTACACAAATAATGCGCAGCGCCGAGGAAACGTTACGCACACGTGTGGCCACTTCTGCCCCATGCCGCTCGTTAAACTGCACGTTACACTCGCTCAAGTGGCAAGCCATTATAGGCCTACCAGAAATGGCTCAATTATCGTTGCCCACGAAATGGACGATTCTCTTGGGATCATGATGGATGATTCTCTTTATAGACCACTGCATTTTGCATCGCTTATACGCTTTTGTGACTTAAGTCTGCCAACTCATCTTTCGAAAAACTCGTTGAAAGCATTTTTTGCATTTTCACCCAAAGATGATGAACTAGGAACCAGAGAGAGCATGAACTTTTTTTATCGAACTCCAAGCCAGACTTTCCTCGGAAGATTTTTTATTCGTTTGAACTATGAATGGACGATCCAACTGGTCTCTCTGTCTAACATTGTGTGTACAAAATAGTTCTCTTTTTGCGTTATAAATTATTCTCAGCAGTTTCTCCTTACAAAGGGGATAGTCCATCAGACTATCACAAGAGCCCCGTTTATCCCTGGACTAAGGAAAATGGCTGCGATGGCTGCGATCTGTTATTGTGTGCACAAATCCGATAATGTGCAGTAAATACCGTGTCAGGATTGCTCACCAATGTGATGTGTATAATCAAAATGTCTATTCAGGCTCAACGACGTTACGATGTACAAAGCTTCATTTCCCGAGGTGAACGGTGGGCATTTAAGGTCAGAAAACGTGCCCCTTTTGTTGGAGTGGAAGTGATGTTAGGAGCCCTCGAAGAAATATCACAATAGCTCATTGTCAGTTATAAAGTAATAATGAAAGTGCGCTAGGTGAAGTTTAATTACTAGACACATACTTCGCATTCCCCTGATTATGCGCTGTTGTCAAGTATAGCTATCGGAGATTCGGAGTGGAATGGTCTGGTACTTTCCCACCAGCTGCATTTACGATGCCGTTTGTTTGGTAACCCGACGTCTCAAATAAACAAATCCAACCCTGAATGTTGTGCCTGATAAGATTTGCTATCATTCAGAGGACAAGTTTTTGAGCGAGGTTAATCGTAACTTTCAACAGGCCATTGTATAGGCCTAGCCCCTTCATCGCTGAAGGAACACAGCCCAAAGCCCTTTATATACGAACGGGACAATTAGACTTTTCACGAGTCGGCATTTCACCACCTCAAAGAAGAATGGTATATTTTATTTTGGGGGAGTTAAGTTGGGGACAAAGAAACCTTCATCTTTGGAATCCGCACTGTCGTTGATCGCTACCGCGTAAATGATATTCATCAAAAATCGCCGTCAATAATACTTCCCAAATTTATCTTATAAGGGCTAAAAAATGTGACTAAAATATTTGTGCTGCTGGAACTCCCGGCAGCGATGCAAACAGAGCCGTGGAAATTCGGCAGTAGACTAGAAACTGGTATTTCGTCTATTGCTAGTCTTATCTCCGGGCCTAACGGATGGTCATCAAACTGTCCTTTCTATCGCTCAAATGTGAACATCGGCTGATCTCCATCGTTGTGTCGTGTTTGGTATAGAGTTTAGGTTCTGGTAACCTAACTAGAAGGAGTTTTTTTAAGTTCCTTGTTCTTGTTTTTTGTATCAGAGTAGATACGGTACTTATTCTTCATAACTTGTTGATTAAAACCATTTGTGATGCATGTACAAAGCATAATTTAAAGTTTTTAAACGACCGAGTTCTTTCTTCGACTTTTCGTCATTTTTTTTTTTTGAAATCGATGCTACGATGAATAAAAAAAAAGACATGTACAGAAACGTCATGAAAAAAAATGTCTCGTTGTCTGTTTTTCTATAATCAGTGTGTGTCTATAGTAATAAAGTGGTCGACAAAATATTAACAATGGGTCTTTTGATTGCCAGCTATATATAGCGACAAGGACATTTTTCCCGAGGGGTGGCGACGAAGATGGAATTGGTCAGGGCGCGTCCTCGGCAAGCATTTATACCTGACATCCTGATGCGGAAAGGACACGTTGGAAGGCCGACGACAACTTTGAGAACGTAGAGCGGGAAAGGAGAGGAATGTATAATGGTTGGAAAGCGTGGAATGGGGTCAGAGGGTATGCCAAGGTTGAGAACCAAACCAAAACTGATGGAGCCAGATGGGTGACGGTCATGATTATTATGTGCCAGAGAGTATAGACGAGATGGGGCGAGTTATCACTGACCTCATTAATAATAGTATATTAGTGACGATTTACATTATGTGTATACACACCCATTTCAACTCTGGCCCATTGAAAGAGGAATGTCAATTCCTATCTCCAGCAGATCTCCTCCTATCTCCTTCCTTGGCCCTGAACCTGGAGTGGGCTTTGTAGCCCTGTTTTGGGTGAAATTGCATAAATAAAAGAAGGGGCATGTGTACAGCTGTAGAGGAGGAAGACGTAGTCGGACCACACACAATCATATACGAAGCAACGTGGCGGGTCAATACCAAGAATCGGTCGAAATCGATTGTTCAGTTGAAGCGTAGAAGCCTGCAATATCAAGAGTAGTCATGCTTTCTTAATTTACACGTGCTATCTATTATGTAGGGGTACGTACATGTACCGGTACGTACTGGTTTCATTCACTAATCGCAATAAAGGATCAAGTTATTAATGTGGTTTTTGTTGTTTTTGTAAGTAGCACATTGCTTAAAGGCCCTATACAACATTGGTAAAAGTGACCAGATTGCTACAGTTTGTGTGTTAAACCATTAAACATTCCAAAATAGAAATCCAGCAAAGGTTTTAGCTCAAATGGTAATCTGAGAAAGTACCGGGAGTAAAAGACAAAAAAACGTCACTGTTTTCGCACCATTCTGTAGTGTAAGAAACCTTTTTTACTCGCTAGTAATAAACTATTTGTCAATATTTGGGTGAAGATTTCTGGAAAAGTACCGCATCCCAGACCGTAAGATTTTAACATGAGGATTCTGTCACGACAATCTACAAACTGTGTAGGGCCTAAAATTAGAAGGAAATTTGGGCATTTTTCTACTTTCTCAGATTACCATTTGAGCTAAAATCTTCGCAGTATTGCTTTTGGGGGGAATTTTGTAATGGTTTGAATAAACACACTATGTGGCTATGGTTTGACCTTTACCAATGCTGTATGCATTTAAAGCCCCTATATTCACAACATTGGTCGAGGTCAAGGAACAACATCCATACGTTGTCTGATCCAACATATAATTTATATACAGCAATATTTCAGTGCGAGGTTTCTACTTTAACCATTTTCAAACTTTATAAGTTTCATGTAAATATGTGAACATTTCTGTTTTTCGATCTTACCAATGTCGTGTAGGGGCTTTAAGGATCTATTCCGCATACATTACAGGCAATGTCAAGTGCAGCCTTGCATGTGGCCAAAGCGCGCGCCCAAAATTGAACTTGGCAACGTGTATACAACGGTACGCCCCCCCCCCCCACAAAAACACGGCGTGGTTGTCAATGACGTTACATCTTACAATAAGTCTGGCTGAATGGCCGACACGCACTGGTTCCCATCTGCGACGTGCGCACGTACGTACGTACGTACGTAGGGTGGCTGGCGCCCTGAGTTGCCTAGTAACTGCTACCTTGTTTTGGTCGTTCGGCAACCAAAACATAGACTCTGCAGTGATGGGCGACATCCCCAATTCCGCGGACACGCTCGTAAAATGAGAGTCCGGTTATCTTTATTTGGACCAAACTCACCCATTTTTTTCACAATGTCATCCATGCATAACGTTATGGTCCTGTGTGTTTTCATTTTTTTATTATTATTTCCCACAGAATCTATCTGGTTCTTTTTATATGGAAATTGGGGCTTCATACAAAAGTACATTATATCCGGGTTAGTTGGAAAAAAACCAGCTTCCAATTCATGCAAATCTGCGGCGACAAATAGACTATTTATTCAAACCTGGATCCATTGAACAAAATCCTTTAATAGTGTTGCTATTAATAGGCATATATGGATCCGTGAAAAATACCATACATCTTCCTCCATAATATCATAGTGATGATAATGATAATGAATTTACCTTTCCCCTTTCAAAGACAGGGCAGTTGTAATAATAATAATAGCCATAATTTTCCCTTTCCAAATAGATGGATTTATTTTTATTTTTACCATATTCACCAAAGAGCGCCATATGGTAGACTATGCGGGGGAGTGGAGGGGAGAGCGGGGGTAAAATGATGCAGGCTTGGAAATAATTATTTTGGCCTTTGCTAAATCATTCTGCTTCCTCTTGAATTTAGGGAAATGTCAAGGCGGAAGGAAAAAACAAGAGATGGGATGGGAAGGGGGTCGTTGGAAGGAAAGGGAAGAGGTGGGAGGGAAGGGGAGGGGAGGGGAGGGGAGGCGAGGGGAGGCGAGGCAAGGCAAGGCGAGGCAAGGCGAGGCAAGGCAAGGCAAGGCAAGGCAAGGCAAGGCAAGGCAAGGCATGGCAAGGCAAGGGAAGGCAAGGCAAGGCAAGGCAAGGCAAGGAAAGGGAAGGGAAGGCAAGGGAAGGCGAGGGAAGGCGAGGGAAGGCAAGGGAAGGCAAGGGAAGGCAAACGATACAACAGAGATTCTGAAGGAATTATTTTCCCTTTCCCTGAATCAAAGGCCCATACGATACATGTACAAAGCAAAGTCTTGTTCCGTTCTGAAATTTAACCACCAGTTTGTCGTTACATCTTTCTCTTAACAATCTGTCTAGTCGGTTGGCGTAATAGGATGTCAAATTGATGACCTGTAATCCACAATCCACCAATTTGCCTGTGACTGACCAATGGTGTTATTATCGTAAGGTTAGTCAGTATAATGATTAATTGAGGTTCCGACTCCGGCGTCCATCGACTGAATAATGCAAATGAGATTTCTAAGCTTCACGACGTGTTGGGTCCACAATCATGCCTCGTCTCTTTCGAGAGTGAGTTCGGCTCTGAAACGAACCGATAACTTAAGATTCCAGGCAGTCTGCCAACTCTGATGTCACGGAGCGGCACTGAGGAAAGCCAATACCAACCTTCCAGGCAATGTGTAATCTCCAAACGACGAGCAGAACACACATGCTGCCAAAAATAAAGAGTTATTGGCCTCATCTAAGAGTCACGTTTACATGTTGTGTCATGAAATCGACAGAAGTGGCGATCTGCACGGGTTTACGAACCTCTTATTGAGATTACATTGATGTTGGACAGGGAACCTTCGATGGATTTTTATGCAGCGCCCCCTGGGAGAGCAACGGAGAAAGTTTTAGGGAAGAGACGAACTCTGACACATCAATCTCAAAAGTTAGAGGGCCTGACGTTTCGATCCTAACAGGACCTTTCTAAAAGGCAACCACTTTAGTTTAGTTTAGTTTAGTTTATTTCTTTTCCACAGCATCAACAGAATGTACATCATAAAGAATGAATAGGCAAAATTAATAGGGAAAGGACTGGCACATTAAGTAATAACTTAATATAAATAAACATGAATGTGATACTGCAGAGGGACCCATCAAGAAGCACAGCTTTTAAGTGTTGGGCCCCATTGCAACACTTGCACTGAGCCGGAAAAGGAATGCTCATGCTAATTTAGACCGTAAATTTGAGAAAAGGTCCTGCTAACTTTTGAGATTCATGTATCGCAGGTCATTTTAGTCAGTGAGCAGGTAATCGCAACAAACAAACACAATTAGTTGCCATGAAAAACAACCAAAATCATGACTGGTACGAACCTTGGTACAACATTTACAAGGTAAAATACTTTTCATTTTTCATTTTCCGTGTATCGAGGTCTTTGATGCACGTCACCTTGAACGTTTTACACAGAAGCGACGTGGCAAGTTGTTTGTTTGGGGCAAAAGCTTTGTGTATTATAGTCTCCACAACAGCCCATCTGTCTCCAAATTGCAGCCGAGAAACTCGTATTTTGATCCACGTCACTTTTAAGATTGCCGAAAATGCAAACCTAGTGTAGCTTGGAGAAAGCGTCATTGTTCTTCTTCGGTATCCGCGTTTTGTGCGTACGCATTAAGCGATTCCTAATACAATAATTACAGCGCTCTTAAAAAATTAGGAGGCGTGATCATCGAGTCTATACTCGGTTTCTTTTCAAAACCGTGCGTCTGCTAAAGAGAAGCCCTTTATTCTGAAACCGTACAAGTCGGACAATCACTGTTCCAGGACCACACTCCCTCGCTCCCTGTGGCCTCTATAATGGTTCCGTTTGGATGTTGTGGGTGGTGGCGTTGTCGTTGTTGTTGCAGTTGCTGTGGCAGCTGGCGTCCTTGCGATTGTTTGGCTGTTGGGGTTGCTGGGGCTGTTGTGGTTGCTGTGGTTGCTGTGGTTGTTGTAGTTGCTGTGGTTGCTGTAGTTGCTGTGGATGCTGTGGTTGCTGTGGTTGCTGTGGTTGCTGTGGTTGCTGAGTGCTGTGGTTGCTGTGGTTGCTGTGGTTGCTGTGGTTGCTGTGGTTGCTGTGGTTGCTGTGGTTGCTGTGGTTGATGTGGTTGCTGTAGTTGCTGTAGTTGCTGTGGTTTCTGTGGTTGCTGTGGTTGATGTGGTTGCTGTAGTTGCTGTAGTTGCTGTAGTTGCTGTGGTTTCTGTGGTTGCTGTGGTTGATGTGGTTGCTGCGTGGTTGTTGCCAAAAACACTGCCATTTAAATTGATGTTGTCGTCATCGTTGTCGTCGCTGCTGCTGTTGTCCTTATTCTTGTGTTAGGTCATCCACGTCAACATTCCCCCAGTCCGACGTCAGCCGTCAGCCCCCCCCTCCACCTACACACACACAAACAAACATCCCCATCCTCATTAAAAGCTTTGCTCGGTGACGCAACCGGAGAGCCTCGACCTCGACCGCGCGTGCCGTGACGTCACAATGCAGCTTTCAGCTCACCACGTTCCCACCCCTCCACCCTCCAGCCTCCTTACCTTGCTTACTTTGTTGCATAGAGATAGAGGACCATGGGACATGGATTGGTTTTCTTAAAGGCTCTATACAACATTGGCAAAGCCTTAAGGTCAAAAGATTGTCACAGTTTGTGTACTAAACCATTATACATTCCAAAAAAAAAAGGTTTCAGTTCAAATGGTGATCTGAGAAAGTACAAAAAATGCAAAAACCCGTCACGGTTTTCGCACCGTTCTGTAGTGTAGGAAATAGTTTATTACTCGCGAGTAATAAACTATTTGTCGATGTTTGAGTGAAGATATTTTCGAGGAGTACAGCATCCCAGACCCTGAGATTTTAGGATTCTATCATGACCATATACACACTGTGGAAATTAGAAGGAAATCTGTGGACATCGATGTTTTCCGATCTTCCCAATGGTGTACATGTTTTGGGCCTTTAAGAATAAATTATTCTAGACACTGGCCAGTTTGCCACATTGTTCGTGTAGCACTTTCAATAATCTCTGTAGGCTGAGGAGGAAATGGGAGATGATTGTAATTATTAACGCAAGGCTGCGGGGTTCTCATAATGCGAGGTTGTGCCGCAGGCATGTAATTTTGTTTACGCCACAGCCAATGGTATTTCGCTGTAGCAGTGCAAATTCGCGGCTTGAAAAGAGACTACATGAAGCGTGTGTTACGTTATCTGCCATTTGGGATCATTGTGGAGGTCGGAGGGGCAGAATGTGTTGTTGTTGTTGTTGTCGTTGATAATGGAGGTAGTTTGCCACAAAAATGAGAGATGTCTTGTAAACATTGTGTTTTCACGAAAATAAAAGCTGTTTTTTCAAGCGCCCTCCTTCCTGGCTTACTGACAACGCAGTGGTGGTCTCTTTTCAAACCCGAATTTACACCGTTATAGCGAAAAACCAGGGTCTGCGGTGTAAAACAAAATAAATACGCGTGCCGCATGCAGTGCGTGAGCATCCCCGAATGCAGAGGGGAGTCTGGCTATCACGTGGATAGAGTACACGGGTGCCAGACTGTGGCCGTGGCGGCGGACGGAGGGGCGGGCCGGAATCGATGATGGCGGCTGTTTCCATGGCGACGATGCATGCCCGAATCCAGGTTTGTTGACGTGGTGGTGTTTGCGGGGGGGGGGTAGGGGTTAATGGCGATGTTGTTGACGAATGACCACATTATGGCGGCCTAACTTTTCACGCCTGATGGTGTAGGATACAGATCCCTGTATGTTCTTTTCTTTCAATCAATGGTTAAGCCCCTACACAACATTAGTCGAGGTCAAAGAATAGCATCCATACGTTGTCTGAGCCAACATATGCATGAAATAGCACACCTGTGGAAATTTCAGCTCAATCTGAATCTGCCAACCGAGTCTCGAGAAACTCGTGAAAACCGCTTCATTTGTTGTTTTGCGAAAATGCAGCATTCAACGCCGTACTGCTCCGAAAAAAATAGTTTAGATCTCGGTGAGACGTAAACGATTTATTTTACTCTTTCCTCCCAAAATACAACATTTGAGGCAGAAATTTTTCAGTGTGAGGTTTCTACTATAGGCCCCCCCCCTAACTATCTTCAAACTGTATAAGTTTCATGTAAATCTGTGAACATAATATTTCTGTCTTTCGATCTTATAGGCCTACCAATGTTGTGCAGGGGCTTTAAGGGTAGGAAAATTCGATTGCAAAGTGTTTTGATAACACCATGCAGTGATGGCTATCTATATAACTAATGATATATTTGTACCAATATTCATCAATAATCTTAAACCACATTGGCGGTATATGTGATTCCTTAAATTCCAGTGTCTATAGCACCAACTCGTGCCCCAAATAATCGCATCCAATCGTCATGTGTTGTATACGTGTAGCTGGGTGCGTTTATTACAACGCAGTGGCTGTTGTTACGGCAGTCGTCCGTGTGATTCCCTGACTTCACAGTATTTGTCAGGATGTTTAGCTCTTGGAACCAGACTATCAGCTAATAGACTGGTTCAACCAGCCTGCAACCAGCCTGCAATGCGGACGACTGCCGTAACAACAGCCACTGCGTTATTACAAACGTGTGCTGTACAAATATTGGCCAAAGAAAATTTGGGAACAATATCGTTTGGACAACATATATAGGCCTTATGGTCAGAACAATTGGGTGTAATGGATTCATTGTGATCGCCACGTACAGTCCATCAATTTGGCTGTGACTGACCGATCATGTTTTCATCGATATGAGGCTAAAACATTAGTTAAATTGATTTTTGTTGAGAGAGAGAGAGAGAGGGAGAGATATGGGGGAGAGATAGAGAGAGAGTGAGTGAGATAGAGAGAGGGGGGAGAGGGGGGAGAGAGAGAGGGGGAGGGAGATAGAGAGAGGGGGAGGGAGGGAGAGAGAGATGGGGAGAGGGAGAGAGAGAGAGAGAGAGAGAGAGAGAGAGAGAGAGATAGAGAGAGAGAGAG